>VMOF01000379.1:41603219-41915967 GCA_011764245.1 Trialeurodes vaporariorum
GGTCACTCCGCAAATCCACAGAGTACAGCTAAAACAAACCTTCGCCAATAGACGGTTCTGTCATATTTTCCGTTGACAACTCGAATAATAATCATTTCTAACAAAAAAAATTCAAATGAGTGTAACTATAAAAAAACACGAAGGAAAAGAATTTTGAAAGCTCAATCTTGTCCTTCGAAAAAAGAAAAAAATCACACGTAGACCGAGGCAAAAATTAATCAATAATTAATAAGTAATAGTGCTAGATGGTAATTATTGGGTCTAACAGTTCGATTTTGTCAAATGATTAAGCTTTTCAAAGAACTTGCTTCCATGTTTTTCTGTTTTCAGTTATTATTACTTGATTTTTTTATACGATGATGCGATGGATTGTAACTATCTGTCGAGTGGTTCAAAAATTAAGTTTCAAAATTGACTTTTTTTGCCTGGCATTTGATGAAATGCCTGATTATTTGAATAATTGCCTGCGACATAGCAATATCCAGTGGCGAGGCGTGAAATTTGCAACAATGCACTGTCTCCATTCAAATTCACCAAAAAGTCGAACGCTTCAGTCATCGGCGATGACCAGGCATTTCGACCTTTCTAATGGGTTTAAATGGGAAAAAGGAACGTTGCCAAATCGCACGCCTCGCCACAGGCAATATCTCCTCTATACAAAATCATGGAAAATAATCTATCCTTGAAGGGTTTAACTGAACCTCCGAATACTCGATACTTTTGCGAATGCCCGAATGAGAAAGAAATGATAAAAATCAATTGTTCAAACAAGTCACAACTACACTGCAATAATGGAATATGAATAAAACAAGGATATTTGACAACTGCGCTCTGACAATTCTAGACAATAAGACTTACAAGAGCAGTTCCGATAAAATTCTAATTAATTTCTTTTTTCCTTTTTTTTTCTCTCAAGAGTGTACTTGAAAATACACAATGGTACACTCTTTATTTATTATTTTTTTTTTTTTTTTTTTCATGAAGAACCGCATTGTGTCTCCTCACAATTTTCCCATCGACTGACACAAAATGTGGGCAAAATATTCGTGGTTAGGGGAATCACGTGCCCGTGTTTCTTGTTTTATAGACAGCGAGACTACGACGCGACGGGGGAACGAGAAATAAATACCGCATAGATTATCGTTTAAACCTCCTGAGTTGCAAGATTTATACAGAGGATGAGGAATATACCCTTCCATTCAGTTTACTGTAAAATATGTGTATAATGATAATTTTATTTTCAGCACTAGACCATTGTTAGGCTAAAAGTAAAAACTTATCCTGATTATAAATAGACACGAGAGGCGCAGGGGCGGCTCGTGCGATTTGGCAACAATGTCATCCTTCAATTTGATTGTATGTCAAACAATCGATTCGAAAGTGAAGCAGCGCTTCACCAGCAATCGATTGTTTAACATACATTTAAATGGAGCGAAGACATTGTTGCCAAATAGCTCGAGCCGCCACTGGAGAAGCGTGAATGTGTACACTATACCTATGTATAGAATGCAAGGGGATCTATATGTGCGCTTTTCTTGATCTTGAGAAAATCGGCAGATGAATTTTCATTATTTGAATTTATGAAATTCCCAAATTCAACAGTGAATCCATCGGTGGAGAAAAAGACCGCTGATTTTTGAGTATTTTTAAGTAAAATAGAGCTCATTTCAAGAAAGTAAGAACTAACTGATAATGTAAGGCTTATTTTCAATTTTCAATCCTTCGAGTGAAAACAAAAATTGTCTGTGACTGTTGAATGAAAAACTGAAGCTCTTGAATTAATTTTCATTGAAATCCATCGAGTACTGTGAGAAATAACGTTGCATGGAAACATTTCTATGCTTCTGGGTGGAGTTTGGAAAACGAGCTCCATTTCTGAAACGAGCTCAAACAAGTCGCATGTGCTGCTAATTTGAACTGGATCGTGTTTTTATATCCTCCACCGGTAAATTCATTTGATGTTGAATTAGAAACTTCCACAAATTCATGAATAACTCCTTCGGAAATCTGAGTCAAAACTTACGAATTTCAATGATTCGCGTGATGTATCAATTCCACTTCAAAATCTAATGGCGCGTTATATTCAGTGGCGAAGCGTGCGATTTGGCAGCATTGTATCAAGTCCATTTAAACCAATGTAAAGGATCGAATACGAAGGTGTGATTACCGAACACCCAATAGTTCGATCTTTCTCACGGGTTTGAATGAACGAGCTGCAACTTTGCTAAACTGCACGCTACGCCACTGGTTATATAACGATGCGGACAAAATTCTTGGAACCATCATATGTTTAGGTTATTATAGGAACTCATTTCCGCTATACCTAGAGCAGTTTTCTCAAAAAGTGCAGCTTACAATTAGTCTCTTCCCATAAAAACTAAGTTTCTCATACTCTAGTTAACAACAAAGGAATTGACTTTTCAATGCCTTTAAATCTTAAATGCAGCAAAGAGAATCGGAAAAACAAAGAAAACATATGAGTGGATCTTACTATGACAGGATGCTTATTTTATTGAGGAACCACAGCACTCACCTGGAACAAAAACAAATTAGAATCAATCAAAAGCAACTGGAGACATTTACCTTACCCTTAAATACATCCCTTTTCTCAACGCATTCATTTAGCAACGTTGCATTGTGTCCATTTATACACGTGTGAAAGGTCGAACTCGAGGTGTTTGCTGATTGTCCAATAATTCCATATTTTGCTATTGACTGATTTTGTAGAGCGATATATCGTATCGATTGCCGTCTGAGGCCCTCTGGTTCCAAACAAACTCTGGTTCAATGTATTTTTCTCATAAGAGCATTTTTGAACGGAAATTTATAGGCTATTAAATCAAACAATTATTGCGACCTTTTTGCGATTGCGAATTCTACGTCCTCGAAAATGCTTAATTATGTCTGGTTTTACGGCTAAAACAGCCGAAATCAACCAGATATTACAGATTAAACGATGCATTTGGAGGTTTGAATCACCCACATGTCATTGTTATTGTAGTGGAATTGGCGGAATTTCGGGCGATTCTAACCTACAAATGCAACGTTTAATCTGTAATATCATTCTTGAATCCGGCAGCATTAGTCAAGGAACCAGGCATAAGTAAGCATTTTCGATGACGTAGAATGCATAATCGCAAAAAGTTTGTTATAATTGTTTGATTTAATAGGCTAACTTTCCGTTCAAAAGTTCGCTTATGGGGAGATTACATTGAACCAGAGTTTGTTTGGAACCAGGGGGCCCTCGGACGGCAATCGATACGATATATTGCTCTACTGAAACAGTCTATAGGGTAATAAACAACGTTGTCAAATTTTATGCAACGCCTTTACTCTTGTTTTTGATATAAAGCGGAATATATCAGGCGATTGAGATTGATGCAGCTCAGCTCGTAGGTATATAACGTGACTCAAAAGAGGATAAAAATTTAAATAAGCTACGACCTACTTTGCCTCCTCTTTCGCCTCCAGGAAAGCCTGTAAGACGGTGACGTTTTAAGAACCTGCCCAGGTTAAAAAATCTACAGATAATCGGTGTGTGAAGGTGCAGCTGTCTAAACTTCTAAAGCCGTTTTTTATGTCTTAATTCATCGGACTCAATTTGAAACCGCTAACCCTCCGCTGATTTATAATCAATGAGTGAGTTGGTCAATGGAATCATAAACAGTTGTAACGATTCGGAGTGAAGAAAAAAATTATTCCATTGATTGTTTATTTAGTTCAAGTCTAACCTGCTCCTGCATTCAAGAAATATCATTGTGAGTTTTCTATTTGAAAAACCAAATAATATAATTTATTTCTCCTATTTTGCCTTACTAATGTAGCAATGAGAAAAACACTCTGCCTCATCTGCTTCAAGCACAGTTTAACATATTTGCTAGTTGCAAAAGTGTCACCAACATAATTTATTAACAACAGTTGATTACTGTAGCGAGGGAACATATTCTTGTCGTGAGTGCCTTCAATTGCTAGCGTATGCAAAAACGGTACCGCCGGGAAGGAAGAGTTAACTACTCACTCCTTGATTTGAGAGCGCAGATTTGACTGACGATTAGGTAACAAAACGTTGAAAACTTTACCAGGTAGGTTAATAGGAACGTAAACTTGTCGTGGGTGGCGTCAGTGTATACTGTTTATTTTTTTATGCGAAGTTAGCTGTGATGACCAGTCGGTCGTAATTATTTGAATGTACCGCGCTAACCCCACGAAATACCGAGCACGCAGTGGAAAATATATACAGGGACGAAAAGTGTCTAGTGTTTTTCGCAATTTGTGAGTTTATTATGTAATTGAATTTTGGTTTCCTCTGATCCTGACATAAAATAAATTTTAGCGATCGAATATCATTCACCGTCGTATGATATTCGATGGATTTGCATTTTATTTTGATGATATTCGATTGTTTCGTTGGTCTCACCGGAGACCATTGAATTCCAACGATTGGAAATTTCGAATTCACCTCCGAGGTAGATTCGATTTCGAATTGTTGCAACCGGTGTCAGAAATCTCATCTTCTATCCTTTTTGACTCCTTTCGCTATGATAATTACGGAAATGACGAACTTTTCGAATAAAGTTTATTGTACAGACCATGCGTAGAAGTCATTTTCCTATGAGACAAACATAATTTTAGCTTCGAAAACGCTAGTTTTTTTTTTGTTGTTAAAAATGGCCATGTCATTCAGAGCTGATTTAGAGGTTATGTTATGGAATATTATTATCGCAGTTTTCATTTTCACGAGAATATCATTCAGAAGTTCATTCTCGACTCTCATTGGCTAGATTTTTCACCGGTCAGCGGCATCAGTTAGCAATCATCAATTCTTGAAGTGAATGATATTCGATCGCTAAAATTTAATTGCTTCTAGTCATTTTTACGGCTTTTTACATACGAAATGATACTTTAAAACGCTCTAGCCGAAGTGTGCAACAGACCCATTTATCGATTTTACGTAAAAGTAAAATATCAGCCTCATTCTACAGGCATCTTCGGCATTGGGGTGAATAACAATAAGCAAAATTTCAGTAGATTTTCAGTTGGCACCACTGATGTAGGGGAAGGAGAAAACAAAATACAGCCGAGGTGAAAATTGGCATAATCGGCGAGGAAAATTTCAGCCGCTCGGTCAGAAACGTGAACAGGACAGGAGACATTCGAATTTACATGTGGTCATGACTCCAATCTTGAAAATCTGCCAGCTCTCGCGTTGGTAAACTTGTTTATCACGGACAGCAAGATCGACGCTCGACGCCCATAAGTAATCGAAATAAGAAGGAGGAAAAGAAGATAAGGTGGGAGAAAATAAGCGAGAAAGATACGATGTAGAGAAATGAGTGATAGACCTACGAAGTGAGAAACGGAATAAAGGGAAAGTATAAATTTGTGTGCGAGAGTATATTGGAAAACAGATACGATGAAAATTTCTAAGTGAAGTCATCGAAACTGGTTTTCATTTGAGACCTTATAGAAACAAGAGGGGGGAAAACATTCGGTTATGAATTTTCCTTGGGCACGGCCATCGGTCGTACGGGCTTTACGCCCCAGAGCTCAGCGGCGGCTCGTGGATTATGGCAACAATGTTTTCCCTCCATTTGATTTCATGCGAAACAATCGATTCGAAAGAGAAGCGGCACTTCATCTCCAATCGATAGTTGCACATAGAATCAAATGGAGGGAAAACATTGTTGTCAATTGCACGAGCCGCCGCTGCCAGAGCTGGCGTTTTGTGTATAATAGCATTTTTCAATTCATCGATGATTCCGGTGGATGAGAAAAGATTACACACTTCAGTTTAGTGTGTGGCTGTAATGCACGAAAATACTCTATATGTGATCTTTTCTCAACCGGTGGAGTCGTCGATGACTTTAGAAAACTTATGGATATTTTAATTAATTGACGGAATTTCCACCGATTGAGAAAAGATTACAGATCAGAGTATTTTCGTCGTATTTCCGTCATACACTGAGCTGAACTGTGTAATCTTTTCTCAACCGGTGGAATCGTCGATGAATTGAAAAACGTCATTTAGAATACGCAAAACGGCAGCTCTGCTACGCCCATGCTATCTCCACTGCCCAGTTTCAGTTTATAGAAGTCGACCACTTATATATTATTGATGGAGACCAACATAATCGCCTCGCCTAACATCGACTGAATCATCAATCGACATTCTAGAAACTGGCTGTATTCAAGAAAATTGCTGGGGGGGGGGCTGGTCAACAGAAATAAGTATATTCCCCAAAACGAGAAAAAATATATTTTCGTGGCGAAATGCCATTGAGTCGAGGGAGTTGCTTTCACACATGGAATTGAGGTTTTATTGTTTATACGCTTATTCACATTTTCAGTACCTTTGGCTCAATTTAAAGTAATGATGGGAATTTTTTCGTATATTTGCAAAGTCTATTTTTTTTTACAAATTCTCCATATTTCTCATCATCAATTCAAAAAGTCCAAATACAGATACGGAGGATTTGGAAAATAAGGGGTCAGTCAGGCAGACCTCTCACTTGCACTCATGGGCACAACTAGGACATTTTTCTAGGAGGAGGGGGGGAAGAAAGCATCGGTCGCATCCTGAATATCAATTTCGCGATTTCCAAGAGGATCCAGGCCATCCAAACCCTCCGTAATGGAAGCCTCAAGCGTCGGTTAAAGAATTGGTGGGATCCCTCTCCCATAAAAGGGGATCGAAAGGAAATACAAGTGCACTTTCATTGGTTTTTCCAATAAGAATCAGAATTAAAATTAAAAAGCTGCGATGGTTGGCAAGTTTAAGCTAGTTCCCCTCTTGCGAGTTCATAAAATCCGTTCAATGCGTGTTCATTTTTTCACAAACCCGTCCCTCTATTTATCTCGATTTAAACAAAAAACAAAAATCAAACAAACAGAAACCAAAAATCAAAAAAAATAAAAGCAAAAAGCAAAAAAAAAGAAAGACAAATACGAAAACCAATTGTATCCAGTGTATTCTGGACCAGACCAAAGCAATATCGATTATATGGAGGCTCGATTGAAGTTCCAAAAATACCGATTTTTTTATTTTTTTTTTTTGTTTTTTTTTTTTGTTTGTTTTTTTTTTTTTTTTTTTCTCAATAGGTTTAAGGATGGAGGAGATCCCAAATGTATCGCAATTATAACGAGCCACCACTGCAAGGATTTATTGAGTTCGACGCGAGAGCTTGGACTGGGATAACCCCACCCCCCTCCCCCTGTCCATTTGAGTGACCGAAAGTGAAAATACAACTTGTGAATGAAAAGGGCAAGTGCGGAAGAAGAATACCGGTGGAGCAGCGAGGAGACTGGTGGGGGGGGGGGGGACAAAGCCAATAAAATTAAAACTCAGGGTTAAATTTCTCGGTCGGTGTCGTCCATAAATCTCGAATTTACTTTCTTCCAGCTTCGAAAATGACTGTGCGGGGGCGGGAAAGACTCATGCTCAGTGCTCACTCTCGCTTCTTCGACATATTCCGCGAGTCCTCGCTCACCGGATCAAAACGAGAGCTTTCTCTGGACAAGGAGAGTTTCAGTTTTCTTCTCCGAAAAAGTTCATATCGATTTATTTTAATGAGTCTGTTTCAAAGTTTTGCAACAAATGCTACAGCAATTGGAGAGTCGATTCCTCAGCTTAATTTGCCTGAAAATTCCATTGAAAGCACTGAAGTCTCACTAAATAAACGTGGTTGGCAAAAGTCAAAGATGGCAGTCAAATGAACGCGGAGCGGATCACACAATGGGTCTGAACCTACACTTTAAATTTCTATTAATTTTTTTTTTTTTTTTTTTAAATTCTTTCTTAATTACACTTTCAAAACATTAAACTTTGTTTACTAATATAAAAATTATTAAATGACACGTTGTCCAGATAATTGTTATCCTTCGATCCACTGCGCCGGATTCTATAAAATCAAGACGCAGTTGGGATCCTCACAAGAAAACCTCGGCAGCTTACCCTCTCTACTCACAATCAGTATATTCTGTGTCTCTGCGATTGTTGTTAAAAGGTGCCCGCGAGGCTTCGTGGAAGATGGAAACCGGGGGGGGGGGGGGGGGGGGCTTCAATCGCCATTACGAACTTGCCGTTATAGCAGTTATATGAGTTTTACTAATACTTGGACTTTCTTAGAGTGATTTTCGTGATTTTTGCATCACATTCGTCTAACTATACATTTGCTCACAGCGAAAGTTTGCAAGAGCACCGTTTTAACCGGGTATTTCGGACTTACCGATACTTTTTTCAATTCATAATAATGGGGCAGTTGCAAGGGTCTGAATTGTTGTGTTTTTTTTAGAGAAAATGATAGTACTTGTTGAGCTGAGAACAATGGTGCCTTTGTTTTTTCATAAGTGTCCCTGTTTGGGAGATACACACGTTCAAACTTGAAGAAAATCGTGGGCGTAGTGACGTTAATACGCGGAATTCCCATTTAAAACAATGTATTTTGGGCCAAAATCTTATCTCCGGAACAATGGTACTTAACTGGAAACAAAGGCATTTTTGTTCTCAGATCATCAAGGACTTTCATTTTCTATATCAAAAACGCTACATTCCAGACCCTTGCAACTGCCCCATTGGAAAAATTTATTTTCATCAACGATGTGGCAACACTATGAACAATGCAACAAACAAACGGACGAATGAACCGACCGACCGAGCGTGCGCGCGCAAGCGCCGGAAGATCCTTTTGATCTTTGTTTTAAATTAGAGAAAAGGAGAGGCGTGTCTAATTCCTACGTCCGATGTCCATGCTACACATGGATAAGCTGCTGGACTCCAGCCACGCAGCTACGCTGGACTCTGGAGTATTGGTTGGACTTAAAGTTTGACTCTCAATTCAAGTCATCTAAGAATAACTAAGACTCCCATAATTCGACGCAATCACATTAGAAAGCGAGACTCGAACTTTTCAAGTTTGAAATTAAGTGATTCGTTTGGTTTGATTGTGAGTGACAAGCATTTTTGATGAGTCTTTGTCGAGGCTTATTTTGTATGTATCTTGTTTCATAAGAACTGCGATTACATAATCAAAATGGAGCTAAAGCGGAATTGTTTGTTGAGTGTTTCAGGGAAACATTAGACGATTACGAATTGAAACTGGTCCTAGGATTAACGGATCTTTTTAATAGTGGCCAGTGGCTTTGCTAAGGGGGTAAGGTACCCCCTCCCCTTGAGCTCAAATTTTTTTCTGAGATAAAGTCATTTTGTGAGTTTCTTAGGGGGAATTTCAAAGGATTGTGGACCTGGACTCGCCCCCTGAAAAATACCGCAACCACCATAATAGTGATGGCTCGTATAAGAAGGTTCGGTCGGGGGGGGGGGGGGGAGAATATAAAGGTACACAGATATGTCATTTCTGTTGCAAAACAAGGTAAACATGGAGGAATATATTATGCAAGGTGCAATTAGATGGGGTAGATAGATTTACGAGAGATTAAGAATCAACTTACGTCAAAAAGTGAGCAGCACCATTGATTCATTTAAATAAGTCGATAAATACAGGGACTCGGCGTTTGACGGATGGCCAGTGGCGGATCCATAAGGGGAGTTCGGGGGCACGTGCCCTTTCCCCCCCAGCCCAAGAAGAAGAAGGGGAAGGAGGAGGAGGAGAAGGATAAGGAGAAGGAGAAGTAGAAGGAGAATGAAAAAAAAAACAAGACGGAATTTCCCAGGAGCAACACTCGACAGTGACGATATCGCTTTCGTAATAAAGGCAGAGGAAGAAGGAAATACTGATGTCGGACAAAGAAGATGATGAGCTATTCCAGATGAGCGACACATGGGATGGGCATGAGTCGAGCTTGTAAACCCGAGCGATGGAAATGACCGCGTTTGCCACTCCGAGCGCGACATAGCCGTCTGATGTCACGCAGGAACCGCCGCGCGCGCCGCGTTTAGTTGAGGCGTTGAGTTCACGATGCTTGGTGGACCAATTAACCGAAATAAAGGTCGCCGAGCACCAATTGAACCTGTTTATCGCGGGGGTCAACAGTTTTGTCATGGTTCTGACCGACGTGACGCCACTTCGTCAAACAGTGGAACGAAAACTTGACATTTTAAGAAAATATGGGCCCGCAAGAAATGTTTGTTGCAAACGCAAGGACGGTCCTTGTTCTCGACTCCATGATGCGGATCCTCGCTTCTGATTGGTTGAGACCAGTGGCGTCGCGTGCAGTTTGGCATCAATGTATTATATCCATTTAAACTCATGTAAAAGATCAAAATTAGGGATGCACAGTGCACAAGAAAAAATCGATATATTTAACGAGTTTAAGTGGAGCTGTTGCATTGTTGCCAGGTGGCACGCGACGCCACTGGTTGAGACTCCACCTACTTTAAATAAAATAAGGTCCGTCCGTTTCGAACATTTTTTGGGCCATTAGAACGCAAACATCAAAAGCTCAAAGTCCTCTTGGAATACAATGGATACATTGCAAGACCGTAAACGAAAAACTTAGGTAACTGATTGAAAAAATGCGCAAATAATAGGATATAATTAAATAAAAGGGAGAAAAATAAAATGAAAACAAATTCAAAAAAACATGTAACCTGCCATTGTTTTCTTGATCATTTATTTTTTGGCATTATGATTTATTGGTTTACGTTGTTTTATTGCTTGCTTTTATAGTTTTTTGACTTTCAATTGTTTCATGTCATCAAACGACCGCGAATACATTAGACCGAGCCTTTAGGAAGTTTTAGCTAGACGTTTAGAAGAGTTTACCACCTTTTAAAATCAGTGGCGTAGCGTGCAGTTTGGCAACGTTGCACACCCATGTAAACCCATGTAAAAGGTCGAATGCAAAGGTGTTCACTGAACACCAAGTAGTTCGATCTTTTTAATGGGTTTAAATTGATACATTACAACGTTGCCAAATTGCACGCTACGCCACTGTTTTTAACCAACCACAATAAGTACGGAAAAATCAATAATTTCTTTCGTGTGAATTCTTACATGTTCAATAGCCATTAGTTTATACGTTCGACTTTGGACTTTTAAGACGCAGTCACAAAATAAACGGGAGAAAGAATATCACCAGTCAATCAAATCCAAAGATAATTACAGATTGTTTCAGGTCTGCCGAAAAGCTTTATCAGGGTTTTTGCAATCTGGTTCTTTCAGGAAATTTTGAAAATTCTCATTTAACATGAAATGTATGCCATAAAATACTCAAGAGTTTAAAAAAGTACAGTCAGATTTACAAGTATTTTGTGATTATTTTAAGCGCTTTCATGATTTTTACACCTAAAAATAAGTCTAGATTCAAATTATAGCGCGAAATTTAACTTTTAATGTTTTGCCACAGTTTAAATAATAAAAAAAAAAAAACTGATTTTTTTCTACGCGGGGAAAAATTTATATTTGAGGCTACCGGAATCACTTCTACGTAATAGTTAAATGTAATTCTGGTATCTGTGAAGATATTGCTGGTTTCAACGAAATGTGTATTTTGAATATTACCACAAATCTAGTTAAGGATACGCGAATTACATTTAACTATTACATAGAAGTAATTCTGGTAGCCCCAAATATAAAGTATTCTCCGTGTAAGCTTTGAAAAATCGTATCTCTGAGGAGAAGCATTTTAAGACCCATGTGCATGGGGGAAAATAATCGTCTTTTGACTTGAAAGCTCGACTCTAGAATTTACCGAGGTTACAATTGAAACACCCTGTATATTGAAAACAAAAATGAGACTTCAAGTGAGCAAAATTATTTTCATTTTGTTTTTTGTCCGTGGAATGTCAAAGATCGTCTCACTGAGCAACGCGCAGAGTCCGGCGAGGCGTGATCTCGAATAGCTGAAAATAAAAATTGTCTTTGCAAAGAATGATGAGCAATTGAGGCCATCTCTGGAAGAAGGGCCAATAAAACAGCAGGCGTGCTCTTCAGCTAAAATTCTCCATTGCCTAGCTATTCACAATTCTCAAGAAGAGCGCACCCATTATTTGATGGACCTTTCTTCCGGAAACGTCTTCAATTGTTATCCAAAAAAAATTACGTGCGATTCCCGACTAACGGATCGCATGCTCAATTAATTTATTACATTCATTCATTCTCATTCACCCCCCCCCCCCTTCCTTTGAAAAAAATCAGCAAAGTGACCGAGAAGTTTTCAGTGTTGAAAATTAAGAAAGTTTGATTTATTTAAACCTTATTCATTAGTGTAACATCTGGCTTGAAATACAGTGATTAATTAACAGGCTTCAATGACTAAGGTGGGGGGGGGGGGGGGGGGTAATGATCAGGAAAGTAAAGAATTGGATAGTAGCAGTCAGTGCGATACGTGGCTTGTGCAATGTGGCATTAACGGATTTTCTGTATTTAAACCTATGTAAAATAATCTATCTTCCCTCCGAAATCGATACTTTTTTCCTAGGTTCAAACAGAAAAAATATAGGGTTGTTATTGACAAATAGCATGAGTCACCACTGATGGTGGAAGAATATTATTTTTGACGGCGGTTTTCTCAACACATTTTACAATGAATTGCAATTTAAGTATACATATGTTATTGATTAAAAATGTGAGATGCAAGTACAATTCGGTTGTTTAAAGGCGCCTAAGTGTCTTAAGCCTCTGAGGCCATTTACATTTTGAAAAAGTGTAGTTACAAGTATTGATTCATCACAAGTGAGAATTATACGGTGAGTTTGATTTTTTCAGGTAACGATTTGAGGACAAGCAAAGGCATTTTTAAGGAAGAGAATAGAGGATAAGAATTTTTTTTTGAGAAGAAGGTTCTGTGGCCAAAAGTTAGGTCCAGGGGGGTGATCGCGGAGGATCGGATCGTTTCGTTATCGTTTGCATTAAATCAAATGGGCTTGCTTCTGCGCAACTCGATCGCGCAGGTGATCCCCACCTCACCTCCTCCTACTTCAAACGATCGAGTAGACGACAGCCTCCAACTCATCGCTTCCTTTCGTCCGTTTCAATCGTTGTGAGGGGCTCAAAACGATTCGATGAGTTGAGCCACCCATAAGGTTACGTGTAAACGATAACGATAACGATACCAAAACGATCCGATCCTCCGTGATCCCCCCCCTGGAATTTGGATTTGGGTAGTCATATTATTGTATAATAAATAATAAATTGATACACTTTGTTCTTTTCATGAAAAAAGTTACAGATATAGGCACTAATAACCTCTAACTTCTTTTTGTCATATGAAACAAGATAGAAAACGAACCAGCAGCGACGACTAAACACGAAAGACACAGGTGTGCGGGACAGTGCTGGGAAACATGCAAAGAAAAAATTGATGATGACGTTCCGGCTCAAATCGCGTCCAACTAAAAAAAATTAAAAAATAAAAATAAAAAAATAATTTCAAAATATGTTAAGAGCGCCACAACTCTTAAACTCTCTGTAACAAATGAATATCAATCATTATTTTTTTATTTTTTAAAATTTTTGAGATGAATGGCTGTGATTTGAGCCGAAACTTCGTCACCAAAAATTTGATCGCGTGTTTTCCAGCATTTTTCCATAAACCAGTTTCTTTGTCATACGGCCTTAAAATCTTCAAAAAGTGAATTTATATGCAGTTTTGATCCAAGCTTCAAGAAACAAATGTTGAAATCTGGCAACGCGGTTACAAACTCAGATCCCGCACACAAATATGATGAAAGGGAGAGAGGGGTGGTGGTGGGGCGGTCCGGAGCGGGGATAGACATCTGATATTTTCAGAGCTGGAAATAAAAACAAGCAGATAGTTCTGACACTACAGTGTCAGAGAAGGCGCACCTTGAGCAAATTTGGTCCTCATGAGTCAAATTCCATTTCCACCCTCTCAAAAATAATGTGTCCAGCAAAAAAACCCGGGGCCGCACCTGGATGCGGCGAGTGAGTAGGGGTTAGGACCACTACATACGATCTTATATGGGACAAACCCTTCGAATATTCCCCCACCTCAGAAAAAAATTTTCCAGCAAAAGTGAGGGTCCGAACCTGTGTGCGGCGAGGGGGGGGGGGGGGGGTGTAGAACCACTACGGACAATCATAGAACAATCCCTCCGAATTTTCCACCATCTCAAAAAAATTGTACAGCAAAAGTCCAAGTTCGAACCTGTAAGCGGCGGTGGGGGGGGGGGGGGGGGGGGGGGGGCCCCTACGGGCAATCTCAAAACCCCTTTGAAATTTTTCCCAAAATCTCAAAAAAATTGTTCAGCAAAAGTTAACGTCCGAACCTGTGCGCGGCGAGTGGGGGGGGGGGGGGGGGTAGAACCACTTAGGACAATCTTAGAACAATCCCTTGGATTCTCAAAAAATCATCTCAAAAAAAATTGTCCGGCAAAAGTTTGGGTCCGAACCGGTGTGTGGCGATTGGGGGGGGGGAGGTTAGGACCACTACGGACAATCTTAAACCAACCCCTCAGATGTTCCACCATATCTAGCAAAAGTTCGGGTCTGAACCTGTGTGCGTCGTGGGGGGGGGGGCGGTGGGACCACTACGGACAATCATAGAAAAAATCCTTCGAATTTCCCACTGCACATCACTAAACGCACGTAATAAACAATCAAATACTCATAAAACAATTTTGAACCCCCTTTAGTAAAAAGGTAGTTAACGATATAGTATGTCCCGCAAAATAGGGACATGAAAAAGTGATCGGTAGTAAGAAGAAATCGGACCACCAAGAATCGATTATTTTTCATGATGTGTTAGAGTAGAGAAAAACAATGTTGCCATATTCCATTAGCTGGCACCGTTCTTTGGTTGCCCGGTAAAAAATTTGAACGTGAAGTGTGATGCCAAGAAAAACAAAGGACGCCATGGCAAAACGTAAGAAAAGATGAAGAAGTTACAGTGAGTCAAAAGACATCTCTCCTAAATGTCCCCATGACGTCCCACGACTGGTGACAAAGCTTTTGATCCGCGCACAATGGCCGAAATACGTTAATCAAATCTCGAAATGATAAAAAATAAACTGCAGGGAATACTCTACGAACACTTTCTCACATCACTTTTATCTGAGGGAGACCCCCAGCCCCCCCCCCCACCACTAAAGAATTCTGGAGGAGACCCCTAACCCCTAAAGAATTCTGGGGGAGACCCCCAGCCCCCTTTAGAATACTAGGAGAGACCCCCAAACCTCCCTTTAAAATGCGGGGGGATACCTCCAGCCCCCCCTTTAGAATTCTGGGGGAGATCCCCAAACCCCCCTCAAATTTCAAATATTTTCACCTCCGGACATAATTTTTCTCCCTTCAATCCGAAGAGTTTGAAATTTTTGTAGAGAAGCTGTAGGAAAGTTGCCTATTTTGTTATTCGAAGGCTAATTGAGAGCCTTAATCTGATGTTGCTTATAACAGGGTTTAGAGTAGGTAATTCAAGATTCCAATAATTTTTTATTCTTTCAGCTTCATTCATTATATTTGCTCTTTGTTCTATTTTGGGAGTTTTTTTTTTCCCCTTTAGTTTTCATAGGAGGTCGAAATGTACTGATTCTTGCATTTCCTCCATTGAGTACTATGTTTGGTTTCTTCTTTCAAACTGTGGATATTCGAAAAAATTTTTTTTTGTTTAATAGATTAACCCCCCCCAAAGATGTACTTAAGTCGTAGATTGTGCAAACAAAATTTCAACAAAATTCATTCAGCCATTTTTGATTGACTTTTCTTTATAAAATTAATTTTCCTTGAATATTCTTTTTTTTGGTGTAATGAAACCTATATTGCTTTTAAACAGCTTTTGGGCTTAAAAGTTGAATATTGTAGTAATACATTGAAAAGAAATTTCTGCCTAGGTGGTTGCAAACGTTTTTATGCAATTTTCATCGAACTTAATTGAGTCATACTTGAATTACTTATTGCAAATATTATGTTTGTCTTAATATTTGCTTACAATTAGTTTCAAAAGATTTTTGCTCGATCGTACCCATATTGCCCCCCGAAACGGTCGTAAGGTTTTTATGAGGACTGTACCAGAAAAAATTTTTAGTTCACACAGTGCAGTGTTTAGTGTATTTTTTTAACACATTATGTTTGTGAAAAATTTTTTTCAAAATCAATCCCATTAATGATTGACTCCAAGTTTAAAATTAATTCTTCACTTTCTTCTTTTTTTTTTTTTTTTTCAAACACCCTATTTGATTTTTTAAACTCTCTTAAGGGTTGTATATTGTAACTGTAAGGGCTAATTTCTTTTTTAAACCAATTGTAGATTTTATTTGCCCGATTTTGTCAAAATCCATTGGACCAAACCCGAATTATCCGAAATAATAAGATTATGTTTTATTTGCTTATATACCCATATTTTTTTTTCAAACGCACCTATATTACCTCTTGAAAGGTCTAATCGGTTGTGTATGGTGATCAAGAGAGGATAATATGTTAGTACTTTGATAGTAGATTGGGGTGTAAAAAGATTCATGAAAATTCATCCAACCATTATTGATTGACTCCAAGTTTTAAGATTACTTAATTTCTCACGATAATTCCATTTTCTGGATCGAGGCACATATTTTGATTTTTTAAACGGTTTTTAGGGTTGAAAATTGTAACTATAAGTGGTTTATTTTTTAGTAGGCTGAATGTAGATTTTTTTTGTTAACTTTCATCAAAATTGATTGAACCAAACCTGAACCATCCATAGGATTATATTTTTATTTGCTCATATTCCCAAATTTTTTTCTCCATCGCACCTATATTACCCCTAGAAATGGTTTTATCGGTTGTTTTTGGTGACACAGAGAGGAAAATATTTAAGTTTATTGATAGTAGATTGTGTGTACAAAGTTTTTTCAAAATTCATGGAGCCATTATTGATTGACTCCAAGTTTTAAGATTGATTTCTCACGATAATTTTTTTCGGCTCGAGCGCGCTTATTTTGATTTTTTTAACAGTCTGAAGGAATGAATAAAGGAACTATAAGTGGTTCATTCTATAGTAGGCTGAAAATAGATATTTTTGCTAACTTTCATCAAAATTTATTGAGCCAAAATTGAATTATTCCATTTTTATTCATTTTTATCCTTTTTCCATTGATTTTAATGAAAATAATTTTTTCCCATAACTACCCTAAAAATCAAAATTTCAAAAAAACAAAAAAGTACCTCTGGGGAATCTAAAAAGCAACAACTGTGCAAAAACTGGATGCATAAGGATCAATGGTTCAAAACTTATGCCTAGGTACGGAGTGACGAACAGCCGGACTGACGGACAGACCCCACAGATTTTTTTTACATAATCTCTCTAAGTCAGAAAGGGTTAAGAAATAGAAAATATGATGGAAGGATGTTCTTATGGATGGTATTAGACATGATAAGAGGCAATTACTTTGACTAAATCATGATTGACTTTGTCCTGAGAGGCCAACTATCGCAACAAAATACCTTGAAAATCTCTGCGCCAACGCAATACAAACTTTCTCAATTTTTTTAATTTTATTTGAGTGAGAAAGTAAAAAAACAATCACACCATCTCCGTCGGATGTAGACTTTTAGGATGACTGATCCAACCCCAACACACCTAATCAGTCTCTAATTCTGATTATTAGCGTTAAAAATTTTTTGGCTCAAATTAGCGCTCTCACCTCAGTATCAGTAAAAACCGATGCGCTGACATAATTTTTAGAAGAATTTTATGAGATCACACAATTTTCAGAAACACATGGCGTGTTGAGTCATTTTGCAGCAAAAAAAAAAACGCCATAACTTAATTTTAACCAAATTGTGGTGCACGACTTTAATTTTCAGCAAAAGTATAAGCACTAACTCAATTTCCCCATTTTCTCCGATGCCGTATTGTTTTCTTTTTTTCTTATAGCGTGTTTGAAAATGTTTTTGCTCAAAACTGTGCGCTCACTCAAGTTTCAGTAAAAAAAAGCACGTACGCTGACATAATTTTCAGAAGAAATTGACTCGGTAACACAAATTTCAGAAAGAAATGGAGCGCTGATTCATATTTCATCATATGACGCTAACTTAACTGTCACCAAATTGTGAGGCGCAATCTCAAATTTTTTACAAAAGTCTAAGCGCTAAACTTTTAGGCATGACTGATGATGATTTTCCCACAAAATAGGTGACTGTCAAAGGTTAGCGGACTACCAAACTATATGATTAAGGAACCAGTTTGAGTGTCTCAAGATACTTTGAGACATATAAGGAGAGTGACAGCTTGAATCAACATAGGTAGTAACAGATGTAGCATAAGGTAGCATAAGAAATCAGGAAGTTCCTGGAGTACTAGAAATTTACTTGTAAATAGAGAAGGAGCGAAATAACTGCATTGAATAAATGATGCCTTGAAGCGCTAAGTCATTTGACGGGAGTTGCCAGACTAAATAAAATGTCAGAAAATTTGACCGCAAAGCACATTTCTTTAAAATTGAAAGAGGGCTGACTTCCTTTAGGACCTTCAAAACCAAAAATGTAGAAGTAGAGAAATAAGAAACATTTCCTTGTTTCGTTCTGAATAGGACTAAGAAATTTCACATACAATAACGACATGATGGAAATATAAAGCAAGTCAGCACATCACACTATTCAGAGGTCCCATTGTTGAACCTTTGAACTCTTACCAATTCACGAGTCATAGCTACTATAAACGCAAGCAGAGTAATTTTATTACGTTGAGCGTAAACAAATAGCTGAAATTTGATAGGAAATATGGAGGAGGTTAGGGCAGGGACCACCAAAGACCTTGTATACTATCTAGACCCCGCGATGTGGCCGACTTTAGGCGGGGAATATAAGGCTGGGTGGAGGTACAGTCGCTCCGGCAATGTAGGCAACCTGTTTTTCGCTTACGTCCTAGTCCTCCCATACAAATCAATGGGGATCCGGACATAAGGGCTCTATTTCCATCGAAAAAACTAAATTTTACCCTGATTGGGCCTTTTCGGGTAGCTGATTTCATGGAAAATTTTGTGCTGAAATTGATTTTACACATTAAAAAGTTGTTCAACGCTTTTTTTATTAAGTTATCGCCTTTTAAAAATATCAGAAAGAGGTTAGGTTTCCTTGTTGTTGTTTGGAAGTCTGTTTGCTTCATGAGATTGGTATTATTACATCTGTTGTCACTTTAATCTAATTTCAATTTACTTCGGAACTTTTAATCTAATGTAACCTTTTCAAGCTGCTGTTTTCTTATACTTTACCAGAACCCTTATAATTTCCTCTTCCACCTGTTGGTCTTTATGTGAATATCTAGGTACTTTTCCGTAACTACTCTTCTCTAAGCTGTGAATCTCTTACCCTTTATTTCTTTCCATTTTGACATTTTGAAAGATTAAACTGAAAAAATACTTCATTGTTTTGCGTTATTTTTTACTTTTAGGTGCTGTCGCTTTGCGAAGCACCGACTGTTTCAACTTATTTGCCACTTAAACGATAGGTAAGGACCGCAAACACAAAAATATTCTTCCAGCAAAGGCGAAGTGAATTGGGGAGTAAAAAGATCCCTTGCACGCAGAAGCAAAATGGTCTCTAAACTTATTGTAACGTACCGTTAAGGTTGAAACAGCGCCAAACTCCTTAAGCGTTGAATCTGACTTACTAGCAAAATTGAGGATTTTTACGCTTTAACGACATAGGTGTTCGCCCCCCAATAAATACAAAACAAGGGGCCCTAAACGCACACGTGGGCTTTCTTCTTTTAATTAGACCTAAAATCGCGCAGACCTCAACATTATTGATGTAAATTGACCTGCCGAGTTTGAATTTGGCCTTAGTTTTGATCGAAACATTCTGGATTTTCCACACTTTCAACTTTATTACGAACATTTTTTAAAGTAGAATATGCGTAAAATCGGGACGAGTTAAGTAGAAAATGATGTCATTTTTTAAATCAGCGTCCCAAATACTATTGACTAGCACACTATTAACGAATGTAACAAGAATATTCATTGAAATACATTGAAATTTAGTTTAAAATAAAAACACTGATGTCGCGGACAGTTATGTTGTTAAAGAAGCGTACTTAAAATTAAGGGTCGAGAGTTGTTTCGGTTCAGCCCAGATAGTTGGGGCTTCAAGAAAGATTACTTCCAAGAAATTACTCTCTAGATAGTGAAAGGCCAACAAATTTGCATTGTGCGGGCTCATAGCCTGGCTGAAACTAACAGGTATTGGCGCAATGTAAACCAACAAATGTTCAAGGTGGATTTTGAGATGATGGCTTTAACTGCATATTTTGCATTACACTTCAATTAGTATGAGAGTATTTACATTGATTTATTCCGAGATTCTAGCAAATTTAGTGGTGTGAATGGACCTGGACCAAGATCAAGCATGAAGTCGCAAGCCAAAAGGATTTACAAGTTTGGTGGAAAAGAAGATGATTAAAAGAAAGAAAAAAGAAATTCACAACATGAAATTTACTTAATTGAGAATAATATATTTCGTGAAAGACTCGTTTTCAGGTCAAATTGAAGTGTATTCTTCAGCTGTAATCGCTGTAATCATGCACGGATCCCCGTAACCCCGTTCGTAAACAATCTTCCATAACCTCAATCCACTTCGGGATTATAACCACTAATAACTTGGTAAAATATGTTTTAAAACATATTTTTATGGTGAAAAATGAAATCTACGTCCACTACTCTATCATACTAGCGGTATCAGGGGTTTCAATTCCATTTTTCGCGAGTTTTTTTACACGTTGAAGGAGTTCGGGTAAGTTTCGTCCATTTGATTCCAGCATAGCACTAGGACAGAAGCGGAATGCGGGTTGCCTATACTGTAGGAAACGGCCATGGTTTTCTGTCGGATCCCGGGGTCTAGATAGTATACAAGGTCTTTGGGGACCACTATGGAAACAACGACATCAGGGCTGAATAATAAGAGATCCTCTTCGATGCGCAGTAATTTTTGGTAATTAAATGAGAATTCTGAGAATTGAGATAAGGAATGTTCAGAGTTCTTGCTGTAGGGACTTTCCGTTTTGCGTTTGACCACACGCTATAATTAATTATAATAATTGCATTTACCTACATGCAAAAAAACAAACATTCAGAACGGCAAATGATTGGTTCTCTTGATCACGTAGAATATATACCGGGAAAATTTGAAATAATCAAAAAGTGAGGTTGGAAATTTTTGACATAGAATAACTTTAAAAAAAACGTCAATCAATGAACATGAAATTACTCCCAACCAACTCAGAATTCAGTCGTGGCTGGGAGAACATTAACTTTTCAAATGAAATTAGCATAAAAAAAACACAGGACACAACCTAAATTTCACGAAATCAAAAAAGCTCATTTCGCCATTTGATCACAAGGGGGCGTAGTATACTCTATTGAGTATCAGGGCGATTTCAATAGGCGCACGTTGTGCCAACGGTGCGCCTAATATAATAAAGCTGTAAAACGTGACAAGTTCCCATCGACCAACCAACCAACCTCCTCGTTAAAACTCCGCGGCATCACAATATGATTGTTTCTGACAATGAATATGCTGTATGAGGATAGGATTCATCTCAAAGTTGCACTGTACCACTTCGGCAAGGTTCGGCGAAGTTCGGCGGCGTTCGGTTAATCGGTGGTGTATCTCGAAGATAAATCGTGCTTTTTAACAGCCGAGGAGTGAGTGAGGGAGGGGTAGTTAATTGGTCAATTACTTTAGTGCAACCGTTTGTTAGGGCTATTGCAAAATGCGTTAGCGCGTCTAGCTCTCACCTCACATATATACAATACGTAGACTGTCGAATCGCACTTGATAAATAGACTGCCTATGAATACATCGAAAAACAGACTATTGGCAGATAGAATCGACCCCAGACTTGTCTGACATCAAACAAGTGCTAAATCAATGTAAGTCTCAGATATCGTCATAGTTTTGCATGTAGGATTGAAGGCAGTGCCGGATCTAGAAAATTTTTCTGGGGGGGGGGCACGCCTGAGAAATTTTGAAAATTGAAGCGTCGGAGGAAGCTATTTCAGGCTCTTTTCTATTGAAAAAATCCAACATTTTAGGTTCTGGGTGAGGTGGGGTGGGGTGGGGTGGGGTGGTGGGGTGGGGGGCCGTTCCCCCGTGGATCCACCACTGATTGAAGGGACCAAAACACAGTGACGTGCAATACCAGCAAGAAAAGCATGCACCTGCCTGCCCTAGGATTTTCTGAATTTTTCAAAATTACCGCATGACCCTACAAATTTTTAATTCATTCTTGGTCATTGAAATAAATGCGTTCAAGAAAAGGAGAGCATCAAGGTTATTCTAAGACGAGTCTCTAAATATTCTGCACAATACATATTGTCTGATGGGGGTATGAGATAGTAAACTATGTTGTTAGTTTTCTACTAAAGCTTTGGTGAAGTGTGCAAAAGGTTCGGTAAGCTTAAGCTTAACTAAAAATCTTATGCTGGGTAATTTTCCTACAAAAACTTTGGTTGGCGCAACAAAACTATTTTCTCTGTGTGGAGCCGTTGTTGCCACATTGAACTATGCTATGGTTTGAATTCGTCAAAAAATGGCCAAAAATCAGAAATTGAATTTCTCAACAATTTATTTTTATGAACTTTCAAAACAAATTTAACCTCAAAAAACACTATTCGAACAAGTAATTAAAATCTAGAAACGTGTCACAGGAAAGTTTTAAATTAAGCTTAAAAGGTCGAAAAGCTGACTTCTGATGATGACTTGATCTTTGGCCCCTTTTTTCCGATCTCAGTTTATTGTGCATTAATGCACAAGCCCAGTGGCGTCGCGTGCATTATGGCAACGCTGCATTCTGTTCATTCAAACGCATGAAAAATGTCGAACTGCAGTCGGAGGTGCACAGTGCACTCTCTCGGATCGATACTTTGCATGGGTTTAAATGAGAAAATTGCAACGTTGCCATACTGCACGCGACGCCACTGCACAAGCCACCAATGAACAGAAGTGCACTTGAGCCCCTTGTACTCTGCACATCTCAAGTAATGACTGCGAATAATTTCATGCTAAACAAATCGCATCTTTTTTTCTTTTTTTTTTACCGAGTCGAAAAAATTAATGTACCTCACACCACTGAGCGTTGGATAGGCAGGCGTCTACTTCAAATTTGGGTCAGACATTTTAAACGTGCAATTCGACATCTTCAACACCGTCTTCGCGTTTAAGATCAACAGAGAGAGAGCCACGCACACATAGAAAAGAACGATGGAATAATCTGAGGAGAGGGGATGAGAGGAGAGGAAGAAATGCTGCAAATCATATACATCAAACCACAGTGGTGGTTGGTGGCCTTCGAAAATAAAATTAGCTCGGTCGCCGCGATGCGCGATGATTGTAAGACTCCTAAATTTTTGCCACAATTTTGCGGTGACGATCGATCGTCCACACCATAGCCGCCGTAGCCAGGATATTGTCTTTCTCTCTCTTAGCCCATTTGAACGCATGTGTTAGAAAAGGATGGATATAGGGGCTGTCACGTGACTTCAGCCCCTGTTTATGTCCTTTTCTAACACATACGTTCAAATGGGCTAAGAGAGAGAAAGACAATATCCTGGCTACGACTATGGTCCACACTCTCCCCCGCTGCTTAAATTCAGCATCATTACTTACTGCCTACCCAGTTCGAATAATTGCTGAGCACTGAGTGAGGGCACGAGATCTAAGGATTTTCTGTTAGTATTTATAATCTTTAGACAAAATTGAAGAAGAAAGAAAGAAATATGGACGAAAAAGAGAGAAATATCCTTTTGTATCCGAATAAGTGATGAGACTTGCTTGCCGATCCTGGCAGCGGCGTCATTAAGGGGGCGCGGGGGGCTGATGTCCCTCCGAAAGTGACTTTTGCCCCCCCCCCCCCCCCCCAAACGGTGAAGAGAGCAAGGACGTCATTTCGAGTCTAGCTTGGGGGGGGTGGCAAAAATCTGATGACCTTTTTTTATTTTTTTTGCTCATTAGTATAATTTTAAAGCCTTAGAGCCGGCTTGGGAGGGCAAAAATCTGATGACCTTTGTTTTGTTTTTTGTTTTTTTTTTTTGCTCATCAATAGAATATGTTTCCGTTTTTGAGCCTGACTTCAAATCCTCGAGGAGGGGGGTAAATGCCCACCCTGCCCCCCCCCCCCTCAAATGACGCCACTGGAAGAGAGAGAACCTGTGAAAAAGTAGAGGAAAGAAAAATGAAAGAAAAGAAGAGTCTTCTCTTCGAAGAAAACGAAAGAAAAATAGAGAAAATGGAAGGGAAAGATAGAACAAGATAAAAATAGCGCAGGATAAAAGGGGACAGAGGAGGAGAAAATTAAATTTGAGTTCCCCTTGAAATATTATAATTACGTTCGAGAAAGAATACAGGAGACACTCAGACACATACGAGACGGCTAGAAGAAAAACTTGACCGGTATGGTCGTGGTAGCGAACGAGATTTGTGTAGAGTTGAATTTTAAAGTAAGTTTCGATGTTGTCCAATTTGTTTGTATGTCGTGTGCTATCGTCGCTCGTTATGACTGCAATAAGAATGACCTGATTGTTGACTGCTTTTCTGTCTCAAGAATGAACTGATTCGGCAAACTTTTTTTTACGTCAAAAAAATAAAAATAAAAGAAAATTCAACCTACTTAACACGTCTTGTGCATTTTACTGCAGCTCAGTTTTTACCATACAATTTCTTCGATGGCATAAATTTAAACGCGCTGACTTTAATTTATCGCTACTGTTTCTTAAATCCATTATAATGGTAGTTAGATGTTACCAAGTTGAAGAAACACATTTATTTGAATTTTTTGTGGGTGGGGGGGGGGGGGAGGACATGAAAGGTGGCAGGAGAGTATTGGTAAAAATACTTTTTCAAATAAGTTATGGTGAAAGGTTCTCTTTTTTAATGTCTCCATACATACGATAAATAACAAACAAAATAATAATTTGCCTCACAGCATATACCTACATTCATTATTCACGGAGTCTAGAATGTTTTAATTTGATGCATAATGCCGCCTTGACTTCATGATGAAACATGATATTTGTTTTAGATCTGTGTAATATAAATTAAAGCAACAGAACATTCAGTTTTTGTTCAGTTCTATAAAAAAATGAATTATTAAATTTATTAAACAGCAGCTTGTTGCAAAGTCCTCCATATTTTTTTCGGTCATGAACGAATAATCGAAACGCTTTCGCTGGGGAAAAAAAATTAAATACTTTTCGGAAATCAATAGAGCGCAGTTAGTTTCTTTTTGTACAAAACTATCCGGGCCGATGGATTTTTTTTTTCTTCTTTTTTTCGAACCTTTGTAACCAAATCTGCCGATTTGTGTAGATTTAATGTCATTTTGAAATTCACCGAAGATTCCACCGGTTGAGAAAATATTACAGAGTTTAGTTCAGTGTATGACTGTAATGCACGAAAACACTAGCGTCTTTTATCTTTTCTCAACCGGTATAGAGTCGTCAATAACTTTGAAAACTTGCGGATATTTTAATTAATTAGCAGCGTTTCCACCGATTGAGAAAATATTACAGATCAGAGTATTTTCGTGCATCACAGCCGTACACTTAATTGAACCATGTAATCTTTTTTCAACCGGTGGAATCATCGGTGAATTTAAAAATGTCATTAAATCTACACAAATCGGCAGCTCAGTTTGTAACAGGCAGTGAGTGACGAATACAATAGGGGGTGGAGAGGGGGATCCAGGGGATCAGGAGGTCAGGGAGCTGATTCTGCTCTTTCGGACGAGACGAGATGACATAGCGGAAATCGAACAATCTGATTGGTTTAAACGCCGTCACGTAACAGATTTGAAGTCATTCGATAGGCAGAGGATTCATTTTTTTTGAAGTGGAAGACTCGGATGACTTCAAATCTGTCACGTGACGCCATTTTTAAACCAATGGGATTGATTCTAGCGTCGTCCAAAAGAGCAGAATCAGCCTACAGGAGAGCGCACTTTGATTTAAAACCAGTTTCCACTGATTTGATTGCAATTTTTGGTTTAAGGTTAAAATTAAAGAGGCAAAACCTGCTGCCAATACTGCCTCACTTGGAGTATAGGACTAATAACATGAAGTCGGCCCTCTATTGTTATAACTCGTTTGGGAAGCATGGGCGGATACAGGGAATTGTCTTTCTCTCTCTCCTCCCATTTGAAAACGTGCGTTAGAAAAGGACAGAAGAGGGGGCCAAAGTCACGTGATGGCCCCTCTGCTATCCTTTTCTAACACATAAGTTCAAATGGAAGGAGAGAGAGAAAGACAATGCCCTGTATCCGCCCATGTTGGGAAGAGCACACCCCCAAGTTTTCAGGACGCATTTTTCCTCAATCAATACCGCACGTAAATTAATTTGAATGCATCAATCTTCGGAGGAACATCAGACAACACGAATGCTGTGATTAAAAAAATAAAAGAGGTATTGAGAAATATTCGCGGGTCGATGCAATTCGTGGAACCTGTGTAATTACGCACCTGAAAATACGTGTGCTGTATCAGCCTTCCATTCCTCTTGAGATATTCCTGACTTAGAGGCTATATTTTAATCTCTCAAATGTAGGGCAACAGCACATCCGAGAGTGGAATCAGGGCATGGACAGTTTTACCCAAGACAGAGGTGCGATTATGGTGAATTATTTTAATCTTTCGACTGAAAATATTATATGAGTTTGTTATAAATTGACTCGAAACTTTAAAAGGTTTATCAATTTGAACCGAACAAATATCAATAGTTGTATCTCGAAGGGTATGGTATAGTATAGAAAATTTGTCCGAAACTCATATTTGACTCGAACCTATTTAAAGAACTCGACATACACAGGGGCGATCAAAATTATTAAAAACTACTGCATAATGTTTGCGTGCTTTCTTTTACAAAATCAATGAAACGTAATCTTTGCATGCCAGATTTCCGTAATAATTAGTCTTCTTCATAATCCTCTCAGTATTCAGGATCGTACCAGAACCGGCGTTTTAACCTTTATTAATTTACTTGACAAGTGGGAGAGATAGACGATTTTAGTGATGACATCGGCAGGTGCGAATAAGTTTGTTGAGCGCTCCAAACTACATCTCTCACTCTAACGTGACCTCCGTGTCTACTGCCATCTCACACTCATCTCTAAAATCGTGAGTAGTTATTTTTTGTAAACATATTCGGTAGAATTGAATATCTCGAATGAATTTCATGTGATTTTGATAGTTAAATGTTGTGAAACAGACCCTTATGTACAAATTTTGACCCTAGAAAGGGACGGCTATGCATGAGGGTGAGTGAGAGATAATTTGGAACGCTACACGAGTTTTTTCACAGCAGCTGATTGCAACCAATGAGGGATTGTTGAATATAACCGCATTGACTTTGCACTAAAACTAAAACTGTCTATGTCTTGCATCAAATCTGTATTCACACTGAGAAGAATTACTTATTGGAATAACGGAACGTACAATTAAATATGGGGTAAAAAGAAATTTATTTTAAAATAACAAGAACTCTTATTGATTCAACGATTCTTTCTTGTGATTCATCTGAATCATCAGAATGTTCTATTGGAACAAAATAATTATCGTTGATCCAATAGAACATTCTGATAAATTACAAGAAAGAATCGTTGAATCAATAAGAATTCTTGTTACTTTAAAAGGAATTTCTTACTACCCCATATTTAATAATACGTTCTGTAATTCCAACAAGAAATTTTTCTCAGTGCACTAATCTCCATGTCGCATGTCGGCTCGTGTAATAAGTGACAACATTAAATTCTATCCATTTAAACCTGGGTTACACAATCGATCTTCAGGAATTGCAATTGCAGCCCCAAGATATCGATACTAATGTATACGTTTAAATGGAAAATAAGCATGATTGCCAAATCGCACGAGCCGACACTGAGTAGAGGTGGTTTCAGAAGTGTAGGCGCACCCAGACCGATAATCTTTGGAATTTTTTCAACAATATTTCTCTTGTTTCAAAATAAAAGTGAATTTGAGCGTCGGCTTTTCAATGAGGAACACTTAAAAATTAAAAGTTCAAAGTCGAAGACAAGTTTTGTTTAGTTTTGAAGAAATGAAAAATTGAAAAGTCGCCAAACATTATGGACTAGGTAGGTGCGCCTACCGTTCTGAAAAGAGCTATAATGTTTGGAGGAAAACTCACGCAAAAATCTAAAATTCTTACCTCGGGATAGATTTTACTTCTCCTGAACGCCAACGCTTCGGAACTCGATCTGAAACCTCCTTTCTTAGCGATGAGACTTCTCAAGCTCCGATTCATGAAGCCGCTGGAAAGGGCGGACGATGGTCTGGTCGACATCGACGGGGCCGTCGTCACCGTCGACAGCGACGACTTCCGGTGATCGCGGAAACGGCCGATGTCGATCGGCAAACTCACTTGAGTGTCCACCTCCAGCTTTTCGTCGTTGTACTCGTCCTCGGTGAAAGTGTCGAAACTTTCGTCGTCGTCGTCGTCGATGTCCCTCGACGAAAGGGCGCTTTCCGCCCGCGCGGCCTCGCCGTCGAAGGAAGTTCGGACTTGGATCGACGAAGGTAAGATGCAACCGTTTCCGGTTTCCGGTGACGAACGCTTCTCCGTCTTTCGCTTGTATTTGCCAAAAGTTTCGTTCATCCTCGTGCGCTCGTCTACCCACCATTTTCGCACGTACTTCCAAAATCGATCAACTTTTGAGCGGACCTGAAATGAATCGGTGGAAGGTCGGATCGATGTTTTCAAGCGAAAGTAAAAGCTGTGTTCAATGGGGCTCTCGCAAACTTTTGCTACAGGGGATTGAACAGTTGATTCTTGCAATAAATGCCACTAAGAATGACGATGAGTACACTAAAAATCACGAAATTCACTCTCAGAATCGAGTTTAATGGCGAATAGACGCAGGTATCATGGGAGATTCCTACCTAATTTGAGACATATCTCTAAAGCGACTTATTAGACAGGAATCTCCCATGATACCTGCGTTGAACCGCCATTACAAACTTGACGTTTTAGCAGTTATGTGAGTTTATCACTGAATTTTAGACTTTCTTAGTGTGATTTTAGTGATTTCCGCTGGTCTTTCCATCAGATTCAACTAATTATTTGCTTATGGCAAAAGTTTGCGAGAGTCCCATTGACGAGATATAAAGTGTCTTGGGGGGTTTCAGCTAAAGTATGGGCCTGCGGAAATTTTTTGCCAAAGACATGTAAGGGTCTGTCCTCGAGTAAAATCATTTGAAAACAACGATGGGAGCATCAGAAAGTTCCAAAATTGACTCGCAAACGCAATAAATGCTTTTAAACGTAATGCCAAGATGGCAGTCAAATGAGCGTGTCAAAAGAAGGGAGTTTCGTCTAATCGCAACTTTTTATACTGAGAAAAGTGATTCGTCATAGAAAAAGTTTTAGTTAGACGGGACCTGACCTCCGAAGTGACCCACTAATTTAACCGCACCGCCATTTTGAATTTCTCTTATACACCCTAAATGGGTTCATGAGTGGATTTTGAGATTTTTTGATACTTTCAATATGATTTTTCTGTGAATTTTCCAAGGAATCGACCCCCCGCTCCGCAGTGAAGCAAAATTTTGCGATTGACCTAGTTATTTTTATTCAATTCCTCCATGCAATGTGAGAAACAACCGATAACGTTTAAAAATTCCAAAGATTATTTGCTGAGATCTGCCTCCACTTTTAAAAGGAGCTCTACGACGTTAACTCGAACTTCCCAGTTTCACTAACTAAATAAAGGACCAACCTATGTTTAAAGTTTGCTAAATACTTTTTTTCTTCTTTTTTTTCACTCAAACAGCTTTAATAGGTTGTGGCCCAACTCTTTAAAAATAATAACCGCGGAATTACTGATGACGGCCAGATGTATTTTATTGATTCGTGAAACCATAATTCACATTCAAAAATACGAAATTTAGGGAGGGGACTAGCGAAACGATCAATCGAATGGGTCTGCTGCAAAAATTTGTTATGTATGCTAGCAATAAATCAATTGAAAATAACATTAGCAACATCAAAAAGTCTGAAAATTGACTCACAAACTCAATAAATGCGTTTAAACAAAATTCCAAGATTATATGCTGTCAAATTAGTGAGACAAACACGCATCTAATTGTGCAGCTTCCTGTTTGAATCGCTTTTCTCAGCATAGAAAGTTGAAATTCATCATCGAGATCCCCTCGATCCTCTTATGTCAGCCATCTTGGATTTTCAATTAAGCGCATTCATCGAGTTCAAGAGTCAATTTTGAAACTTTCTGGCGCTCCGATCGGAGTTATTATCAAGTGATCCAACACCAAAATAGACGGTATTCGGGCGAAATCAACGGTTAGCCAACAATTACAACGATGCACCCATCGCCACAATCCAGCGAAACTCGCGCAAGTTATCTCTCGCATACTCTTTCCAGTGGCGTAAGCCTGCGATTTGGCAACGTTGCAGTCGTTCGTCCGTACAAACCCATGAAAAAGATTGAACTACTGGTTGTTCGGTGAACACCTTCGCATTCGACTTTTTACGTGGGTTTAAATCGACACGTTGCAACGTTGCTAGATTGCACGCTACGCTTTTGTGACCCTCATAAACAGCCATCTCTTTCTTGTGTTGACATTCGTATACATGACCTTGTTTTACCGCATTTTCTTACGTAAATCGCTATGAAATGTCACAAGAAATTAATTTCTACCGAAAAATGTTTTTGTAAACATATGATTTTAGCGATGAGGGTGAGATGGCAGTAGGTACACCGGAGAGGGGGGGGGGGGGGGGGGTGTTACGTGAGAGTGGGAGAGATAGTATAGAAGGCTCAACGAATTTTTTCACCGAATGACGTCATTACTAAAACTGTCTATAGACCCTCAAAAGCAAAAGTTTGCAGCAGACCCATTGATATCTCAGAACGCTTCGTCTGGAATCACGTAAAGCCAGCACACAAATGGTCAATGTTATAATTAATTAAGCTAGCTAACTTTTCCTTTTACAGCCTTTACGTATCAGTAGTGCATTCGCTATGTACTCGCTATCCAACTATAATCATACTGACCTGAATCGAGGACTTGTTTCGCCGATACCGAAGAAGCGACAAACGCCTCATGTTCGTCTTCATAGTCGCCCTATGCTGACAATACGACGACTCGTCTTCTTCGCAGTTGCTCCCGTCCGGTTTCCCGACGCGAACGAAATCTGCCGCCGCCGTTTCGGAACTGGCCGTGCTCGGGGTCCAATCCGGTTCCGGTACTTCCGGTCTCTCCGGTTTCACAACAGTCATCGCTGTCACCACTGTCGCAGGCTCGTCACTTTCCTTGTTCGACGCTACTTTATTGATCGACGAATAGATCGGCGATGAGGATCTCTTGGGCACAGAGTATTCAGATTCGGAGGCTTCTTCGGCTGATCGTCGCTTTCGATCGATATCGAACGGAGGCGGAGATCGCGGAGGTGATCCATCAGTCGGAGGCGATCGATTTTCGTTGACCTCCGAATCGATGGTCGCCTGACGTTTCCTAAAGTTGACTCTTTCGTAGATGTTGCTGCTGAAAGTCGACGAGAACGACTGATCGTCCGATTCGTCGCCACACTCTTTCTCCTTCTTCGACGATTCTAAACTCAGCGACTTCGTCGTCGGCGACTCTTTGCTCTCATCATCGTCCTTCGTGTCGATCACTTCTTCCGGTTCCGATTTTTCACCCTCGAGTTCAGGTCCATTCTCATCTTCCACTTCCGGTTGTCTTTCGTTCTCTTCTGGATGATCCTCCGACCTGTTGTTTAACAACGCCAGATCGCTTTTATTCTCCTCGCCGAAAAACGAGAATTTTATATTCGAGATCTCTTTAGATATATCGTTAGACGCGATATATCCACCATCAATTTTCGGGGTTGGTTCGCTCGGTGTTGTTTCAGTGTCGACTTTTTTCGACGTCGGCTCGACTCTCTTCGCCGATTGGCTGGTCATACTCGAGGATCGGGACCGACTCCTGCTCCTGATCGAGTTTGACCTACGCGGCGGCTGCTGCCCTGATCCTCCTGATCCACCTCCTCCGTTTTCTGTCCGGTCTCCTTTCCTGTTACCATCGAACGGTGTCAAATCCCTTTCTCGGATCGAGCGTCGTCTTTTTTCGACGAAATCTTCCATGTTCTCTTTTTCGCTTTCATCACCTCCTTCGACCCCTCCTTCCTCGGGCGTTGTCCAAAGTCCCAACGACGACATGACCCGAGGCATACTACCCCACCAGCTGGTCGCGTGCTCTTTCGACATTATCCCCTCCCCCCTTAAAAAATTTTCACTTTTATTCCGGAGAGTCTTTTTCGCGCGCTCGGTCAATAGCGACTCCTCCGCTAGTAGCGTTAGTGTCTGGTGACATGGTACCCAAAGGGTTTATAATTATTCCGGAAACAAAATCTGCTCTCGAGATAAACATGATTGAATCTCTGTGTATGGAGCCTCTGCGGACGCTTGATCAGGATGTTTGATGATTTCATTCCTTAAATTCTGTTGAGAGATAAGAAAAATACCGTTAGGGATTTTGAGGACATCACTCAGAATTGCCGCTTTGTGAATACATTTAATGACATTTTTCCATTCATCGATGATTTCACTGTTTGACCAAAGGTTTACACGGTTCAGGTCATCGGTGTATCATCGGTGTATGACTGCAATGCACGAAATTACTCTGATTTTAAATCTTTTCCCGACCGGTGGAGTCTCGGTCTCTGACTTTCAAAATATTTTGATGGTATAATGATGAGATGATTCCACCGATTGAGAAAATAATACAGGTGGGACTGATGCGAGTATATTTCCGTGCACTATCAATCGTTCATAAACTGAATTGATTTGTTTGAACTGTGTAATATTTTGGTCTTCGGTCAATCGGTAAAATTATCGGTGGATTAAAAAAATGCAATTAAAGTTCCTTACATTAACGTTTGTTTCCAAGTAGAAATAAACCTAAAGCCCTCAGAAATCATGTTCCAATTACCCTCAAAACCCTCAAGAATTTTGAGGTTACCCTCATAGTTCTTGAGGGGTTTGACTAGTTTTGAGGGTAGTTGGGACATTCTACTAGGGTTATACCATAAGTTCAAATGTGCTATACTGCAATTACTGATAATTTGTTTCGCCCAACTCTGCTTTATGTTCAGAGGGTACACGATAGGGAGAAAGTCAAGTAGCTTCGAGGTTATCGATAGCTAAATGTTTCAATTAAATTGAGGCTACCGCAAGCTTTTGCTGTTTAAACAATATGGATGTTCGTTCTGCAGTAAACTCATACTACGAAACTGAAAATATCATTGAAAAGTTCCAAAACCCATTCCTCAACATGAGAATTCTCTCAGATGGAATATAATACGAGACTCGTCTTATTCGTCAGGTTTCCAATGCTGGGAAAGCAGGTCCATTGAGAGAAGGTCACAAGAGGCACATATTTACTCACAACTGACTTGTCCGAGTCAGATAGTGGCTGAATCCACTTTTTGACCACTGTTAATGACATAGTATTGTTTAGGGCATCTTTATCGCTCTGGTACATTTTCAATTTGGATCTAAACATTAGTCACTTTTGGTGCTTTTTGTCCTTCATGCTTCAATTTAGATAGGAACACCCCAGTCGACTATTTGTTATAATACAATGCCAATATGACTCCACATTCAATTCCACATTCATTTAATTTACTCACAAGTTATGGAGTAGATTACGGCACTTTTCAAATACTATCACCACTATAAACATATACCTGGCACAATTTACCGTAAGAGCCTGCTAATTAATTTCAAATTGTTAATGGCAAAATCTTGCAACTACTCCAATTCAACAGATTTCCTAAAACTCAAAAACATGAAACATGTTTATCCTTTTCAGTTCATTTGCAGTATTCCGCCGCTGCGCCATCATTATCTCGGCAGACTGATTAATGTAGGGCAAGCACGGACTACTTTTTCCGCGTTTGTTTCTCTTTTTAAAGCCAATTTCAGTCCATATTTAAGCCAATATTCTCGAAGGCTTCATCCTAGATGGATTTCGGATCCGAAAAAAAACACAGGAGACGTTAAGGAAAGATTCAAAATCATTCGGAGATAGAATTCGTGACACGACTGCGCAGGCGCTTGGTCGGCACACAGTAAGAAGACATTTTTAATTTGACGTCCAAGAATTACCAAGTTCAAATCACCTAAGTAGATAATCATAATTTTGAAATTATGAACTAAATACTACTTTTGAACTTTTTTCCACTATAGAAGCGGTAGCGGCGGTTGAAGTGACTAATTTTTAGCCCTAAATCTTACTTTAAAAGATCATGTTAGGCAATTTTAATTTTCTGACTTTTGACCGACAGATCGGTCGTTTTCGCGTACTGTGCGCCGTGCGGTGGCAACGCTACGTCGCTACGCGGCTTCGGCTCAGGCACCGGGGACACACGACACGACTGCGACGCGAGAACACAAGTGACGTCCGCGTCTGTGAAAGGAAGTCAGGAGAACGAACTCAAATTGTGACGTCGACGTCGATCAAAAGTACAGTTCGTTGCTACCGAACGTGATTCACAGATGGTGACAACTTTTGCCGGCGCTGCCAAAGCTATCGAAACAAGAGTCCCAATATATGAAAGAGTCAAGACACGAGAATAGAAGCGAAGAAGAAGAATTGGTCTAAGGAGCCTGGAGGCGCGCCTCTTGTTTACGTTTTTATCCAACGGTCTTCCCGCCAAAGATTACTTATACATGTATTCGTGTGTCAGTAATCTTTGTTAGGTCAACCTAACCTTCAATTTCCGTTGGCTTCACTGCCTGTTTTAATTTACAGTGAAGAGTAATGCGTGAATTTTACTCTGCGGGCCGATCATTTACTTCATCGTTAAACCGATCGTTAAGACTGTCTACGAGTATTGCTATTGGTCGAATATTGTAAAACTTAGCCGTTGCTATGGTAACCATCGTTATAGTTTCCGTTTTTTAAAGGTTACTCGTGAATAGCCTTTATAAAACGAAATCTTAACGATGGTTACCATAGCAACAGCCAAGTTTTACAATTTTCGACCAATAGCATCACTCGTAGACAGTTTGAACGATCGGTTTATCGATAAAGTAAATGATCGGCCCGCTGTTCTGGACATACTGTTATCAATTTCAATAGCAAAGACGCACAAAATAATTATTATAGAAGTTATAAAATGAAGGTTTACAGGGACTTCTGATGCCTTTTGATGGTCGTTCCTGTGGTTAATGTGACAATCTTTTCAGTGGTGTTGTTATTTTTGTCATATAATAAGTAATTTGCCTGCTACTATGAAGAATTTTTGAGGGCAACCTGCGTAATTGTTTTACTTTAACTCCAGTGTTTTCGAGATAATTGAGAAAAATAAGCCCTAGAGGTCTTGCTCAAAAGCAAATATTTAAGATTGCACCCACTACGACAAGCCTACGATTAAAAAGCGTCACATGTCACATCAAGATTTTCTGTCTATTACTAGATCCAAGTAGTCGGAAATATTGGTTTGGACCCAGAGAGAAATTGACCGTTGCACAGTGTTATATTTGAGAGTGAGAAAGAGTTCAATTTGACCCGATGTTTATAGCTACGCTTAATGAATTTATTTTTTGTTTCGCTGCAGTGCGTAGCTGCGCTCGCGCTGGTTGGCAACGTCGGTATCACCCATGCCAAGGCGGCAAAGATGGCAAGTCAAAATTACTTCCTATAAACAAAACATGTGTGGCCCATAAACTTTAATCATTTCAATCGCTTATATTCACGCACCTCCTCCTCTCTCCCGCAGTTGCCAGCGCGAGTAAGGTTTGGTTAACGGATAAGCGTGGAGAGATTATACTCTGTTAAACCTTAATCAAGGTCATTGCCAAGAAATAAAGGCGTGAATAACTAATGGAGAAGTGTAAGATCTAGAAACGTTGCATTTCGTCAATTTAAATTCATGAAAAAACCAATGGCGAAGCTTGATAATTGGCAACAAGACATTTTGTCCATTTGAATCCATAGAAAAGGTCGAATCCTATGGTCCTAGATAGTTCGATATTTTTCAGGGTTTTAATGAGCCAAATGCAACGTTACCAGATTGCACGCTTCGCCACTGGAAAAACCCGAGAAGCTGTTGGGTGTACTGAGTTGGTCTATGCGGTGAGCACCCTCAACTTTGACCTTGAAACTCTCGAATTAGCCCCTCTTTAGCTTAAGAAGTGAAAAAAAGCAAAAAAAAAAAGCTAAAACCCAAACTTCATCCTCTGACCTCTCCCCTTTCTGAATGCGATCATCGGGATGCGTAAAAAAAACCAGTGCAGTGGCGGGTAGGGGCGTGCTGAGGGTACCCCCAGGCGGCACTCTCAGGGGGGGGGGAGCAAAATCAGGGTGGGGGGAAAAAAAAAAGTTATCAGATTCCAAAAAATGATTGCAGAGGGCAGCAAAATCAGAATGTGACAAGCAAAAACAAAAAAAACAAAAAAAAAATAAAAAAAAAATAATCAAATTTATAATTTTGTTCTCGGAGGGCGGTAGGATTGCATTCATGCCCCTCCTCTCTGGAAACCACGGCACGCCCCTGGTGGCGGGCCTTAACGAATTTGCTCCATTTGAATCTACGTAGCAAAATAATCGATCTTCATCAGAAGGTTCATTAAACCGACAGCAAATCGATACTTTAGCATAGGTTTAAATGACAAAAAACCTTATTGCCAAATTACAAGAGCCGCCATGCCACTATAGTATGAATTCGATCGCAAAGCGAAAGATCATATTAACAAGGAACTTTAGGATAAATAAGATTTAGATCATCAGAGCCCTACATTTTTCGATAGCAAATCGATATTTTTTCATAGCGGCGCACTATGTGGTATTTGACCGAAAAAGTTGGCATAAACTGTTTCTACTGTCCAAATAACTTGAAATTTGGTTTTCGGGGGTACTTTTTAACGTTGAATTCGAATTTCACATCAGTTTTTCAAAATTTGAAAATCCAAGATGGCCGCCGACAAATTTTTTGGCTAATCGGTCGGCAGCCATCTTGGATTTCGAATTTTTAAAAACTGATGCAAAATATGAATTCAGCGTTAAAAAGTACCCTTAGATACTGAGTTTCAAGTCATTTGGACGGTGTTGCCAAATTTCACTCTTGTAGCGATGTAGCCCTTACAACACGTAAAAACGAGAATTTCGTGCAAAAACGCAAAATTCGAACTAATTTTCCCGGAAAAGCCGCATTTTTCCGCAACTTCTGACTTCAAGGCCTATTAGTACGCACTAAGGACTACCATTTCTCATATATACCCGCGGGATGTGGCAGGATAATTGAACTTAAGTTCTCTTGAAAATCGGAAAATTTACGTTTTAGCTAAAAACTTTGAAATAGCAAAAAAATATCAAATTCAAATTAAAAATTGGATAAAATAGGCATAAACTGATTGTAAATACCTTCAGGAAGACGATCCATTTACAAAAATTTTGTTCTGACTTCATTTGAAACACTTTTTTTTTTTACTTTGATTATAGTCTCGTGCTGAGGCTAAATTTAATGGTGGTAAAACTGATTTTTCCCCTGGTGGATTCTAGTTAAATTAATCTAGTTTAGACCCGCTAAATACAAGTTTCTAATGCAAAAATCTATGTAGATTCCGAATATCACAACAGTTTTTTCCAATAGCGACTTTTTTTTTTTTTTAGTTTATGCCAGCTTTTTTGGTCAAATACCACATAGTGCGGCGCTTCGAGTGAGAGAAACCCGCTATTTGAGTAAACACGATCCGCCACTGTTCCAATTCAATAACATTCTTGGCAACAATGGAAACCATGCGGCTTTCTTAAAACGGCAACATTGTAAAGTATGTATAGACTTTAGAGACTAGAGGCGCTCTCTTTTAGTCAGAGTTGGACGTTTGGACCACCCGATCGTTGAGGATTAGAGTGAAAGACAGGATCCCGCCGATCGGCAAATGTTGCCGGATTGGTTAAAAAAAACCTGTCTACTCTCATGTTGATCCAAATGCAAGTTTGCTAGATGTTCCTATAAATTGCAAATTTTTACATCATATTAACCCTCTAAGGGCCAGGTTAATTAAAAAGAAAGTCACTCTTCTGTTTATGTATACGGAAGGTAGGTAACTGTTCGTACTCGGGGGAGTTGGAATTGCCTATACAATACATTGAAGGCGCCCGACTAAATCTTAGCATTGTATTTTCATCGATAATCGCTTTTATCAGGAATGAAGGCTGAATCAATGTGAGATAGACTAGAGGCAGTGGCGTCGCAAGCCATCTGGCAACAATGCAACTGCTCCATTTAAACTCAATAAATATATCGAATTTTCCTTGTGCACTGTGCACCCCCTGAATTCGATCTTTTACATGAGTTTAAACGGATATAATACATTGTTGCCAAATTGCACGCGCCGCCACTGACTAGAGGAGAAAAACGAGTATACTCGGGCTTGGTCCATAAAGGGTTTTAAATAAATGCAGTTTGATAAATTTTCCTATAAATTGCAAAATTTTACATAATGTTGGATAATTTTCCAAAAAAAAATGGCAACGCGGATCAAATGGACGATTTGAAAATTTAATTCACAATCTGGCACCATTGCCGGGCCTGACATAGGTCGATGGGTCTGATCGTCGGTCACCACAGCCTAAGGCAAGCCAGGTTAAGGCAGCCCAGAGCACCTTTTTCTCTCATCTTTGAACGTTGGGCGTTGGCGAATTTTGCTGCCACAGACATTTTTTCCGTTGTCATTTTCATAAGTATACGTACAGATTTTACTCTTCCTACTTTTGGAATAGTTCTAAAAATACATTGTAATAATACATTGTAAAAATAATTTTTTTGAATTGTATATCAACGATAATCAGAGTGGAATTTTAACGAATCAAGGAATATGACAGTTCAATTTAATTATTTTAAACATAGGGTCATCCTTGACTCCTTGAAAATCCACTCTGATGATTTCCGGCAGTGCCGGCTCGTGCAATTTGGCAACAATGTTTCACCCCCATTTGATTCCGTATAGAACAATCGATTCTATAATGAAGCGCTGCTTCACCAGCAATCGATTTTTGTACATAGACGTAAATGGAGGGCAAACATTGTCGCCAAATTGCACGAGCCGCCACTGGATTACCGTTGATACAATTCAAAAAATACTGGGACTCGTAGGACTCGACTACTCCAGTACTCAGAGCTGTCAATTTGCGTAGATTTAATGACACTTTTAAATTCACCGATGATTCCACCGGTTGAGAAAATATTACACAGTTCAATTCAGTGTAAGACTGTAATGCACGAAAATACTCTGATCTGTAATCTTTTCTCAATCGGCGGAAACGCCGTTAATTAATTAAAATATCCGCAAGTTTTCAAAGTTATTGACGACTCTACCGGTTGAGAAATGATAAAAGAAGCTAGTATTTGCGTGCATTACAGTCGTACACTGAACTAAATTCATCATATCATATTCAATCACCCATAGATCTTTTTTTTCTCACCCTAGTAGAAGTGTCACATGAAAACCCATTCAAGAATTCCCAGGGGTTCCCATGTGAATTTGGTCATGGGTACCCCTGGGAAATAGCACGAGCATTCCCATCGGAACCCATGGGTACCCACGAGTTCCCATAAGTATACCTTATGATTTTTACGCCTTAACGACATAGTGTGTCCGGCTGTTATGAACGTAAAACCAGGTTTTCTCATCATAAGATACCTCTTTCTCACCCCTTTAGCTAGATTTCCCATGTATTTTGACCCGCTGATTTCAAATTCGGCCTTAGTTTTTACTCAAAACTCATACTTTTTCCAGAATTTCGAATTTTTAGCCAAGAAGACGTACTCTCGAAGTTACGTAAAATCTAAGCTAGTTTAATGAAAACTGATAGCATTTTTGAAATCAGCGTCTCAAAATGAGATAGCGACTGTTGAGCACTTAATGCACAACAATGACTTAACTGATACTTTACTATTTTAATGATTAATGATTCACGTTTAGGGGATTTGACATGTTTTATTTTTTACCGTAAGACTTTTTGATATTGATAAGTGACAAGACTTTTTTAGGTTATAATTATTTTTTACTTATCTAAGGGCTACCTAGGTCTGTGGCACCTATGCACGGTGCTCGACAGCGACTGTAAAGTGAAATTGTAGGCGTAGAATTATTCTAAAACACTAAAAATTAGTAAAATTAACACTGATGGATGGTGAATGTCGCGGACACATTACGTCGTTTTTGATGCTTACCTACACCTTATGGGTTTTCATGGGAATGGTCGTGTTATTTGCCCGGGGTCAAATTGACCAAATTCACAGGGGAACCCCTGGAAATTTTTTCACGGGTTCCCATGTGACACACTTTCTACTAGGGCAACCATTGGAATCTTCGGTGAATTTCAAAATTCCATTAAATCTACGCAAATCGGCAGCTCTGTCGAGTACTCCCCCGTTTGCCCAACTCTGAGTGAGAGTCAGGGGCGGCTCGTGCAATTTGGCAACAATGTCATCCCTCCATTTGATTGTATGTAAAACAATCGATTTGTTGGCTTCACCAACAATCGATTGTTAAACATACATTCAAATGGAGCGAAGACATTGTTGCCAAATAGCACGAGCCGCCTCTGGTGAGAGTGAGACAGAAAGTTGAGAACTATAGCAACGAACTATCTCGATTGATCTCGATCGTATGACGCCATCGCACTATGGAGCTGTCGATGTACTTTCATTTGGCGGCCATTCTGCATATTAATATTATATGCATGGGATACCATCGAACAATTTTACAACAGTTCCATATACGCTCCAGAGCTCAGACATGGAACACTTGAGCGCATCATCGCTTTTTATTAATAATGCGCCGTGGAGCTAATAATGCCAATTATGACTTCCTCTTTTCTACCTCGCAAGCTCGACACCGCGCGCCACCGTTGCTCAACACCCGCTTACAAACTAATAAACAAAATGATTCGACAAATTTATTATTGCATGCGCGGTCAGATGGATGACGCGCGTCGCGCGTTTCGACAGTCCTATGAGGGGAAGGTGTTATTACCTAGAGGGGACATGCAACTTTCAGCCATTTTTGCACAAAGGATGCACGAGACATAAGGTAAAGACTAATCTGGATGGGAAAACCGTGCACGGAGAAAAAAACTTCGGTTCATATGGAACACTGAGGGTGTTTGGTTCCAGGAACCGAATAGTTTTCAGTTGTGAGTACCGAGGTGGTTCAGTAAGAACAAAATGTGAGTCATAGTATTAGTCGCACCAACCGAAATCTTCGGTACTCTTAACTGAAGTTCGGCACTCACAACCGAAAACTTTGGTTACTGTAACCGAACACCTCGGTGTTCCATATGAGCCGAAGTTCAGTTCTCACGACCGATTTTTTTTTTTTTTTTTTTTTTTTTTCTCCGTGTGTGTTTTTAATGCGTTTTTGATTTGCCAATTTGTGACGATTCTCACTTGAAAATCTCTTGAAACTTCCTCGTGGAATCTCAAGGGTTTTTGGTTCAAGGAGTGTTTCTGATCTACAAATTGAATCTGAAGGACGGGTCAAATTCAAGCCAAGCCAAGGAGGTCTCATGGAAACTTTCTGAATTGCACCCAAACTACAATGCTTTAAATCATATTCCAACCGTGGAAAAACTCCAAAAAGTAGTTTGTTGAACGTTTACTGATCTTTAATTCTCTATGGACATCTGTCACTGTGTAATTTCTATGTCCACTAAATAATCGTAAAATACAATGGGTCTAATATCTGTTCCATGATTTCATAGTATATGTAGTAAGCAACTGTAATTAGCAAGGAGTGAGTTACCGAAAAATTCACAACCAGAGCGCGCTAAGCAGCATATTTCGATGTTTAGAGGGAAATTTACAAAGTAATATTAAATTAAGCTTTCACCTGCAATCTTATTGAAATATTATTTCAAAAACCTTTCAGTAATCTTCCCAAATGTTTCAAAAAATTGTAAACATAGTGATCTTAATACAATATTAGTACAAGCATACATAAAGATTGCCAGATTTAGAGTTCCGCAAGATTTCAACATTCTTCTTTCTACAAGCTTACTGGGATCTTATTTCGACAACCTTTCAGTAATCTTCCCGACTCAATTTTATTGAAATATTATTTCAACAATAACCTTTCGGTAATCTTCCCGATTGTTTAAAAAAATTGTAAACCTAGTGAATTAGTGATCTTAATACAATATTAATACAGGATTGTTACAAGCTTGAATCTCAAATATTGTGCCAATGAAATGACAAGATTGTGACAGTGTAATTTTTCCGATTGGGTTATAAGAACATTTTTCTGCCATGAGAGAAGCATAATTTGACTTTTGCCGTGGCTTCATCTCCGAAGCCCTAGTAATGAGGAGAATTATAAGAACCATCAGGACCTTTAATCCTGTGACTAGTCTTCGACAATTTCTGAGAAATTGAGTGAAGTCGGTTCGATCTCAATCAATCCAATCTCAATCAATCTCAACCTCGATCAATTAATCGACCGATGGTCAATTAATTGACCGACCGTCAATTAATTGACCGACCGTCAATTAATTGACCATCAGTCAATTAATTGACCATCAGTCAATTAATTGACCATCAGTCAATCAATTGACCATCAGTCAATTAATTGACCATCAGTCAATCAATTGACCATCAGTCAATCAATTGACGGTCGGTCAATTAATTGACGATCGGTCGATTAATTGACGGTCGGTCGATTTCTTAAATAATTGGGTGGTTGTCGATCAATCTCAATCAATCTCAATTCACGATAATTGTCAAAGTCTACCTGTGACCTTCGTTTTCGAGTGATGAGATCACCCAACCTGTCAACTGCTCGACTGGAATCAGTGGAAGGAGAAGGACCAGGACCAGCCTCATCTCAGGAGTGGTTTATCCTCACTCTCGGGCCTCGGCAGGTGTGCCTTGATGAGCGCAGGACCGCAGGTACAAGAATAGGTTCCGCCCTTCCAGCCACAAGGTGCCGGGAGAAGGGGAGGACTTAGCGCCGACCGCGGTAGTCGTAACCGCCCATGTCCACAACTTTTCCAGCCACAGAATGCTTACTCAGCCATTCCGATAGATAGCTCTGCCGTGTAAGAAATTTGATGAGACTGTGGAATTCGATCTGATTGCGAACCTAATCTTTATTTAACAAGAAAAAGAAGCAGAAGTTATGGGACATATATTGCACCGAGCAAAGCGGACAACTGCTATTTCAGAATGATCAGCATAAGTCTTTGAGACGTAGCTCTAGCAAGATTTCTCGAAATTCACTTTATCATCGCTGGACTAGGGTTCCTTAAGGTGGACTATGTAATGTTGGAGATCAGTTACATCCTGCGCCCCGTCCAGGTTAAACCTAGAGTAAGCCTCGCCCGAGCCACAGCGCGCCCTCAGCAACAGTTAGTCTAATAAACTGACCGAAAACTTAGTTCAAGTAACTTGTCATATAAAATAGAAACTCGAACGCTCTGCCGCATGGATGGAAATGATATGATCTCTCAAAAATAGAACAGTCAATTATCTCTGTGTGAAGATTAGAGATGAACTTTAAAGTCAGCAAGAGTAGTAAGTCCAATAAACTGACCGCAAATTTAGCTCAAGTGACTTGTCATATAAAATGAAAAACTCGAACGCTCTGCCGCATAGATGGAAACGATATGATCTCTAAAAAATAGAACAGTAAAGTATCTCTGTATGAAGATCAGTGGTGAGCTTTACAGTCCGCAAAATCAGTTAGTCCAATAAACTGACCGCAAATTTAGTTCAAGTGACTTGTCATATAAAATGAAAAACTCGAACGCTCTGCCGCATGCATGGAAACGATATATGATCTCTAAAAAATAGAACAGTAAAGTATCTCTGTATGAAGATTAGTAATGAGCTTCACAGTCCGCAAAAGCAGTTAGTCCAATAAACTGACCGCAAATTTAGTTCAAGTGACTTGTCAAATAAAATGAAAAACTCGAACGCTCTGCCGCATGCATGGAAACGATGTGATCTCTCAAAAATAGAACAGTAAAGTATCTCTGTATGAAGATCAGTGGTGAACTTTACAGACCGCAAAATCAGTTAGTCCAATAAACTGACCGCAAATTTAGTTCAAGTGACTTGTCATATGTATAAAATAATAAACTCGAACGCCTTGCCGCATGGATAGAAACGATATGATCTCTAAAAAATAGAACAGTAAAGTATCTCTGTATGAAGATCAGAGGTGAACTTTACAGTCCACAAAATCAGTTAGTCCAATAAACTGACCGCAAATTTAGTTCAAGTGACTTGTCATATAAAATAATAAACTCAAACGCCCTGCCGCACGATAGAAACGATATGATCTCTCAAAAATAGAACAGTAAAGTATCTCTGTACGAAGATTAGTGGTGAGCTTTACAGTCAGATATTTTGAACTAAAATAGAAGACACAAAGTTTACGGGGACTGTTGCAGCAATATCGGCTATGGGCAAATCACAACAAGATTATTGGTTTACTTCGATTATGTGACGTAATTTACGTCGGAACATACGCAAATTTGAAAGGCAAAGTTCAGCGGACAGTTTTCAGCGAAGCACAGTGACCATCGTCAGTGTAGATGACCTTTAAAAGAGACCAAAAAGAGAAAGGCACACAGAGGGTATGTTCAAAAAGTGATGTCCCAAATTACAATGTCCAACTATAGTATCTATAACCGCAATGTACTATCGACGAATTAAAGATTGTCGTGACATTTTCACACATTTTCAGTTATGGGTGTGAGATTGGGGCTGATCTGCAACGGCTTTCCAGCCCCACCCACACTACTGGGCACTGGTCTCTAGCCAAGAAGGTGTGAGGAGTATAAAGAGTGGCCGAACCGGAACCTTGAAGGCGAAACTTAGGTCGTGAAAAACTCGCGACAATCTTTAATTCGTTGATAGTACCTACAGTAACAAAGCTGGTCAAATTGCCCTATAATGTCCATGAGCAAAAGTCTGCGGTTGTGCAGTCCAAAACCGGAGATAAGTGCTTATAATCCTTGAGAAGGTCCACACATACGATATGTTTACTGATTTAGTTGTGTTTTAATGTACTTACGTAGATTCTTTCGAAATAAACATGAATTTTTTTATTGTGTTTAATGCAGATTCTTTTAAAATAAACATAATTTATTCGATTGAATTAAATGTATAGATTCTTTCGAAATAAGCATAATTTGTTTGATTAGTCCTGTCCATTCTCGTATTTAAAAAAAACTCAGTGCTACTGCTTTCATTTCCGGAGTATCGGACAGTTATGATGGATGATGAATTTCTGGACCTCAATTATTGTACGGATTTTAGACGTTAATGTCAGGGACATTTATCATTTTGGAGATTAGTTTGATACACAGATGATAAGTCCAAATTTTTAAGTCGGACATTGCAGTTTATTGGTCATTGGAACGTTTGGACGAAATGACATCGGACAAAAATATAACTGGACGAATAAAATTTTGGACGAAAAAGTTTTGGACATGAAGGCTGTGGACTTATCATCTGGGAACCATTAGTTTTTGGTCATTAAGTCTGGACATTAATATTTTGGACGTTAGTTTTTGGACAATAAACGTGTTGAGAGGCTCAAGGTGTATCGACCTTTGTTTTTCCCATTGTTCGAGCCCTTCTCCAAAAAAGTGGGGGCTTGAACCTTCAAAATCCTCCCCCCCCCTTCCACACACAGACAGCCACAATGGCTTATGGGCCGTGGTCGGAATGACCTAGAGATTCACCGATACAGAATCGCAACGGAAGATGGGCAGCCCAACACCCTACAACCGCAAGGTGTAAGATTGCAAAAGCGAAGACGCGGCGCGGCATACTTTCCCATTCAGGCCCGATGTGATTCAGTGATGCACGGCCGCCCGCTGCCCGCTGCCGCTGCCCACCCTCTCTCGCGATGACCATAGTTGCGTAAAATGCACCGGCCACGGCCCGACCTGGTCCGGTCCGGTCCGGTCCAATATACGGCCGCGCGAATGCAATTGCAATCGAAAGAAACCGTAATAAGGCACGGTCGCGTCGAGGAGTGAAAGAGGAGAGGAGCAGCGCGTCCGAGTTGCATCTTCGCCAATCGCCATATACCCACTCCTCTTATCCCCGAACGTGCATCGGTGTTCGATGTACCGATGGCGTAAGGCACAGTGCGAAGAAATACCAGATTTGGTGGCCAAAATTCAGCGCCTGAAATAACATATTTAATTGATATTTACAAATGTTTACGGATACTTACGGATTTTAGACGTACTAGTTTTTGAACGTTAAAGTCTAGGACATTTAGTATTTTGGACTTAAGTTTTTGGTCATTAAGTCTAGACATTAATATTTTGGACGTTCGTTTTTGGACCTTAATTATTTTAAAAGTACAATAACAAAGATGAAATGAGTCTGTAACAAACTTTTGTTACTGCATTTTTTGAGCATTAATTAAATTTTTGTGTAATGCAGCAAAAATTTAACGATGCGCGCACGTGAAACAGCTCAAATAATTCATTTTATTTACGACCCCACGGCACAGATGGGCAAATTGTAATTGACTACCTATTCATTTTTTTTATTACTTTTCACAGTACTCTAGCTGGATTTTAGCAGTGCAGGCGTGCCGATTTCAATTAAACCAAAGTGTTAATGTGAGACAGTAAGTTGAAGTTTATCAAATATAGCATTGAGTTCATTGAAATCAACACGACTGATTACTGCGAAAAACTACCTTGATTATTTTTGAAAAGTAATCAATATGATGCAATTGACTAATAATTTGCTCACAGCAAAAGTTTGCAAGAGCCCCATGCTCGGTGATTTTTACCAGCTAATTTTTGACCATTAAATCCGTCATTTCTGACTACTGTAAGCAGGGCGATATCAAACACCAACAGATATCAGTGTAAGTATGTTTGTGTGTATCTATATGTATGTATGTCTGATTGTTGTTGGGTCATATTTACGGAAACAACACTTCCCCCGGGCCTCGTTAATTAATGAAACGTAACCGATGATGTAGTGCAGAGTGTACAACATCCAGCGAGGTTTGCTCAACGGTCAAAGCGACGCGACGGGTGTCTGAAAACACAATAATCGCAACTGTAAACGATACCTTATTGGGGGGGGGGGGGGGAGTTACTGAATTAAACAAAAAGACGAGTTCATTCATGCGGTTTTAATTGCTTTTTATTGATGACTAGATGTTGGCTCGTCATTCGGGGCGTACTTACTTACATTAAATAATCTACGGGATGGTTCAAGAAAAATGAACGCTTTAAAATAATAAATTATAGGGTCATAGAGTAGCGAAAGGGATTACTTGGAAAGACCGTCGTAGTAATTTAAGGTAGGTGACCCAAAGGTGGCCATACCTAAGCTTGGAGCCAATTTGCACTAATAAATAATGAGAGAGAGAAAAAACGAAATACGTCAATTTACTCTTCAGACAGTTGGCTATCATATACTGATTTCATTTTTATAATTTTGTTTTGTTTTTGGGCTTTTTTTGCATTTGAAAAAAGTAGGGTTTTGACACCGCGCAAAACGTGCACCTAAGGTGGCCACCCCTAATATTTTTGATGCACCTAAGGTGGCCACCCCCTTTCAAATTTCATAGATACGCATTCAAATGCTATTGTTTCGTTCACAGATGGAATCAATACCTTTGTTTAATCAAAAATTACAATGATAATGATAAAGTTATAATGTTAAAGGGAGGTTTTAACCCTTTTGGGCCCTCTTAAATTTTTTCATTTTTTTATCGCTAATTTTCCTATTTATAATTGATGATAATATTATAAAAATGGTTGTTAATAGTAATTAATTAGCTGCTGATAGTATAATTAGTTCATGTTTACTAATTACCATTATACAGGAAATTATAAACTAAATATTAGTACCCATCAGGGAGTCAACGGGGACAATAAGCACCAGTGAGTGCAAATAAAATAGAGGGAGAAAAACTTATTTTTTCATCTTTTCCGTGAAAATTTAAATTCATCGGAATTTTTATTTTTCTTTGCTTCTTTTTGGTCCAGTTGTGCATTTTGACACCTTATGCTAATAATACCGGCCTATGATTCGTTAAAATTAATTTTTCACCGACCGTAGGTCAATATAAGCATGCTACAAAAACGAGCGGGCCACCTTAGGTGCACCAGCCAAACCACGTGTTTACACAAATATTTGCTGATATCTTCAAAACAGGTAAAGTTTACGAAAAAATAATCACGACTCATGAAAGAGGGGTAAATAAGCATTTAAAAAATGTATAACAAGTCAAGATTAAATTAGTTTTTAGGCTTAGCTTTTACGCTTGTTTAATAACGTGAAAATTGTAAGAAGGCCTGCCAAAATGGCGATCACCCTTTTCCGCACCGACTGAATCACCCGACACACTTGATTTTTGGTATGGGGGAAGCAATAGCATCCTGTTACTCAGCACTAACGCCATCTATCGTCAATTCATGAAACTAACGGAAATAAACGGGGGTAGGCCACCTTAAGAGCCGGGCCACCTTTGGGTCACACACCTTATTACGAGATCCAAAGACCAATTATGTAATATAATTACTGCAAACTGCTTTGAGCAATACTTTATTTGAACATCAGTTGGGAACCGATGGTATTAAAGATTATACTAGATAAGAGTCAGAAGTTAAAAGTTAACCCTTTACTGCATCGTGGTACTCCTGAGGCACAAAATCCATTTCACCATTTTGGAACTTTTGAAAGTTTAAAAATAATTCTTCAGACGTATAGTTCGGTTCCTTTACAGGTCTCACAAAAATTCAACTAATGTCAGGATTTTCTTTCTACCGTTTTCCCCTTTCATTCTGAATCAGAATTAATCAACAAAACAAAAAGAAGAAAAAAAGTCTTGCGTAGTAAAAGGTTAAAATTGCGTATTTTGCATCCGTCAGACCTCCAAAGAAAACCTGGACGATTTATGGACATCCCAGAATCATTCGTGAAAACTCTCATTTGTTGGATAAACACAACCATTGCTAGAAATCACTCCTGCAATTTTGAAACGCAAACCCCGACGAATCACGCAAAAAACAATACCGTTCTTTGTCATCCCATCCATGAAACATGGTAATCTCCGTTATGTTATTTTGCTCCATTACCTATAGATCATCGCCTTCAATTCGTAGGACGCAGCCCGGTGAACATATGCACACAGGTTTGATCACAAACACTCACTACGGTGATTCAGCACCACGCGCGCGCCGACACGAATCGTCGAATCCCCTGCGCTTGCGATACGAATCCAGTGATTCTGAATCTCTACGTTATCGCACCATGCGCTTAAAGCCACTGCGCCTTCGATTCCACCCAACGCAACCCGACGAACGCACATGCACAGCACTGGTCACTCACTATCACAAATCACAAACCCAACACCATCGCCAACAACACACACGCGCGATTCATTAAATTCTCGGCCCGTTTCGTTAGCAAACGATAAAGCCCTTTGCGGGTGGACAACATAGTTCGATCTATCGATCCCGACGCTTGATTAGAACAATTTAATTCGATCCATCGATCATCCAACTCTCCGTTTCATCGATTCCCCGCACGGAGGAGAAACATCGATACGTCACTCGCGAGGCGCGCAATTTCTCATCGGGGGGTCAATGGCTCCTTAATTTGCATCGATCATCGATTGATTTACGCGCGAAAGTTTGCTCAGATGGAAAGCAGGAGCGAGAGCGAGAAGAAAAAAAGTTGGAACTTCGGAGCTTTCGTTTGAGAACGGGCGCAGAGAAGAGGTTAATCGGAACTGAAGCCGGGAAGAAACGAAGAAAAAAACGGGAAGATACGATACAGAATAGTGGAGTGGAGCGGGATGCGGAACGGTAATAGGGTAAGGGGCGGTGGGCGGAGGGTATAAAAGAAGATGGTCCTCCGATGGAAGGAGGCTAAAAAATAGACGCCGCTGCGCTGACGGACGCTTGAGCGCCGCGTGCAGGCAGCATATCACACACGCGAACTATGAAGACGCGACGCGACGCGATGTCGCTTGCTTGACGCGACGGTCGACGCGCGAATTAAAGTTGCCAAGTTGCCACCGGCGAAGCGTGCCATTTGGCAATGTAGCATTATGTTTAGTTGAATCCATACAAAAGATCGAATTCGATAGTCATCACCGATTCCTATAAAAATTGATATTTTTAAGGATTTTAATGGGAAAATGGGTCTATTGCAAACTTTTGCTACAACGATTAAGAGTGTTTGATCTAATGTAAAATCGCCTAAAAAGTCCATTGGTGGCATCAGAAAGTTATAGAATGCAATAATAAACTCACAAGAGGCGTTTAACTAAATCCAAGATGGCGGATAAATATCGAGCAATCTGTATGCATGCACCGTGAAAATCCAAGGATGGCCAACTTTGACAATCTCACTGGAGGTTGAGGTTATGTGTTTGTTTACGTTGTGATTGGTTGTGATCGATATTGTGAGGTTGGCTATCCTTGGATTTTCGTGGTGCATGCATACAGATTGCTCGATATTTCTCCGCCATCTTGGATTTCAGTTACATGCTTCTTGTGAGTTTATTATTACATTTTATGACTTTCTGATGCGACCAATGGACTTTTCAGGCTATTTTATATTAGATTAAATACTCCTAATCGTTGTAGCAAAAGTTTGCAACAGACCCAGCCAACAAGCTTTAGACCTGCCAATTAACATAGACTTAATGGTATTTTGAAATTCACCGAAAGGTTCCACCGGTTGAGAAAAGATTGCAGAGTCTTTGTAAAGAAAAAATGTTACAGAGAGATTAGTTCAGTATGTGAATGTAACGAACGAAAATACTAGCTTCTTTTATCTTATTTTCTCAAACTGGTATAGAGTCGTCGATAACTTTGAAAACTTGCGGATATTTTAATTAATTAACGGCGTTTCCACCGATTGAGAAAAGATTACAAATCAGAGTGGTTTCGTGCATTACACTCATACACTGAATTTAACTATGTAATCTTTTCTCAACCGTTGGAATCATCGGTGAATTCAAACATGTCATTATATCTAAGCAAATCGGCAGCTCTGACACGCTTTGCCACTGCAAGTTGCACTTTTTTCTGGGAACGTTGATGTATCGATAACCAGTGGTGGCGCGTGCGATCTGGCAACGTTCCATTTCGTCCATTTGAACCCATGGAAAATATTGATTCGAGAGAAAGAAATGTGATGCACCACTAATTTTTTGACCATTTTCATAACTTTTAATGTAATTTTGCGAATGATCTGATGTATATATAATTAGCGCAAACTCCTGACCTTTGCTTAGCATACCAATAATTAGTGTTGAAAGTTTCGGGGAATTGGTGCATTGCATTGGTGGCATCAAATATACACCAGGGGCTCATCCGAACACCGCAGAAAAGTGGGGTTTTATAGATGAGATCGATGTATTTGATGCTCATTCTAGATTGCTCCCAAAAACACCGCAACACCAAATATCGATGGTTCGCGATTTAAAAGGCTGTCAGCCTGCGCGAGACGTTTACCTAATCATTTGCGATAATATGCTTTTGGCAACTAAACTTAAATGATCCACTTTGATCATCTATAGCAAAGTCTATCTTGAATAATTTGTGCGTTATCTAATAACTTTTATAGGTATGCATAAATTGAGTTCAATGTTTTTAAAGTTTCGTAAAGAAGTAATTCCAATCAAAAAAATTAATAAAAGTTTATAGAATAAATCTAATTGGTATTTAACTATGACTCAATAATTCCATAAAGGAAATAATTCAAAAAAGAAATAACTTCCGTAAGGCCTTTAATTGAGAGAGCCCAAATAGCATTATTGTTGCAGCGTGCAATCTTGCTACATTGCATTTTATCAAGTCAACAATCCCATGCTAAAGGTCGACTTCGGGGGTGTTTATTTCCTCATTCAAAACGTCGATATTTTTCATGGGTTTAAATTTTAAAATGACAGTGAAATGAACAAAATGCAACTTTACCAGACTGCTCTCTATACGCCACTGCCTGTACAGTAGTCCCTCTTAAGGATACCTACATTTTAATTCTACCTGTCAAGATAACTGGGGTAACCTCTTTTTTATCCTTATAAAAAACAAACAAAACAAAAACAAACAAAAAACAAAAAACAAAAAACAAAAATAACAAGCTCGGAGTCTCTGAGAACCCTTGTGGAAGTGAGAGGGTTGAACAATTCTAAATTAATTTAGAAAGCGGTTTTTACATAGGGTTTCTTCTGATCGGGGGGGGGGGGCAGTGGTTGGAATGTGGGTACCCTTGCCGTGGGGAACACTCCGGGGGGATCAGGTTGGACAACCAAAAAAAAGAGTAATCAACTTCATAATTTTAATGGGCGGCGATTCGCGAAAGGCGGCAAATTGCACCCCTCCCCCCGGTCCAGAAACCTTAGCACACCCTGCAAGTCACAATCAAATGGTCAGCGCTTATAAGTTGTCTAACATTGGTGAATTTAGAAGACAACGTATACGTACTTGCAGCGAGACTCGAGACATAGATACATGACCAGGGTATGCAATACGCAAAGCACAGCATACTATTTAACACACATATTATTATCAGGTATGTTGCGTGTTGCATATTTTGGCCAGGTATCTTTGTCCCCACTAGTACGTACGTATAGACCTGTCAAACCTATGCTTGTCACCAGTTCATCAAAGTAAATATGGCAACAAAGATTATACACTGCACGCAGAGATACGATGCAGAAGCTCGGGCTGGCGCTAGAGGCAATAAACATCGGTCCATCAGCAGTTCCCTCGTATATAGGACGGTAGGACAAAGAACGCAACCTCTGTAGACATATAAGAGAAATTAATTACGAATCACTTAAATTTGCCATGGGCAGGGGGAGGGGGGACGGGGCGCGGAGGGAGGGACACGGCAATGAGACATATTACGAAAGACTTGGGGTGACATTAACAGGCGTCAATTTAATAGGTGTCACTAGAATGCCCGAAGACAGAATTAAGATGGAGAGCTTGCATTGCCTCCGAGTGCTTCGATACATCGATGCTCTCAATAATTATCGACATCGAATAATGACGATCGATAGCAATGGCCGGCGTAACGTGCGATTTAGCAACGTTGCATTTTGTCCATTTAAACCCATGAAAAAGGTCGAATTCAAAGGTGTTCACCGAACACCCAATCATTCGACACAATTATAATACTAGTATAATGAGTTTAAATGAACAAAATACAATGTTGTCAAATTGCACGCTACGCCTAGTCACTGTACGCTTCTTTGAGAGTCTGTAATTTGATATTTGCAAGAATAATGTCGACTTCGATTCAATTGATCTATCCAGTGCAATGGTGACTCGTGAAATTTGGCGACAAAATTTGCCCTCCATTTAGGCCTTCGTACACGCTCAAAGAAGTGGATCGTCAAATTGGCATCGATGAACCGAGATCCACCAGAAAACGGCAGGCGATCCAACCGTTGCATGTTCCGTCGGTTAAAACATTGTGAACGAATGTGCGATTTGACGGCCCGTCAAACTGCAGAGTTATTTGACGATGGAAGTTGTGTCATCCGTTCACCAATCTACAGTCAACCAAGCAAATAAACCCGTTTTTGAGGTGTTGTGGTCAAGGTTTTGTTGGAATTTTAAAAATGTCAAGTTGGCAATTCAATTGTTTGCTGTGGATTTCAGCTCGCCGATGCCAATTTGATGATCGTACTTGGAGCATGTACGAAGGCCTTTAGATCCATGCACAACAATCGATTGTTGGAGATTAGTGAAGCAGTGCTTTACCAATGGGTCTGTTGCATACTTTTGCTACAGCAATATAGAATCTTGATTCTTATGTAAAATTCGGCGAAAATAACAATGCGCACATTAAAAACGTTCGAAATCCACTCATCAACTCAGGAAATCACTTCAATTTCAAACAGCCCGCGCTTCACTAGACACTATTTGCACCGATATACTAATACATAGACGGAACCACCGTGCACAAGTAAACAACATCGTAACTACAAAATGGTGGAATTTCTTTTTAAATGCGTGAAATATAAGCTGCATTTGCTGTCTGGTCTTTTCAGTTTATCAAAGATTACAAAATAATATAAGAAATGTACGCATCTGAAAGAAATATTCCAATGTTTGTAAGTTCTGTTCATGTTTAATTTACATAACGAGATGGTTCCATCTATGTAGTTATAAGTCGGCGATATAGTGTCTAGTGTCTAGCGCGGGTTGTTTAAAATGGAAGGTATTTTCTGAGTTAACCCGTTCAGTCACCATGTCCATTTCAATGGACATCTAAATTCATATGCTAGTCTACGGCTATAGGAAGATATCCCAATGCATTCGAAACAACTTGTCCAGGTCAATGGGCTCCTAGACAGTAAGTCTGTGCAGTGGCACCCTCTAGGTGGCGATTTTAGGAACTAGCATTACATGTCAACATTGCGATTTTCGGTCATTGAGCTAATTTTTGAGTGGATTTTGAAAGTTTTTATAATATGCACATCGTTATTTTCGCAGAATTTTACGTTAGAAACAATGAATTACATTGATGTAGCAAAAGTACGCAACAGACCCATTCACCATCGAATCGATTGTTTTACATAGAATGGAATGGCGAGGAGAAACGTTGTTGCCAAATCGCGCACGAGCCGTCACTGGATCCGACGATCCCTCGATCTCGATCCCTGAACATTTGGCAACAGGGCATTGGGGGCTGGAACAATAGGTTCAATTATGTCCTGCACCGTACACCGTACACCGCATCACTGCGTTCTTGTTGCGCTGGCCTGATCTTGCTCTTGCTCTTGGTCTCCTCATTTGACGCTCGTCGCTCGCCGCTCGCGATTTTCTTCCGTTTTATTTTAATCGCTTTCGTTTGAAGCTTCGCGTGCGCGCGCGCGCATCTTCGCCGCGTTCGTCCGTCCGTCCGCTCGTCCAATCCCGTCCCGATCCCGTCTCGTCCGGCGCGGCGTCCGACAAGCGCGCGACTTTGACTCGCTGCACAGTCGCGCGGGGTCGAGCAACGAACCCAAAGTTCGAGAGCGCGCGACTCGCGCCGTAGACGCGCGCTTGCTGCGAGTGCGTTTAAACGCGTATCGCGTCTACAGTGCGGACCGGACGCGGACGGGCCAGGCAGGGTGGAGCGGGAGGTGGAAACCGCAATTAACGTGATTGCAAGCGAGTCACGTGACTTCAAACTATACTTGATCGATTAACGGTAAATATAGACGGTAAGAACATCTATGAATCGATCGATCGATTACCTGATGGATGATGGCGGTAACAAAGTAACAAACAGATCCCTCCTGCTCAATTTGTTTTTGCCGCAGCAGTATCATTATTTCAAATGAAAATTGACAGTAGCAAAAAAACAAAAAAACAAAACAAAACGAAAACAAAAACAACGGAAATGGGGCTGGCTCTTGAAAACTTTCGCTGTAGGGAATTGAAGAGTTGTTTCTTGCATAAAAACCTGTAAAAATTGACGATGAGCAACTCCACTAAAAAATCACGAAATTCACTCTCAGAATCGGGCTTAGTGGTGGAGAGACGCAGATATCATGTGAGATTCCTATCTAAATTAAGACACAGAAAGTGACATAATCAATAGACAGGAATCTCCCATGATACCTGCAGCGTTGAACCACCATTACGATACGATCTTGTCGTTATAGCAGTCAAGTATGTGAGTTTAATACTACATTTTAGACTTTCTTAGTGTGATTTTAGTGATTTCCGCTGGTCTTTACATCAGATTGGACTATTTATTTGCTTACAGCAAAAGTTTGCGAGAGCCCCATACTAATGTGACTGCTAAGCGATGGATCGATTCAGCGCCTTTTGATACATATTTGGAAACAAAAATGAATGAAGTCAGGATCTTAACAATGATTAAATAATCCCTATTTTCTGACACAGGCTAATCTTTCACAATGTACATAATGTCCATACTTGTGGACATTGATTAACAAGGGACATGTCATACATGCAGTATAAAAATCTACGTTCGCCGTTGTCAGATATCCCGCGATATTAACCTTTTCACTGCCTTCGACGAGTATACTCGTCCGGTAGCCCCCCCGCACTTTCGCCGCCTGTACAGCTGCCGCATCTGCGCGAAACATAGCAAACCATACTCTATCTGACGGGATGAAGAGTACGAACTACGCGATAAAGGCGCTAGCAACATTTTTTGTGTCACGGATTTCGCGATTCAAAAGAACTCGGCAATGAAAAGGTTAACCTGACCCATTTGAGCACATAGCTCGAGAAAAAAAGGAGCTAATTTAATTCGAAGAGGGCTCCAAAGTTACAGAAAACGCATACTGAGCCAGAAAGGTTTCCAGAGACATACATCCAAGCTCATCCAAAACGAGAAGATTACCTAAACTTTCGAAGATTTTACCTGATGCGGTTCAGCGACAAATAGATCCAAAATGCAAATCTTTAAAATGAAAGACAGGTACTCTGCTTACCTGAAACAAGAATAAAGAAAATTATTGTTCAGTATGAAAAAAAAAGACATGATGACGAATAAAATGTTTTGTATAAAATAAAGGTATACTTACTCTTGATTAGAAAATCTATACGGTCGATTTTAGTCCCACATAAAATATCTATCGGTAAAATGATTAAACTCTACAAAATTCTCGAAGAATTGATTCTACGGAAATTTATCTAATCACGAAGATCTAAACCATACTTTCAAACAAAGATTACGAAGACTGAATGCTAAGGCGCACTGGCAGCGCGTGTAATCTGGCAGCGCTCCAATTAGTCCATTTTAAAGTAATGAAAAAGTTCGAAATATTAGGAATTTTCCTACATATAAAGAACTCCCTCGAATCGATATTTTACATGGGTTTAAATGAACAAAATGCGACGACGTTGGTTTGCACGCGCCGCCACTGCTACGCGGTGCTACGAAAAATAATAATAGTAATGATAATAATAAAACCTTAAGTGCATTCCCTTCGCGTGGACTCAAAACGATATTCTAGAAGTGAACCACGTGACCTTAGTCAAACCTAATCAGAGGGTAACAATTTTGAAACATTCAAAATTGGTCAGTTGATGGTCAGTCTGTTTAAAATCAAAACTGGCGTAAAAATAAAATAAATGGTTAAGCCCGATTCTGAGAGTGAATTTCGTGATTTGTCAGTGTAGGTACTCATCGTCATTTTTACAGGTTTTTATGCTAGAATCAACTTTTCAATCCCCTACAGCTAAAGTTTGCGAGAGTCCCATTGCATGAAAGAAATTTTGACATGGAAGAATCAATTCAAGATATGTGTCTTCTTAGTTAATGGCGGAGAGACGCAGGTATCATGGAGATTCTTATCTAAATTGAGACATATCCTTGTGTTCCTGTAGGAGAAAGTGACACAATAGACAGGAATCTCCCATGATACCTGCGTTGAATCGCCATTACGAACTTGCCGTTATAGCAGTCATGTGAGTTTATTACTGAATTGTAGACTTCCTTGGTGCGGTTTTCTTGATTTTCGCTGGTTTTTACGTCAGATTGGACTATTTAATTGCGCTCAAAGCGAAAGTTTGCAAGAGCCCTAAACCTTCTATGATCATGGACTAAACTTTTTCAAAAGTCTGGAGAAGAGTCAATCACAAACCTTTTTGGTCCCGGGATACCTCACGCAAGAAAATTCCATTTTCTTATCGACAGAAGTTGCAGCATCGATCCGCAGCAAGACAAAAGCGCTTGAAAAAAAGCCGACCTTTCTCGATGTATGACCGACTTAATAATTTGAACGTAAACAAATATTTTCACATAAATGAATAAACTTGCGCAATTAATTTAAGGGAATTTGATTCAATACAGTGAGGTCACTGAAGTATTTTAAACAGCGCACTTTTTGAACTAAAAAAGTCGTTCAATTTTCACGTGGTGTTCAGATATATTAAAGTCACCCTGTTTTGAAATCAACCATTATAATTAGACTGGAAATCAAAAAATTGGAATTCCCAAATAGCACTGGTAGAAAATTTGTGGAATTTTTTTAAGAATAGGAAACAACTTTTTTCATAAATTATTGAATCTTTATAAGAAGTTTGGATATGCTCGATAGACTTTAAATTCTTACTGTTGGTCAATCTCGAAAGATATATGCGCTGAACTTTTTGTAAGCAAGTAGGTATAATGATCGTATTAGTTCTGAAAACCAACGGAAGAAATATTGTAAGACACTGTTGAAAACTTGGAAAACACTTTTTACTTCTCAGATTGTGATATATTGTGCACTTTTTATTGTTTTATGAACTAAAGTTATAACTTTGAAACATTATTCTTAGAAACTATTAGAAACTTTAAGTACACGCACACACATCTCGACAGTAACGATTCACTCACTCAACTTTCGAAAACTATTGAATCCATCTTATTAATTTTGAAACTGCATAAAAAGCTTTAGATTATTATTTTCGACCAATCTTGAAAGCGTGGCGATAAGCTTTTATCATTGATCATTGAATGCGCATTGCGCGTATTAGTTTTTGAGATGAACAATACTTTGAGCTATTATTATTTAACACTCTTAAAAAACTTGGAAACGAATTGTTCATACAGATTACTTAAGGTATAAAGTAATTATGATTATTGCCTAGAGAAATAAAGTAAACTATAACGTATTATTATTTGAGCACTCTTAATAAAATTAAAGAATTCGAACACTCAAATTCTAACCGCAACATAACGATTCACTAACTTAACTTTTCACTATAGTAGCTTGGCCGCATCTTCACTTTTCATAACATACACGATTGTCGGAATGCCACACACGATCGATCGCGAATGATCGATTGATCAATACGAAACAATAATCCTACTCAGCTTATTTAGTTTACAGAGTCAGCAATTCACTAGAAGCGGAGGATAGGTTGATGATTGTCAAGTTTGAGCATTCGTTCATTCACAATATGGGAGCTGAGGGGAAATGTAGCCGCGTATACTTTCTGTAGTATGTGGGTATAAACACTATTTAAGAGTGGGCGTGATTTCTTTGCCTCTGACTTAGGTAGTATAAGCAAGGTTGAACACATCTTTCAACAAAGGTTGCCAGACGTTATTTAAAAAAGTAGAGAAGAAACTGCAGCTACATACAGCCATGCATACTAGTGATGGGTCGAATCCAAAATTTTACCGAACCCGAATCCGAATCCGAATCCTAGATTATAACACCCGAATCTTCGAATCCGAATCCTAAACCATCGTGAATCTTCCTCATTTACAGTATTTTCAAATAATTTTCTTTAGAAACCCTACTATTTACTTTTCTATCTATGTAAAATCATCAAAAAGCATACAATTTTTTTTAGCTTTGGACTCAGGTTCTGTACGTGTTAAGTATATCACCAAAAAGTGATTGTAAAGACAGTTTTGGTCTGGTAACTCATTGACTCATTCGTTTACCATGATATCTCATGTGTAGTCGGTTCATTTGAGTCAACATTTTCGGGAGGGGTAGGACAGTAGGTGTCGGATTCGAAGTCGTGATTTCAGCGGACCGAATCCGAATCTTCATGAGGATTCGGTCGAATCCCGTCTCCATCACTAATACATACATACATTTTGCCGAATAGATTTCGAGCTCATAACATGCTACGTTTAGTACTTCAGAAGTTTAGAAGCATGTTTGGCGGGTCTGGTACTCTACAACCCATATGCGGATTGTATATTTAGACTAGAAGCTAGGATAATACTTTCGACGAATACTTTCGAAGAATAGAGGAATTCAATTGGCTACAAAAGCACTGTCACTGACAGTTGTGCCAAATCAATCTGAAACAACGACTTAAGACAGAGAAATCGTATGGATTTCAATGCTCAAAAATATCGAATACATTATACAATAGCACAAAACAAAAACCAGACCGAAACCAATATGCAATCCCATTAGGGTTGTACATAAAAACACTGTTGAGACATTATTTCATATACTTATTCTAATATGTATTAGATATTATTTGAATACAGATGAGTAGCAAAAAAAAATATTTTTAAATTGATTTTTCTAATTTGATCGGGTTTTCTTTTATGCCGAAGAAAAATAAAATTACACTTTGAGATGTGTAGATAGCCAGAAATCACATCTGAAAGGGGCATTTGCAAAATTTGCCGGGCGACCCCCCCCCCCTCAGTTCGGGAGTGTCCTCCCAAGACCACCCAGTGGGGTTTCCAAACTTGGCCCTCTTTCAGAAAAATTGTCTAGCTACGCCCATGGTGAAAGCACTAAAGGCAAGTCTCTGCAGATTAATTATCGATTTGTGTACAGAATGATTATGCCTGCGATTTGTAATTCCTGTTTCTATTTCAATTTGTTCAGTCTCTGATTTACCCGTGCCCACAATCAGCTTTGGCAACACGGCTGAAGACAAAAAAGGCTACGGGTGGAAAATACATTTTAGAGGTATGCTGATGCTGGATTCGCGATGCTAATCGCGTGTATTAAGATGTTATATCACACCATATGGATATGCCGAGTAAGTAACACAAGTGGTCTGAACGGCAAGGCACGGGTCTGGCCATTCATTATTATTATATGGCCTCAAAGAAATTTAAATCTGCCAACTTTACTTACACGCACACACACGCGTGCACATGCGTTCTTCTTTTTTTTAGGAATTCAGCGCTACGGCGGCGGAGAGAGCTGGTTCAGTGCACAATAACGCTAATGGGATCTGAATTTGCATTAAATTCTTGTTTGATAATTTGATTGCGTTCGTCGCGCGTCGTTCGCGTGACCAAAACCACGCTTAAGGGACTCTCGCTTCGTACACATCCATTAATAATTGGAAGAAAGAATGAAGATTGGAAAAGAATACACAAAGGCACTATAGCAGATCCAGAAAATTGCCCCCCTCTCTGTCTGTCTGTCTGTCTGTCTGTCTGTCTGTCTGTCTGTCTGTCTGTCTGTCTGTCTGTCTGTCTGTCTGTCTGTCTGTCTGTCTGTCTGTCTGTCTGTCTGTCTGTCTGTCTGTCTGTCTGTCTGTCTGTCTGTCTGTCTGTCTGTCTGTCTGTCTGTCTGTCTGTCTGTCTGTCTGTCTGTCTGTCTGTCTGTCTGTCTGTCTGTCTGTCTGTCTGTCTGTCTGTCTTCTGTCTGTCTGTCTGTCTGTCTGTCTGTCTGTCTGTCTGTCTGTCTGTCTGTCTGTCTGTCTGTCTGTCTGTCTGTTCTGTCTGTCTGTCTGTCTGTCTGTCTGTCTGTCTGTCTGTCTGTCTGTCTGTCTGTCTGTCTGTCTGTCTGTCTGTCTGTCTGTCTGTCTGTCTGTCTGTCTGTCTGTCTGTCTGTCTGTCTGTCTGTCTGTCTGTCTGTCTGTCTGTCTCTCTCTCTCTCTCTCTCTCTCTCTCTCTCTCTCTCTCTCTCTCTCTCTCTCTCTCTCTCTCTCTCTCTCTCTCTCTCTCTCTCTCTCTCTCTCTCTCTCTCTCTCTCTCTCTCTCTCTCTCTCTCTCTCTCTCTCTCTCTCTCTCTCTCTCTCTCTCTCTCTCTCTCTCTCTCTCTCTCGCTCTCTATCTTTCTATCTCTATCTATCTGGCCATTTGAATTCGTGTGTTCAAAAAGAATAGTAGAGGGAGCGAATAAGGGACAGCTCATCACATGGGCAAAACGGGGATGTCGCCAAAACCCCACTTGTGACCCCTTTGTCGATTCAGCTTGGAAAATGGAGTCGATCCCTCTCATGGGTTTTCATATCTTTTGCAATTAGGCCGTTCCACTCAAAGCAACACACGACTCATCACATAGGCAAAAAGGTGATGTTGCCAAAACCCCGCTTGTGACCCCTCTGTTAATTCAGCATGGAAAATGGAGTCAATCGCCTTCAAGAGTTTTCATATCTTTTGACTGAACCGGTTCACTACTCCGGTTAACAACTCTGGTTCGCACTCCTTCGAACCGGTCGGAACCAAACCTAAAATTGTCGGGAACCGAACCGAACCGACATTTTCTCAGCGGTTCAAGTCCCTGGCTCCAGTGGGTTCGCATGAATTCCAACAACGCTTCATTTTTCCATTTAAACACATGAAAAAGTTCGATATATTGGAGGTACACTGTACAGTGTGCACTCCCTCTAATCGATATTTTGCATGGGTTGAAGTGAACGGAATCCAGCGTTGCCAGATTGCGCGTGACGTCAAAATAGAGCTTCCTCTCCCTCTCACATCCTCCTATTTGATCTTTATTCTCTACTTGCTGGAGCAAATAGATGAGGAGAAAGGGCTGAGCTTTTATCGATAAGTCACGACGAGAGGATGATCGATAAACAAAGGCAATCTTGGTTCGGTCCAGGCGCCGCGCACCGCGCCACTGGAACGTGCGCAGACAATCTCTGGCACAGCGCAGCAAGACCATCCCGCGCCGCGCATCGCCGATTTGTCATCGATATCTATCAAGATGGGGTCATCGCTGTAATTTCGGGGGTCATCTCTCATCGATGATCACTGTTGCACGTTCTGAGGAGCTAGCTGGAAGCCGCGCGCTTGACGCTCAACCGTTACGTGCGCAGTCATAGCAGTGTTGCCAAAGTTTAGGTTGAAAGTCGTATAATTTTAGATTGATTCAATGCAGTGGAGTTGCTTGAAATTTGGCAACGTTGCCATTGAAATCCATGCAAAAGATCGATTCGAGGGAATGCACTGGTGCACCTCCAATATTTCGCCCTTTTTTACGCGTTTTTCCCCCCGAAGTTCTTCTCAGGATGATTACCTGACTTTCTGTGCACCTCATACTTAATTAAAATTTAAAACACACAGAATTTAAATCTAAAGGGACAACTATAGATAGAGTCCCTTGATGGAAATATTGTATAGGGAGTACCGACACGAGCTCAACGAGTTGTGATTGGTCGATGGTTTTAGGCTCTCACGGAGTCGAGCAGGAGTCGACGACATCGAAGGCTCCACACGAAAGGAGTCGATTCGTAGAGGAACGTATGGGAACGGACCGGAATGCCGGCGAATCCGCCAGTCCACCACTGGTCCACTGTCGAACTTAACCTTCGAATGCGTTCACGCGGTCGACAAAATCGACTCCTGTCAAAATGCATAAAGCGTCGTGTCGGTACTCCCTATACAATATTTCCATCAAGGGACTCTACTATAGAGAAGGAATAAATAAAAATTGTCAAAAGTAAGATTTCTTCAGGGATTTCGGAGTCCCATTTCACAATTTCGTTACTAATCTTACACAGTTAGAAATATTCACTCCGACTTCCGTTACAAAAGAGCATAGCCGTAGCCAGAAATTTGTCTTTCTCTCTCTTTGTCCATTTAAACGCATGTGTTAGAAAAGGATAGAAAGAGGGGCTGAAGTCACGTGACAGCCCCTATTTCCATCCTTTTCTAACAAATGCGTTTAAATGGGCTGAGAAAGAGAAAGACAATATCCTGGCTACGGCTATGCATAAGAGTCATGATTTCTCTCGGTATATAGTTTACGGCGGAGTAAAATATTTGCAGTGTCGGAAATAAGTAGGCCTCTTTGACGACATAACTGTCCGCGAAAGCACCAAACATCAGTGTTTTTTAAACTAAATTTCAATGCATTTCAATGAATTTTCGTATTACAAACATTAATAGTGTGCTAATCAATAGTATTTGGGACGCTGATTTCAAAAATGATATCATTTTCTACTTAACTCGTACCGATTTTACGCATATTCTACTTTTAAAAAATGTTCGTGATAAAGTTTAAATTGTGGAAAATTTAGAATATTTCGATCAAAACTAAGGCCAAATTCGAACTCGGCAGGTCAATTACCTTCGCCGACGTCAAAGTCTACGCGATTTGAGGTCCATTTATAAGAAAAAAACCCATGTTTGTGTCTAGGGACCCTCGTTTTGTATTCATTGGGGGAGGACACCTATGTCGTTAAAGCGTAAAAATCGTAGGAAATGGTGCGAAGAAGAGGAGAGTGATAGTCATGATTTGCACTTCTCCGAATTTAAAGAAATGATGACACTGCACTGAAGAGGCGAACTCAACCTCCTCGAAAGTATTCTCCACTATTTACACCCAGTACCAGTAGCGCACCGAGAGTTTCTTCATCTCCCTCTTTTTTCCATTAAAAAACTTTGTTAGACAAGGATGGACAACGGGATAAAACCCCCTCTTTCTGTCATTTTCCTACTTATACATTCAAATGGGAAATGAGAGAGATGGAAGAAATCCTGGTTGCGCCAGTGCCTAGTACACACCCTATTTTTACCTCGCATCAGAGGTCTTCATCCTCATTTTATATTCACTCCAGTGGCGGCTCGTGCCATTTGGCAATAATGGATTCTCTCCATTTAAAACTGTGTAACAAAATCGATTCTTTGGTGAGGCGTCGTGCCTCACCTAGTATCGATCTTTTTGCATAGATTTAAATGGCAAAAGAGCACGGTTGCCAGATTGCACGAGCCGCGGCTGATTCACTCCGATTTTCACTCCGGATATTTTGGCCGATTTTTTACAAAGTATATCTGGGAAGTTTCAGTACAGTCATGAATCAGTCGCGTAGCGTGCAATCTGGCAACGATGCATTTAATCCATTTTAACCGTGTGTTCGGTAGAACACCCTCGAATTCGACCTTCCACATGGGTTTGAATGGACAGTTATCACTGCGGATATTTCGGCCGATTTTTTACAGTGTATCAGGATATTTTCAATACAGTCTTGAATCAGTCGCGTAACGTGAAATATGGCAACGATGCATTTTGTCCATTTCAACCCGTAAGTAAGATCGGACTTTAGGGTGTTCGGTCGAACTCGAGGGTAAATGGACAGAATACAACGATGTCAGATTTCACGTTACGCCATCACCGCCGCGAACCAAATACAACTTACAAACGGTCCCGACAAAAAAAAAAAATGAGAATCTTTGGATCAAGATAAGTGTCCGGGTGCATATCACGGACTGCAGAAAAAAAAATTGCGCCGTGCTGTTCATATAAAATAAAATTAATAATTACAAAGTTGAGACATGAAAGATTACGCCATACGAAAATGTCGGGCGGGGTCGTTAACAATTTTGTACGGCTAGCTAACCATCAGGATCGCGACAAAAAATTGACGTGTAGAAGAAGAAAAAGATATCCATCAAAAAATAACACCTCTTCAACCGACTGCGACTCGTGCATCGCAAATCACCACTCGCCGCACAGTAGTGCCATGATCCGAAGCAGGGCCGCCCATAGGGCACGAATCTGAGGCAGTGTGTCGTGGGGCTCGGGCTCCAGGGGGGCCAGCGGGAAAAAATTCCTCTCTTTTTCGCCTTCTTCCTTTGTTATATCTGGTGATTAAACGTGTCATCATATTTGAACGGTATAATTTGCTTCCAGAGAAAGACAATTTTAAAAACTACATTTTCTGTTTGGTTATTCGTTTTTCATTTCCCCCCTTTTTTCTTCTTTTTTTAAAGCTTAGAATTACATTTAACATTAAAGGTGGGGGAGGATTGCAAAGTCAACCGGTGGTTTTGGTTGTGGCTATGGCTGTGAGCCAGGGGTCCGGACCCATAATTTGTCGAATAGGGCCCGGCAAGTTTCTATGGGCTAATCCGAAGAGTTTCGAGTAGGTAATAAACAAAAGGTCATAGGAGACATATGGGAAAGAAGCGTATTGTGCTCGTATGCAGAGTTGTGAAATCGTTCTCGGTTGTTTTTTCTCTCTCTTTAAGCATAACATACAGTATACATTAGCTGGGAAAATGACCATCATTTATAACAATTATTTTTTACGGGAAAAAAAAGTTCCTGTTAATTTCTCTTTCCATTGTACCCAGAGAAAATACGAGTATATACCTACAGGCCGTGTGGACCCAACCACCTCGATACGGCTTTTTTCTCGAGATCGGCTGATTATTAGATTTTGGAATTGAAAAGCCAGACAGACCATTGATTTCAAAAGTAACATTTTTCGTGGTTTTTAAAGCCCTCTACTACCCATCTTGGGAGGTATTCCGGTTGGCAAAAACACATTTTTCTATTTTTTCCGGAAATTGCCGATAGAGGCCAAAAAAAAAAGATAATGTTTGGATAGAACTATTTCCGAAATCTTTTGTCCGCACGTAATCCCCCCAAAACCCCTTATTTTTCGAGTTACAAAAGGGTTTTTGGAATAAGTGAATGTCACAGCGATTGTAGCGACTTAAATTATTATTTTGCATAAAAGTTTCAACGTACTGTCCGCAATATGATGTTGCTCCCTATTTTATTCCCTTCAGTTTCGGCGTCCTCGAAAAAAGAAATTTAACCACCACACGATCGGCGATTTCGTGGTATCTAGAGTCCCTATATGTAGAGAGTTAAGACAAGAGGGTAGTCAACTTCTGATTGGTTGATGAATTTTAGGCTCTACGGACGCCGCCATTGGATGCGATTTTGCACTTTTGTTTTGTTTACCAACGGTCTTTTAAAGATAAAAGAGTTAATTTGCGATGAATCTGTTAATTTTAATCATAATGCACCTCAAGAATGTCCATAAATCTCAAAAGAATCATTAAAAAGCGTTAATACATGTCGATCAACAAAAGCAGGGAAAGATTACATCGTTACAAACTTAGCGGAACTGTAATCTTTGAAGTGGAGCGAAACACAACAACGGCCTCAGAATGTAAACAAATGTGCAAAATCGCATCCAATGGCGGCGCCCATGATTTCACTTGCCTTAACTCTCTACATATAGGGACTCTAGTGGTATCTAGTATACAACTGTGTTGTAGTATTGTGCTGTGGTATATTATTGCGTGGCATCTTAAAAATTGGGAAAAAGTAAATCCGAAACAAAGGCCACCCAAATCCCCACTGTGCGCTCAGCTTATGATCTCACGAATATTGCGATCACATCGCACCCGCGCCTCAAACCACCGCGCGGGCCTCACCGTAACTACCAATAACTACCATTAACTACCACTGAAATTACTCATTCATGCGATAATCAGTGCATCAACTTCTCGACTCTTTATCGACTTTATCTGAATTTTTTTTCCTCCTCATCTGTGCCTTTTTATTTTCATGTTTTCAGCCAAGCATCGCGATCGCGGCGAGGCTCGTGAAAGCTGAAAGATCCAAAAGATGACTCGCAAGAGGAGTCTCCTCGCTTTTGAGGTGAAAAAAGTCAATACCGAGAAAAGAATGACAGACGCTGACAGACACAGTGTTGTCAGATACACGGATGCTTGTTGCAAAAACGGAGTCAGGACTTCTTTCTTTCTCCCTCCCTCCCTCCCTCCCTCCCTCCCTCCCTCCCTCCCTCCCTCCCCTCCCTCCCTCCCTCCCTCCGTCCCTCCCTCCCTCCCCCCTCCCTGGGTATTTACAGTTTCCTCCCTGGGACACTGGTATTTTCATTGTGTATACATGGTAAACCCGATTATTTTTCTTTTGTATACTGTTTTTTCTCCTTTTTTATAAATGCGAGTAATTATGTTTTAACCCAGGGTTATAGATTAAAGAGATATGCTCATCTGACTTCGCGCCAAAAATTCAGCGGCGCGCAGTTCAAAATCACTGCAGGCAAAAAGGTCGACAAAAGCAGAAAACGTATAATCTTTGCTGAAAACTTTGCGTTGTTTCCTGCTTCCCTGCAGAGGGCAGCCCGATGTTTTCTGGAAAGAGTATACGTTTTCTGCTTCTGTCGGCCATCTTGCCTGCAGTGATTTTAAACTACCACTGAATTTGAGGCGCGGAGTCAGATGAGTATACCTCTTTAATCTATAACCTTGGTCTTAACCCTTCAACGACCAGGTTAGTTCAAAATAACGCCCCTGATCCGTTTATTAAGAGAAGGTACTTAACTGCTCGTACTCGGGGGAGCTGGACTTGCCTATACGACGTATTGAAGGCGCCCGCCAAAATGTCATTTTGTAAGTGTTTTCATCGATAATTGCTTTTATCCAGAATGAAGACCCGAACAATATAAAATAGACTTGAGAGGAAAAACGAGAATACTCGGGCTTGGCCCATTAAGGGTTAAAACCGCGTGTAAATCCAAAATAAATGGATTTTATGACCTCAAATCTGGCAACAATTCTGAAAGGGCAGGACGGCAGGTGCTCGGTGCGGTGCATTAGGAGTGCACACTGCACACACTCCTGGTATTCTACGTGTTGATCCGCTGAGTACTGCTGACTGGGCTGAGGTTACCACTCGCGGAAGATGATGGAGAAAAAAGTGAAAGACAGCGCTGCAAGAGCTAAAGCGTGGTGAAACTTAAGGCCGAACGTAAAGCCGTAAGGCTTGGTGCTTGCTCTATCCTGCGTTGGAGGGACTTTACTTATATGTATATTCGAGCAGCAACTCAAAACAGAGGCTGACCTAGAAATTAAATTCGTCTGTCACTCTCATCGCAGCTTTCAACAGGCAGGCAGAAAAAAGATCAAACGGGGGGGGGGGGGATGCCTCAACCCCCATTGCACGGGTGAGTTCTAGAATTCTCTGCACCGCTGTAACCCAGAGAGATATATGTTTATGCAACTGGCAATTTACGGGTCCGATTCATCAAAAGTAAAAAACCTCCAAAAATATAACGATGGCAGCACTAAAAACTTCCAAAATTCACTCCTAAACTCATTAAACGCCTTTATTTGCGCGAGCGTAACGGTGTCTGAGGGCAGTAATAATGGGAGATTCCTATCTTAATTTCATCACTTTCTCTATACTGACAAGTAAGGTTCACAGAGTAATTAGTCATCAGAGTAATGATCCACATCCGATAAATGGTACTGTGACACTTAGTGACACTGGTGTCACATGAAAGTCGTCTCTTATTGGTCACTTCTTGGAGTTACAGTATTGTTAGATGGGAATCTGTCATTATTATTGCCCTCAGCCCACCATTGCGCTCGCGCAAATAAAAGCGTTTATTTAGTTTAGGGGTGGATTTCGAAAGTTTTCAGTGCTGCCATCGTTATTTTTGAAGATTTTCCCACCAGAATCGACTATAAATTGCTAGCAGCAAAAGTGTGCAACAGCCCCATTATTCGTGATTATTCAAAAGTTAATTTTTGCCCAAAACTGAGGGGGAATACGCCCTGAGCATTTTGGTTTCTGAACGACCCTCAAAACACAGAAACCTGTCTCTGTATCAGTTCACTCGCTCCATGATGGAAAAAAAAGTAAAGAACTAAATAAAAAATAACAAATCGATGTCTCCGGCGTGTGATGCTTCGACAACAAGTAAATTTCTCATGAAGAATGCTCACAACGACGCGCCATCTACCGATTATTGTTTTAAACGTTCAGTTATAAGCGTGTGTGCGCGCAGAAATGTAAAAGTTGTCGACCGCGCGCGTAGAATAATGGAGAGATTCTGCACGTTCGTCTTGTCCGCATCCGGAAGCTCTACTCCAAGCTCATCGAGAAAGCTCGAAAGCTGGCCGACAACTTTTTTTTCCTTACTTTTTTTTTGTCGAGCAAATAGGAAATATCGGTTTTGTTTCGCTGTATAAAGAAAATCCCGTGCGCGACACAGCAACTTACCGAACCGAACTGGGCACTTACTTATATATACCTAGTTCTATATATGTAGAGCTATATGAAATGACACTCACCACTCACAATCAGTTGTATTGTCGCTGATTGCTGTAACAGCGTTGCATTATGGTCTGAGATCGAAAAAAATTGGCCAAGACTTAGTGGAAAAAATACATCAAAATGTATCGTTTCCTACCATTTAAGCTTCGTTTATTTCCAGTAAAATTTCTAGGTTTGAACTACTATTTGAAAATGTTTTCTGATTAAAATGGCCACTTGCACTATGTAAAAAAATCACTCTTTTGTGGTAGTCGAGTCTGGTGTAAAAAATTACGATTAAAGCGATTAAAGTACAATTTTCGAATTTGCATTGCGGCCCTTTCAGTATACTAACCGAAATATAGCCGTTTAAAAATGATGTTTCATGACGTGAATCTCAAAATTCTCATTCGTCAAATGTTTCCTTTACTTCGTTTTTTACATAACTTGCATTTAATCAGAGCCTAGAGGCAAAGTCAGAGCTAGTTTTTCTCGGTGTGGAGGGGGGTGGGGGCACACCTTTGTAAATTGAAATCTGTATCATTTTCAAGCCATTATCATTTCAAAAACCCGAGAGCGTCGAGCGTCACATACATACAGCGACAATAGCATAAAAAAAAAATGGTGATTTTCGGCAAGCTGCAACGTTTTCAAACTGTTTGCTTTGCTAATGTTAAGCAAATTTTAGCGATCGAATATCATTCACCGTCGTATGATATTCGATGGATTTGCATTTTATTTTGATGATATTCGATTGTTTCGTTGGTCTCACCGGAGACCGTTGAATTCCAACAATTGGAAATTTCGAATTCACCTCTGGAGGTAGATTTGATTTTCGAATGGGGATATTGCACACTTTTGCTATAAGCGATTTAATAGTCGATTATGGCGTAAAAACCTCTACAAATAACGATGGCGGCACTGAAAACTTCCAAAATCCACTCCTAAACTCAATAGACGCAGTTATTTGCGCGAGCGTAATGGTGGCCGAAGGCACTAACAATAGGAGATTCCTATCTTAATTTCGTCACTCTTTCTATGTTGACAAGGATGATTCACAGAATAATTAGTCATCAGAGTGATGATCCACATCAGATGAATGGTGCCATAACACCTAGTGACACCGGTATCAAATGAAAGTCGACTCTTATTGGTCACTTCTTGATGGAGTTACAGTATTGTTAGATGGGAATCTCCCATTGTTAGTGCCTTCGGCCACCATTACGCTCGCGCAAATAACTGCTTCTATTGAGTATAGGAGTGGATTTTGGAAGTTTTTAGTGCCGCCATCGTTATTTGTTGAGGTTTTTACGCCGTAATCGACTATTAAATCGCTTACAGCAAAAGTGTGCAATAGCCCCATTGTTGCAACCGGTGTCAGAAATCTCATCTTCCATCCTTTTTGACTCCTTTCGTCACGATAATTTCGGAAATGACGAACTTTTCGAATAAAGTTTATTGTACAGACCATGCGTAGAAGTCATTTTCCTATGAGACAAACATAATTTTACCTTCGGAAACGCTAGTTTTTTTTGTTAAAATGGCCGTGTTATTCAGAGCTGATTTAGAGGTTATGTTATGGAATAATACTATCGCAGTTTTCATTTTCACGAGAATATCATTCAGAAGTTCATTCTCGACTCTCATTGGCTAGATTTTTCACCGATCAGCGGCATCAGTTAACAATCATCAATAATTCTTGAAGTGAATGATATTCGATCGCTAAAATTTGCTTGTTGTTAACGCCTATCGTCAACGAGGTGTTAAATCAGAGTTGAATCTTCAAGGTCAACATTTTTATTTCCACACCTCTGAAAAGTTTCTAAGCGTACAGACAGTTTTGCCAAAAAGCTCAGAGTTACCGCTCAGCCAAGCCAGAAAACTTCACGTTCTGATTTTGCTCTCAAAGAAGCTGAATCAGCTTAGCTGATATCCGAACGCCAAGTCAAGATACAAATATTTTCTTCCTCTCACTCTCTTTCTCTGTGGCAAGAACTCTGTGGCAAAGAATTTGGTTTTGGAATAGCAAGAACCTAACATTAATTATAGTTCTAATACCTTTGGGAGTAGACTGTGTCTGAACCAACAGATACAAAAAAACAGAAATAAAGATAAATAAATAATGATCAATAAACTGATAGTTAGTCAAAATGTAAGAAAAATAAATGAATAAAGAAACAAAACTAAATAAATAAATAATGTAGAAATTTGACATCGCTGTTTTGCTGCGTCCCGGATGGACATTGTGAATAACGTCCACTGGTCCACTGCTACAGATCAGTTGATCGTACCGCAAATCTAATGCAGCGGGTCAGCGAGCGGCCGAACGCGGTGCTGATCCTGATCATCTGCGTTCAGCACACTAAGACCGCGGCACAGTGGGAGAAGATCGAAAGGATTCTCTGGGATTTTTGTTGAGGATTGATTTTAGTGACGCCTTCATTGGAGCGGGTATGGAATGTTGGATGTACGAAATAATCATGGCTAGTTTTTAAGTAAGTAAAAATAAACAAACAAAAAAACCCAGACTTGGCATTTTGTGATATCGCTATCTTTGAACGCCGAGACAGAACTTTTAGCGTTCTAGTGGACAGTTCCTGCCACAGAGAAAGAGAGGGAGAGGAAGAAAATATCTTGACTTGGCGTTTGGATATCAGCTTCTTTAGGAGCAAAATCGGAACGTGAATTTTTCTGACTTGGCCAAAAGCTTTTGGGCGAAATATCCTGTACGCCTAGAAACTTTTCAGAGGTGTGAAAAGGAAAATGTTGACCTGGAGATTCAACTCTGATTTTAACACCTCGTTGACGATAGGCGTTTACAACATTATAGCAAAACAAACAGTTTGATGACGTTGCAGCTTGCCGAAAATCACCTTTTTTTGAAATGATAATGACTTGCAAATGCTTCCTACGGCCTGCAGATTTCAATTTACAAAGGTGTGCCCCCCACTCCCCTCCACACCGAGAAAAACTAGCTCTGGCTTTGCCTCTGGGCTCTGATTAAATGCAAGTTATGTAAAGAACGAAGTATAGTAAAAAATTTGACGAATGAGAATATTGAGATTCACATCATGAAACAGCATTTTTAAACGGCTATATCTCGGTTAGTAAGTACTGAGAGGGCCGCAATGCAAATTCGAAAATGGGGCTGGTGCACACTTTTGCTAAAATATATTTAATAGTCTATTCTGGTGTAAAACCCTCGAAAAATATCGATGGCAGCACCAAAAACTTCCAAAATTCACTCCTAAACTCAATAAACGCTTTTATTTGCGAGAGCGTAATGGTAGCTTAGGGCAGGAATAATGGGAGATTCCCATCTAACAATACTGTAACTCCATCAAGAAGTGACCAATAAGAGACGACTTTCATTCGACACCGGTGTCACTAGATATTGCGGTACCTTTCATCGTATGTGGATCACTACTATGGTGACTAATTACTCTATGCTTCAGCCTTGTCAGCATAAAGAGAGTGACAAAATTAAGATAGTAATCTCCCATTATTACTGCCCTCAGCCATCATTACGCCCGCGCAAATATAAGTTTTTATTGAGTTTAGGAGTGGTTTTCGGAAGTTTTTAGTGCTGCCATCGTTATTTTTCGAGGGTTTTACACCAGAATCGACAATTAAATCGTTTTTAGCAAAAGTCTGCAACAGCCCCATTATTGTACTTTAATCTCTATAATCGTAATTTTTAACACCAGACTCAATTATCACAAAAGAGGGATTTGTTTACATAGGGCAAGTGGCTCATAACGGTTGTAAACTGACCTGTGACCATATTATATGCTCACTGTGCGCTGAGCCTAAGCTGACCCGATCCCACTTCGGAGGCCGTAGGTCCATTTTAATTGATACACAGCTTCACAATCGAGGAAGTTCAGTTCAGACCTACCCACGGCACGGTCCCTCCCCTGGAACACCAAAGCCTAAAGAGGGGGCCCTCGATCGCCTCACGGACCCATATTGTTTTCAGAGCTGTTTCCGCCAATAGTCCTATATAAAGACTATCACCCCACCCCACCCCCCTCCACCACCACTCCGCCACTCTTCACCAGAATCATATAATAAGACAGCTGGTAACTTTATGTGCTGACAAAAAAAAGTGAGAACAGGAGAACAGGAGGTAGAAACAAGTAACAAGTTACGCCGTGACTTATCTTGACACTCCAGCCCTTCTTATGCACTCGCTGAAAAGAGGAGGCGAGATATTATGCGTGGAGTTAGCAAGTCAGTGTTGCCATTTTTGGCAGACACACTGGCGCAACCAGGATCTCTTTCATCTCTCTCATTCTCCATTTGAATGCATGAGTAGGAAAAGGACAGAAGGAGGGGGTTTTATCCCTTTGTCCATCCTTGTCTAACATACGTTTCTTAATGGAGAAAAGAGAGAGATGAAGAAACTCTCGGTGCGCTACTGGGCAGACATTCTTCGAACTTCCTATTTAACTCAATCATGGGCAGATACAAGAAATTGTCCATCGCTCTCTCCTCCCATTTGAAAACGTGCGTTAGAAAAGGACAGAAGAGGGGGCGAAAGTCACGTGATGGCCCCCTCTGCTGTCCTTTTCTAACACATAAGTGCAAATGGAGGGAGAGAGAGAAAGACAATTCCCTGTATCCGCTCATGAACTCAATACACGTAAACAATTAAAGTATGGGGACTCGGCCAACACGAAAAATTTACCTTACCTTTTAAATTTTTTACGTGTACTGTGTTTTTGGCAATTTAGTTTGTAATGGGGCAGTTGCACGGGTCTGAAATGTTGTATTTTTTAAAACGAAAATGAAAGTAAAGTAAACACCCAAGAAGCCGGCACCCTTTAAATTTGCACCAGTACCCGGCACTTATTTTTCACAACGTAAAAAATATTAATTTATTGACAGTTTTGGTATTTTGCGTACTTTTTTTTGAATTCTCACACTTGAGGTATCAGAAAAAACCACACGAAACACCAATATTGCCACCAAACTAATACTTTTCACATTGTAAAAAATGGGTGTCGGGTATACTGGTGCAAATTTAGGGGTGCCGGTATGTAGAAACCTTAGCTTCGCTCTACTAAAGTCCGTCGCAAGGTCATTTTTCAACCAAAGGTTTCGTCATTGCTACCCAAGGATTTTTTTGAGTGCGCCTTTTTCCAGCATTCTCTAACATAAAGTTGCATGTTCTAGTTCAAAATTTAGGGGTGCCGGATATTTAGGTGTTCACCTCACTCGATAAGCTGAGAATCAGATGCAATTGGTGTCTACTTACGTCCCTTTGTTTCGGAGATTAGATTTTAGCCCAAAATACATAGTTTTAAATAAGAATTCCGGGTCGTGACGACAGTACAGACTACGCACACAATTTTTTACAACTTTACACGCGTGTATCTCCAAAACCGGGACACTTAAGAAAAAACCAAAGGCAATTTTATTCTCAACTCATCAAGTACTAATATGGTACTAATATAGTTTCCTGTTATTTTGTCCCCAGTGGCGGTCCGTGTATGGGGTTTTAGGGGCTGAAGCCCCCCCCCCCCCACTTTTTTGACCCACGATCCGCCACTGAGTACTATCATTTTCTTAATAAAAAACACAAAATGTCAGAGCCTTGAAACTGCCCCATTGTTTCAATATTTAACTCAATATAAAATTCGGACAAATCTGCCATAAATGCGGCAACACTGTAGCAAGCACTTGTAAGTCGCACTAGAAGTACATACAAAGTAGATCGGAGGTAGTAAGAGAAGGACTGGAAGGGGAGATGAGGGAGGGGAGGGGGGGGGGTAACTTCTTGCCGTTACCCTATTTAGGAGACATTTTGATTTGCGTTTGGATTCGCAACGATTATTCATTCATTTGTTTGTTTGTTTACCTTTCCTCACACACCGATGCGTTCTTTACGGGTATGGTGATATGGTTCAAGCGTGTTATTTCTGCAGGGGATAAAATAACACTCCAAGTTTACACCATAGGTGCAGTTATGCAACCTGGTGATGCAGGTTTGTAATTGAATTGCATCACTAGAAAGCTACTGGGCGGCTTGACTGCGTTTGTCTAATTTGTCGATTGAATCGAGTGTCCCTTTTTAAGAAGAACTGCAAATGAGTACCTTCACAGCGATCTAGCCTACACAAATACGTATGAACACCGTGTATAGCATATGGAAAGTTTTAGGAACCACCCCACAAATAGAAGTTGACATACGATATTACGTTTTCAAAACCAATTTGATACGGTTCTTAAATAATTTATTTTCCTCTATAATAGCGCTGCTGCTCTGAGCCAAAAATTTTAGCAGTATTTTTGAAATTTCGATAAAAAATATTTGACCAATTTTACGAGGAATGGTAGAAGGGTACCAGGGTACCTATCTTCACTCGCATTTGTTTTTCGTCTAGATGACTACATTTCGCAACCCTAAAAATGACCCAAAGGTTATGAAACTAGACATAGGCTTTTCAATAAACAAGGTCTTTAGATTTTGAGAGGCTCACTCGATGATTGTTTTGCGGCTGCACCTAAAAATCAAAGTATCGATGACTCCTCTATATGAATTTATGGAAAATAATATACTGCTTTAGAGGTTTGCTTGAACCTTCGAATCATCGATATTTTTTGCATAGCTTCAGATAGGAGTCAAACGAAAAACGTTTGTTATTCAAGAGCTGCCAGCAGTCACCACTAAGCCGTGAGGTTCCGTTTGAGATGGAATCAACTGATCTGATTGTTTTTTTATCGCATGTAATTATAGGAATCGATGCCGAGGGGGTTCATTTAAGTAACCAAATAATCGATATTTTTGCGTGGCTTCAAATAGATGTAAAACGACAATCGAAGAAAATAATAAGTGAAAAATCGATTCCTTTTTTTTATTTTTTCGATCGGCGTTACCTCTGTGGATCGAGACACCCTGGCGAGGTCAATCTATTCAGTTTGAAGGACTCTCGTTAAATGCGATGATCATCACTGAGGGCGCCGAGATGCGGTCTTTCACAATCCGCAAGTTGGTTTTATTTTCATGCAACTTAAAATAGCTATGTTCGCTGCGAATGAGTATTGACTTCCGTTTTTAATTTGTGTCGTTTTTGACCCAGAGACGGGTGGAAAAAAATTTGTACCCGTGATAAAACCTGAAAGTAGGAGTCATGCTCCATATTTTTTGGTTACGATAAAACGCCGTCAGCGGGTAGGGAATAAAGAGTAAATGATTATTTTTTGTCTGTATTTTGGTTTCACTCGTGACTCGTGAGTATATTGTCAACCAATCCCATTGGTTTAAATGGTCACGTGACCATAGGCGGTGCGTATAAGGGGCTATTGGGGCTATAGTCTCCCCCCCCCCCCACTTTTTTGGGAAAGAGAGCTAAAAAAAATGTTTGAACGAGAAAAAAAGGGAAAAGGGAAATAGGAAAAAGAAAGAAAAAGAGAAAAAGAAGAATGAAAAAACGTTATCAATTTCTCATCGCCATCTTTCTGCTTCATTCAGAAGTTACTAAGGAAACGAGACTGTCACCTTTTGTTGATATTCTTCAAAAATTTTCCTAACCAAATTGTTTCGTCAAAATAACAAGTTATTCTGAAAAAGGTGGAGAAAGAGAGAAGAAGAATAAAAAGCTGTTGATTTTTAGCCCCCCCCCCACTTTTTGACCCCACGCGTCGCCCATGCACGTGCGACAGATTTAATGTCATTAATGGGCGGCAACGACGAGCTCCGAGTCATTCATTTCAAATTCATGACTCGAATCAGCCTGCTGGGGTCCCCAAGAGAGGGCCCCCAACCCCCTAAAAAGATGTCCCCCTAAAGTGTTTCGGCGTTTTTCGAAATCCGGAGCCGTTCTCGAGATATTCGTCCAGACTCCTTTTCTAATGGACACCCTGTATATACCAATCATTAGTTCATCGCGCGCTTGATGATTTCTGTTATGGTTTTAATGATGTGCGTAAATAGAAAAAATAAAATTCACCCCCCTCCCCCGCCTTACAACGTTACGTTACGTTACGTTACGACGTTACAACTTGAAAAATTTGCTGGGTTTCCAATCCTTCCTCCGTCTATTTCTCACCTTCAAACAATAGTGACGAGAGCATTCGCGTTTGGCACGGAGCCGGCTCTCATCGAACAAAAATTTCCGAAGGTAAAAAAAGAACGACAAAAAGTAGAAAATCAAGACTTCTTCGGCCTGGAAACAATTCCAGCTTGGGCTCCGTGATCTTTAGCGGGGGGTCAACTACAGTTCGGTTCCAATTTTAAAGGACCTAAATTTAGAGCTCTCTTGGAATGACTTTCCTGTGCCTGGAGAAACTCTCTAGTTTGCCAACCCACTTTACGTCGGACTTCTCACCGATATAGCTCAACGCTACAAGTCAAATCCCGATTATCAAAATGAGGCTCTTGCAAACTTTTGCTGTGAGCAAATGAATAGTCCATTCTGATGTAAAAACCAGCAAAATTCACGAAAATCACACTGAGGGAGTTTAAAATTCAGCAATAAACCTACATAACTACTTAAATGGCAAGATCGTAATGGCGGTTCGATGCAGGTATCATGGGAGATTCCTATCTAATATGCCACTTTCTCTTTGGAAACACAGAGGTATGTCTCAATTTAAATAGGAATCTCCCATGATACCTGCGTCGAACCGCCATTAAGCTCGATTCTGAGAGTAAATTTTGTCATTTTTATAGGTTTTTATGCAAGAATCAACTCTTCAATCCCGTGTAACAAAAGTTCGCAAGAGCCCCATTGTGTCTGCTTTTCGCACTGAGTTCCTTCACATCGCAGCTAGTACTCAAAACGTGACTGCCACAGATCGTAAGGATATCGCTAAACTATAGCGTGTTTATGGCTGGTCAATTCAATTCAATTTCATTTTAATTTGTCACTTTGTTAGATACAGAGATATATCTAAATAAAAATTTTGCCTGCTGAATCACGTAAAATATACTTTTTGCTGTCATATTGAATTTTCACTGGGTGGCGAGACATGAAACGCCCCCTCTCCTCCCCCTTCCCATCAGTTATACGCTCAAGGACATTATCATCGAAAATGAAAGCTTAGTAGTGTTTATGTATTTTCAGTACTACCATTTTTTTTTTTTTTTTTTTTTTTAAATTGACTTCGAGGGAAAAGTTCCACTGTTATTTACCGACTATATTTGATGAATATGCTGATATACATAAATTCGATTAAGAGGCGCCCGTCAAAATTTGTATTCATCGTGCGTTTGCATCCGTAGCAGTCACTAGGATATTGTCTTTGCTCTCTCTCTCTCTCTTATTAGACCATTTGAACGCACGTGTTAGATAAGGATGGAGATACTAGGGCTGTCACGTGACATCAGCCCCTGTTCCGGTCCTTTTAGAACACATGCAGTGATAAGGGGGGAAGGAAGAGTAAGACAAGTTCCTGTCTACAGGATAGTTATGTTTAGAACGCAGTTGTCAAATCTAGCGCATATCAATAACCAGTAAATTTTTCCAACAATAATTTAGACGAAAATTGTCGAATTCTCTCCTGAATCCAGCTGGTGCTGATTGCAGGGACCAAAATATACATTCGAACTGTTCACAAAGTTGCTTCCCAACCAATCAGAGACAAGCATTAACAATTCGCTCATAACTTTCGATCGACAGAAGGCTCAGCACTTTTTAGCGGGTCATTCGAAGGCCTAAATTTTAGTTAGGTACGAGAAAGGTCCTCCTTGCAATTAACGAGAAAGTTTTTAATCCTCGTCCATTGATTGGTCGGCGGTGTTGTTTCGACGGTTAAACGTTCACGAAGACCGTGCGTGCCAAACAAAATTTGCGCCGTGATCCGCACGACATCGTGACAACTTTTTTTTTTTTTGGCGCAAACGAGACCGATTTTCGCCAAAATCAATTTCCAAGCACGCTGACAGTTGATTGTTCACTAATTTTTGTGAGTACGACGACACGTCACTTGTCGTGATACAACAAGACCTGTTATAACGACCGCAGTACTATCGTTTCTTTTCGAGCGCGAAGTTCCAGAGATCGCACATTTTTTGTTCAGATTTTCCTGAAAAGTTCCGAAGTTTTTGCAGCATTTAACCCTCTAAGGATCAGGTTAATTCAAGAAAACACCAATCCTCGACCATTTGTACAGGGAAGGTAGTTAACTGTTCGTACTTGGTAGAATTGGAATTGCCTATACGACGAATTGAAGGCGTCCGGCGAGACCTTATCTATTGTAGTGTTTTCATCTATATTTGCGTTCATCCAGAATGAAGACTGAAACAATATGAAATTATAGACTAGAGGAGAAAAACGTACTAGTTTACTGACTCGGGCTTGGCCCGTAAAGGGTTAAATGCTACGTACAGTAAAAACTGAAAATTCCGAGAAAAATTCGAACTTTTTTCCAAATCTTCCTCAAAAGTTTCCATTTTAAAGAAATAAAAGCGACGAAATTTCAATTCTACGGATTAAACATATTGTTTCTCATTGAGAATGACTTTTTGAATCAAATCATGCAGAGCGTGCGTGCGAAACGCGTTCGTTTAGAGTAACAAATAAATGATTAATGCACCAATACCAGAGTCGACTGGTGTTGCCAACCAGAAAAATCAAAACTAATGTACAAATAATTCAAAAATATACTCAACGTTTCTTTCCGTGTGCTATTGCTTGGAACGAAACTTTTTTGCATCATCCCTCCATCGCCAATTACCATTAAAACGAACATACATCAGACAAGGATAGATAAAAAGATAAAACTCCATCTTTTTTAAACTATATCACATTCATAGGTAAGAAGAGAGAGAAAGCTTATGGATGCACACTTTATTCAAGATGTCCAGAAACACGGAAAAAAAACTACGGTGAAATTAACCATACGATAGCTGATTTTGGCACCTGCTAGATGTTATAGCAATGTTAACCAAAAGTATACTATGTTTTGACTAGGTACTAGGTGATGTTACCTGATTGCATGTCGAATTTACTCAAAGTATCGGCAAATGTACCATACTTCTGGTCAAGTTTACCATAACATCTAGCAGGTGCCAAAATCAGCTATCGTATGGTTGATTTCACTAATCTTTTTTTTCCGTGAAATTGCATGTTTCAATCCAAATCAGTGGCGAAGCGTGAAATTTGGCAACAATGTAGTTTCTCCATTTAAATTCACCAAAAAAGTCGAACGCTTTAGTCATCGGCGATGACCAGGCATTCCGACCTTTCTAATGTGTTTAAATGGGGAATAAGAAATGTTGCCAAATCACACACCTCGCCACTGATCCAAATTGGTCGTCGCGATGCACATTGGGCGAAAATGACCAATTCGGTGGTGAAAATCAGAAAAATAAAATTGCCTCAAATCTTCGTTTTACAATCTTTCAGGTCTAAATTCCACTCACAAAATCCATGAATCTCCCTGAAATATGTACAATGGGGCTCTTGCAAACTTTTGCTGTGAGCAAATGAAAAGTCTATTCTGATGTAAAAACCATAAAAAATCACGAAAATCACACGGAAAAAGTATAAAATTCAGTAATAAACGCACATAACTGCTTTAACGACGAGATCGTGATGGCGATTCAACGCAGGTAGATATCATGGGAGATTCCTGTCTAATTTGTCTCTGTCTCAATTAAGACAGGAATCTCCCATGATCCATTCGTCATCTTCGTCACTTCGTACTTTCGTCTCTTCGTCATTAAGCCCGATTTTGAGAGTGAATTTTGTGATTTTTTAGTGTACTCATCCTCATTTTTACAAGTTTTCATGCAAGAATCAACTCTTCAATTCCTTGTAGCAAAAGTTTGCAAGAGCTCCATTGTACACAGAGAGTCTAAAATCAGTCCAGCTTTAAAATAATAATTATATAAGGAGATTTTAACCATGGGGATCGAACCGAAAACCGCTCCTAACCGCCAACTTTCTGAACTGCGAAACTTTGACATAAAAGTACAGTGAACCGTGCCCGAACCGAACCGACTGGCAGAACCCGGTTCGATCCGGTTCAAACTTTTTGTTTTGCCCCCTGTTCAGCCAAAAAAGGATGAAAAATTGAGGGGAAGGAAGGGGGAAAAAAGAGATAAAAGGAAAAGAGGGGTCATCGGGGAGGAGGCAAATTCAGCTCCACCGTTCGCGATGGCTCCGCAAAGGATGATTAGATTTTAACAAGATGGTATAGACGGTTTTAATGACAAGCGGGAAATTTAAAATCCAAGGATCTGATTGGCTTAGATGCTTTTATTAAACGTGAAACAGACATCCGATCGGTCAATTTTGAATTTCCCGCTTCTCACGAAAACAGTCTAGTTGGCCACCAAATTGAAAATTTCTGCCCACAGTGCGCCGCTCTCCGATCCAAGCCTGAAAAAGTCCGAGCTTAAAAGGAAAAGGATCGGAGCCCAAAATAAATAACAAAAACGAAAACAAAAATCAGCTCACCAGAAACGAGTCCTTAAAAAGCGCCGTCATAATTCCACATGAGATTTATCCCGCAGCAGGTAATCCACAAAGACACAGGGAGACGGAGAGAGGGGAGTGGGTGGGGGTATACACACCGCGGCAGAAGTAATGCACCAGCACTCAGACGAACTCACATAAAACTCAAACATAAAAAGAAAAAAGGAAAAAAAAACAATATTATCGCGGGCTATCCAATTTTTCAGTATTAACTTCACACAATACTCGATAATGACCCACGCAACTGACAAATAAGACGGATGAACGCACGTGTGGGGGGAAGGGGGGGGGCAAAAAAAACCAACACAATTCAAAAAACCGCGCGGTTATTTACTATCCGCGCACTCACACACTCGCATGACCATTCACAAATCCAAAACACGGGACTCCCGGTCAAATTATCCCGGTACACGCGCGATTGAACTGCGCAGTCCCAGTCAGAAGTCCGGTCCGGTCCGTCCGGTTCGGTGCGGTTCGATCGATAAAAGAACAGAAAATGATAGCGATGGTAACTGATACTGGAAAACAACGCGCGCGAAGAAGAAGAAGAAAACGGAGGAAAATCCTCAGATAATTACATTAGGAGTAGAAAAAGACGTATTATAACGATAAAAAAAATAAAATAAAAAAAAAGGAAACAAAACAAAACAACGACAACAACGAAAACAAGTAAGAGGAAGAAGACACTGCTAACTGACCACCTTTGAGGGTAATCAAAGAACTACTGAACCGGACCGGTGTCGATAGATGCGAGCTGAGAGTAGAAAATTAAACTGCACGGCCGATATAATTACGAACCGGTTTCCATCGGATGTGGGTTAGAGTGTCCGCGCCGCGCCGCGGATGATTTCAAGCTACAAGCTACAAGCTGATTCAGGCGTGTATTCTCGCGATGCGATGTTGGATGCTCGGTTAGGGTTATCCGAGATTCGAGGTTCCATCTGTCGGTTTGCGAGACAAACCTTGCGTGCGATGAAAGTTCATTGCTAAGCTCGGTCGACGTATCCCTAACCCTTACCTGCACACGTTTTTTTCCTCTCTTTTTTTGAGCCAAATATTTTGATTCAGTATACATTATAAGGAAAAGTAGGCAGTAGGTAAAGGCCTAATATAGGAAAAAGCGTGCGATGAAAGTTCATTGCTAAGCTCGGTCGACGTATCCCTAACCCTTACCTGCACACTTTTTTTCCTCTCTTTTTTGAGCCAAATATTTTGATTCAGTATACATTATAAGGAAAAGTAGGAAGTAGGTAAAGGCCTAATATAGGAAAAAGCGTGCAATGAAAGTTTATTGCTAAGCTCGGTTGATGTGTCCCTAACCCTTAACTGCACATTTTTTCCTCTTTTTTTTTTTTTTTTTTTTTTTTTTTTTTTTGAACCAAATATTTTGATTCAGTATACATTATAAGGAAAAGTAGGAAGTAGGATAAGGCTTAATATAGGAAAAAATAGTGAAAACAATTTTTTATTTCATTATTCTTCATGGATGAGAGCCTGAAAATTAATTGTTCCAGGTATGAACGTACATAACTCAATTCCTATACGTTTAAATACACTTTGATTGAATTATTCCGGATTCGTTCTTCCCAGCGGTTAAGGGCTAAGAGAAAATATCCTCTGCTACTTAGAGAAGAAGGGTCCTCTGGTTTTTTTGGTCGCTGAATCAGTTTTATTTCTAACCCAACAAGTGTGACGATGACGGCCGTATTGGATTTCAAACTTTTGAAAAACCATTATCAGAAATGGATTCAGGAACCCAAAACAAACCCGCACATCAAGTTTGAAGATTTGCAATTGATAAGATCCTAATCGGTCGAAAGGACCAAACAATTGACTCATCAGCTATTTATGTCTTATTGTTAATGTCTAAAAGTTTAACTTGTGCACTGGAAAGAACACGCCGCCTCGAAACTAAAAATCCTGACCTTCGGCATTCGATATCTCGAATGTGAAAAACGATATTGACCTCCGGTTTGGGCCAAAATGCTCAGTTTAGTACGTCCGTTAGATCGATGTATTACTCGATAGGTGTCGTCTCACGGTATTTTTCTGATACCCCCCCCTTGGGGGGAGGGGGGGCAACAACGTTGACAATTTTGGGCGGGGCGCTAAATCCTAACTTTGACGAACTTCGTGTCAAAGCCGTATTTTTTTCTGAAAAGGGCGTGCTCTTGGGAGAATTTTGGATTCCTAGTTTTTTAAATCCCGATTTCCTTCTCAAAGTGGAGTAATGATTTTTTGAAAATGGGTCCATATCAAACTTTGACCTTCGATGTATCGAAAACGAAGATTGACATCGAGCTGCCAGCTGCGGGTTGCGCCACGAAAACGAAGATTGACATCGAGCTGCGGTTTGTGCCAAAAGTCTTAGAATTTAATGCCCTTTCAAAGGATGTATCACAAGATAAGGGATGCAAAATGAGAAAATGAAGTTGACCTGCGCCCCCCCCCTAACCCCAGGCTCGGGGTCATCAAAAATAGACCCCCCCCCAGATAGCGCCTCCGGTATAAATAAGAATGGTCCAAACCGCATCCTTTTATTTTAATTAGAAAACAAGTTAAGGGGAGGGGGGGGGCGTTTCTTTTGAATAACCAGGTAGATAGTTATACAACACAGGATACTTATAATCTTTTCTACACCGCAAGGTGCAATACTCCAGAGAATTCCAAAACGCTATATACCTTTACCTTACCAAGCCACTGCATCGAGAGTCGAGACAACCTGTCCAAAGGTTATCGTTCACATCAACACTAATGAATCGAAACACGTGAAGTTTCAAACTTTCAACACGTAAGAACAGTCGTACACACCCGGCATAGCATCATTCAATGTGAGGAAGCATCAGCGTTGAACGCAGAACCAACTGGCAAATACGTGAGTTGAGAGGAGCCAGTAGCGCCTTCATTTCGAAGGTGATGCAATCCGAGATCGGGAACGTCGAATAAGTTGCATCGCATGAGTATTTGGGAGCCTTTAATTCGCAAGTCGAATGGTTTGTCACCGAAACGCATGGCAATAACTAACTTCAGGCATACATTTTCTAGAGGTTAGTGACTAGACGGAGCCAATATAAAAACTAGTAAAAATAATGTTCTCGTTAATCGCAACTACATCAAATAAGTATTGCAATAAATTCACAGCGTATAAAATTGGTCAGCCCGACTTCAGGGCCTGTTTACCTGAAAGGATCCACAAAGCTGCATTCATAGGGCACGGAATTTTTAGAGTGAGGGGAGGCCGACCCACAGTGTGAGAAATGGGGGGTCTACTGCGACAAAAGTCTTTGCCAACCGAATTTTCATCTGGTTTCAGGGGTAAGGGGGTTTTTTGGGTCGCTGATCACGAATATGAAGTCAGTTTTTCGATATTTTTACAGTGTTGCCAAATTGCACACTATTAAGGTCGTTTATTCTATTTAACGGAATATAAAGTTACCTTATTGTTTATGAAAGAAACGTGTGGGGGGTTTTCAGGTCGCTGATTACGAATATGAAGTCAGATTTTCGATATTTTTACAGTGTTGCCAAATTGCACCCTATTAGGCATGTTTATTCTATTTAACTGAATATAAAATTACCTTATTGGTTATTAAAGAAACGTGCGTAAGGGGGTTTTTCAGGTGTCTGATTACGAATATGAAGTCAGTTTTTCGATGATTTTTACATTGTTGCCAAATTGTGCATCATTATATCTACACGTTTCTTCTATGCAACTGAATATAAAATGACTTTATATTGTTTCATAAATTTACGGCCAAAGGCTTATTTAGGTCGCAGATTACGAACGTGACATAAGTTAATCAATACTTTTTTACAGTGCTGTTATTTTGATCATACTTCATCGTAAAATATTTGCTAGCTGCTACTTACACAGAGATTAAATAAATACTTTATACGGTTGAATACTGGCAAGTGATAGTATTATTAGTGATTAGTAGTTATTATTAGATTAATCGACGTTTATGATTCATAAATGATCGCTTACTTTTATTATTTTACTTCGTTTATTTATCAATTATTAATTTATTTTATTTGTATATTTTATTAGTCACTTCTTTTATTTTAATCGTCAAAAATTAGTTCCCTACAGTTCAATCTGACAACGTTGTATACAGTTCATTATAACCCATTGAAAAGGTCGAACGTGATAGTTGAGATGGGTTAGTTTCCAATAATGGTCTTATGGGCTCAAAAGAACGAAGTGCGGCGTGTTTGGATGTAACGTGACGCGCTTCAAGAAATGAAGAATTAAAAACTATTTATAAAAATGTTCCAAAACTCTGCCACATGTGGGAATTGAACCCGCACTGTTCGTCATGAGAGCCCAGTACGTTGGCCACTAGAGCAGTGGACTCTAACAGTTGTCACCTAGCTGCTCGAAGTAATAAGTATCAGAGTGCGAGAGCGGAAACGAGCGAGTGAGTGGCACTCAAGTAAGCGTGGCGAAGTCACTATTAACAGCAAAACTACGTCTTTTCAAACTTAAATATTTCAAAAAGTCGCAAAAAGTCGCAGGATCCAATTTAAGGGTTTTGTTCTCCAGAAAATGGGCTTTCTCATGGTGTTAAGCTCGTTTTGGCGTTCTCTGGTCTTCACCCTTTTTTAGTCCAATGAAAATCATGAAATTGACGATTTTCGAGCGTTCGTTATACGTTACTTTAAGCTAAAAAAAATATACAAAATATTGCTCAAATAAAGTTTTCCATACATGCAAAATGATCTACGATTCTTCTTCTTTCTAGTCCATCCTTTGTTTGATAGAAAAACTGGCTCCTAATGGTTCTAAAATGCGATGAAAGAAACGTCACCGGTACATGGTTTTAACAATCAAAACAAACATCTGAAAAACGGTCGCATTCAACCTCACCATACTTACGTAATACCATGATAATAGGTACTATAGGCATATTTCTGTGATCAGCATACTATCAGGAACAAATTCAGCCCATTAAACATTCGTTTTGCCGATATGACTTTTGTCGCACCATTCTCACACTGTGGCGACCGTTTCTCGGATGCCAATTTTTGGCGATCTAAGAAGAGCTCGGTAGAATGCCCTTTTTATTTTTTCTCAAATCGTCGTAAGACACATTGCGGTCTCCTCCAAAAATCCAACGAATTCAGCCCCTGCTTAGTTTTTGAGAACGTTTTGCTGTCTTTTCTGCCAATTTTCATGAGCGGAGTCAGCAATTTGGCAACTGTGCATTCTTCCCATTTGAATTTATGAGGAACAATCGATTAGAAATGGGGCCATGGCCCCCTCAAGAATCGATTGTTTCTCATACATTAAAATGGGAAGAATGCACAGTTGCCAAATTGCTGGCTCCGCCCATGCCAATTTTATTTCCAGAAAAGCTGCATTCGCTTGTTGCAGGGACTTGAACCAAACCAAACCGTGAACCGCTCCGAATCACGAACAGTTTTTTCTGAAGTTGTCGAACAGTGAACCGAAACTGGAACCCCCTATTACAATTCCGGTTCGAACCGGTTCTTCACAAATGAAAGGCGGTTCGCACAGGTTCATCAAAAATGAATTTTATTGCAAAGCAAACTATGAGTCGTAGCAACTCATGACATTCTCTATTGGGCAAAGAGATGATGTCGCCAAAACCCCGGCTTGTGACCCCTCTATCGATTCAGCTTGGAAAATGGAGTCGATCGCCCTCAAGGGTTTTCGTATCTTTTGAAACTAGGCCGTTTCCCGCATAACAGCACATGATTCATCTCATGGGAAAAAGGTGATGTCGCCAAAACCCCGCTTGTGACGGCCGTTTCACTCACAGATCATGATATTCTCATATTCTATGAGAAAATGTAAAAAAAAAAAAAAAAAAAAAAAAAGCGCATCAATGGAACTGAACCGGTTCACTACTTTGGTTCACAACTCCGGTTCGGCTTGAACCGAACCTAAAATTTCCGCGAACCGGTTTTTATGGAGGCTTGAACCGGGAACCGAACCGAGCCGACCAAATCTCAGCGGTTGAAGTCCCCGGCTTGCTGTGAAGAAGTCTGCGTGAGGAAAAATTTAGAAAAAAAAGGAAGAAAAAAATCCGTCTGAAATTGGGAAGAAATTAGGAATCTGGCATTTAATGACATACAATTTCGTTCTAGCTGGATGATGCATTAGAAAACATATTTCGTCACTTTCGTCAGCAAAGTTTGCAACTTTTCTTCCAAGCTGAATTATCAAAAAAAAGAAACTCAATTTCAAAGAGGCTAAATTTTCAAAATTTCCTCATCCATTGTACGAGTGTTGAAAGAAAATTTTCCGAACTATTCCAGCTGAAATGGCTTGCAATTGCGCTTACAATGTGGAAGCATTCTCATGTCACTCGATGACAAGACTGTTGAAAGCAATTTTTTATTGTAATTATCTAGCTGAAGAATTTTTTGAGCAAGACATTTCAGGAAATAAGACGAGCTCCAGGAGATCAAAAAAAAGCCAGTAACAGCTCCAGAGCAGCTAGTTCAAATTTTCAATAATATTTTTGCTAAGGTTTTACATTAATGGTTTGATAGATAAAAAGAAAGTAATACCAAGTCGCAGAGAAGCTTGAATCTTATCCAACACTTTCTAGGCAAGACGTTTTCACAAAATGGGAGATCTGGGTCAGTGAAAAAATCTCAAAGCAGGTTTAGAAAAGCTGAAATTTTTACTTTTTTCTTGGGACCCCCCCCCATATTGTGTAAAAAGTCACATATAACTTAATAACCAACCATTCCCGAGAAAAACAACCTGATCCTGGGGGTCTAGGATACCTGGATACCCTGCATAGTAGAGATGAACAATTTGCACACAGGGTGTTTCGCGTATACTGCTCGCTGTGTGGTTTCCTTGACATGACCGGGACCTTTTACCACTGAATATCAACATTCTGTTTTTGCCAAAATGCTCCATACTTCAAGTCCTTGATTCAAATGATAAATGTTTTGCTATTGTGTCCAAGGGCTTGTCCCGTTTAAATAAATAAATAAATAAATAAGAAGAAAAGGGTCCCCATTTGACATTCAAGACATCAGAGGGTCCGGATCCTTCCTGCACAATAAATGTATCAGGTGTAAAACAGTTAAAATGCTGGAATCAACCTAATTTGGCAAGGGTGTTTCGGCTCAAATCGCAGCCATTTTCAACTCAAAGGATTAAAAAAAAAAAAAAAAATTAAAATACAAATTTCAAAAAGCGGAGAGAGCCACCACTCCGAACTGTAAACACAAAAAGCATCTGCGCTTTGCGCAAGCGCGACAAACCGAAAACCCCAACAATAAACGATGACAAAACGGTGAGACATTAATAAAACAAAGATGCGCCTGCAACCGCACATGACAGCAAAAAGCCCTGCAACCAAAGATACCTGCTAATTAGCCCAATCCTCCGCCTTTTGGAGTAACAAAGGGCTATTTGGTCCATTTAATTCCATCTTTTTGGCCTACAAAACCGCTATCAAGCAACTTTCAGCGGTTTTATGACAATTTTTACTTCCTACTATATTTCTACGGAGCCAGGCCCACTTTGGCCCAATTACTTCTCCCCTCAACCCTTCTTCCAATACTGCATTAAATGGTCGTAAAAAGAGATCCCTTGATTGCTTGAAGTCATTAATCCTTTAAAGGGCTGCAGGAAGAGAGGAAAGAGGAAAAAGAAACACTTTTACAAAAATAAAAACAGTTTTATAAAAAAACGTAAAGACAAGGTTAAAAATCTATCTGGGTTTAAAACAATAAATTGTACACGTTTTCCTAGAATTATTTTGATTGAACATAGCTCAAACAGCAGTAAAAATATGACTTAAGAATAACGAATACCTAATAAGAGAAATTTTTTTGAACACTTTATTGACAATTTACTTCTCATCAAAAAATTTTTTATTTGTTGTTCTAAAGAATCTTTCAAAAGGTGTATCTTTTGTATCGAATGAAATATGAAACGGAAATGTTATGTTTACAAGAGTAGAACTGGGGGCTGACTCATACCCAACGAATCATAATCGGGTTGTAACTGAATACATGTCATCCTTGTGGGTGAAGTCAATTTGATAAGTTCGATCCTGAAAGAAACAGCCGAATTTCGATAATCAAAGCTCAATAGCTGAATAATTATTGGTGGTTCAAAGGGTCTTTGTATTGGAATACCAACAAAGATTCCACTACCACTCATAAGCGCATAACGTACTCCATTATCAACTCAACCCCACTACAATACGAATGTTCGAAATCAGCCCCCAGCAGACCATCTACTTTCACGTTAAACCAATAGTTAAGACTATGTATGCGTGTTGGAGCTACATGTTGAGTATTGTAAGATTCAGCCGTTGCTATGGTAACAATGTTTAACCTTTACTGTTCGTGTGTTGAGTGTTACTCAACTAAACTGTTTTACAGGACGAGCGTGAGTACGCCAAGCCCAACAAACTTCGTTCTCAGGTCCGTATCTTCATCCAATGACACTAAAAAAACGGATACAGCGCAAGGGAACCAAAGCAGCAGTATGCTGATCTACTGTTATGCATGCCTAATTCACATTTTTAACAATTATGTAATTCTAGACCAAAAAGTCTGTCATCCATAGACAGTCTAAACAATCGTTTTAAGGATAAAGTAAATGATCAGGCGGCAAGTAAAGTCGATAACGCGTATTCCTAAAAAAAAAAAAAAAAGAGGCAAAGATTGTCGATCATTAATCAATTCAGCCTTAGAGGCAATGAAAAACTCTTGGAGAGGTACACTTGATATTCAAAGAATGACAGGTTGATGCATCACAAAGACGTGAAGTGATGAAACAACATTGAACAAGCCAAATTCACTGTCAAAGTCAGCAAAGACTACAGAAAAACTAAGCAAGATGCTAGTTCAAACAGGGACCACTTTCAACAGAAAACTAACATAAAGCCTACTGGTTAGTTACAGAGCTCCTTTCCGTTAAAGTCATTCAGAATTAGTACAAAATAATTACTTTTTGAATTGATTACAACTTGAATGGAAGGAAGGAAACATAGAGTCTTACAATATATTGAAGTACAGGCAGTGAAAACTATAACAGTATGAAAATCAGTCACTTTTATAACGGACTTGAATTTGCTCAAAAACTTTGACTTAGCAAATGATAGTTATTGATATCACAAGATTCTTTTAAGTTCAGATTGAAATACGGATAAACTGATCAAACTAATTTGAAGCAAAAGAAATTATTCAATGTTTACAAAACTTTTTCCTTGGTTCAGGATTATGAAAACAACAATAAAAATAATAAACCATTAACAAGAGAAGAAGGTAACCAGATAAAAGTTTGATAAGGTAACGAAGAAAAAAATTGAAACTACTCTCTTTTGAATCAAGAATGATTAAAACTTCAAGAATAAGAAAAAACTTAGAAAAAGAATATCTAATAGGAACGTCATTAAGCGTATTTTGATGATTTGAATGAATAAAAGTTTGCCATCCAAAGGTTATGCACTTATAGAAGTGAGAACAGAATGCAAAGTCACCACAGAAAGTTTATTATTTTGTCTCTCCGGGTCTGAATCTAAAAGTGAAGACAGGAACTCATTCTGAATTCTTCAGGATTCTAAAGATAGTCCTAAGGATCAAACTTCTCCTAAGAGAGTCCTAATTCAATTTTCAAGGAGTACCTTCGCTGATCAAATCAGCATCGAGATCACCACCAAAATAATCTTTCCTTCCTTTTGAAATTTTTGACTGTCGCAGTTAAATGGAAGGGCTGGATACAGAAATCAGTGGCGTAGCGTGCAATTTGGCAACGCTGTACTGTGTCCATTTAAACCAACGTAAAAGGTCGAATACAAAGGTGTTCACCGAACACCCATCGGTTCGATCTTTCTCATGGGTTTAAATGAACGAACTGCATTGTTGCCAAATTGCACACTACGCCACTGACAGAAATAAGATTTCTTTCAAGAGGCGGCTCCAGTTCAAAGTCCGAGTTTTTCCTAGATCTTTCAACAAATTTTCCACGCATCACTTTTCTCTAATTATTAAGGACTGTCACCAAATCTTGATAGTCAACTTCCCAATCTTTTCCAGGTTTTCTGAAGAGATTATTGGCAAAATTACAGGACTACCACAACACAAACGAGCGACCAGCAAAGAACATTTTTTCAAACATTTTTTTACAAAGCATTCTAGGTCATGGAAAAGAGGTAATTGTTTCTAATACATTTTGGATTAAGTAGTAAAAATAGGAAACTGGAAAACTGATCAAAACGATTGATTAAAATCATCACTTTAAAGTGATTTTCCTCCACATACTAGTTCCAAGTTTACCACAGTTTGATTTCTGGCCTAAATTGGAAATATGCTTGAATATTTTCAACAGCTCGCTTTCCCAAAGTCTCAAGGTGAGTTTCAGGAAGCTCTGTGCGCAATTATTTGCAAAATAAACGTAAAATGAAGTGAGCTACCCAGATTGCAAATCGATATTTTAAATCGATTGGCAGTCTCTGATACTCGGTAGTTTGGACTCCATTTTAAGTTTATTTTGAGAATGATTTTTCACAGAGCTTTCGGAGACTCTCCTCAAAGCTTCATGAAATGAGAGCGATTTTTAGAAAATACAAAATCGTTTTCCCACTTTTGGCTGTAAATCAAACCGAGACGAAACTTGGAATAAAACTCTGCAAAATCACCTGAGGCGAAAGGCGCAACTTTCAGAAGAAGTCCTGTTTTCTCAACCAGCCCTTCATTTATTACAATGCTGCATGATTATTATTTAATTCCAAAAATTAAAGGACAGAACTTTCAGCATCCGATTTAAAAACAAACTCGGACAAAGACTAATATGTGATGCTCAAAGTTCAGCATAAAATATCAAATGCTCACTCTGCATTCCAAGTAGTTGACACCGTTAAACAAGGCGGCTAGAAAAATTTTAAAAAACGAAGCTGATAAAAGTTTTCTCTTGAATTTCACACGGATTCTTAAACGGCAATGGTAAAATTACGCTCCTCCTCGGAAAAGAAAGGCTTATGGCTGGGGAGGGACATCTTTTTAGACCGGTGCATTTTCTTCTTGAAAACTTTCAGCTTTCCAACTGAGGATATATCGCATTCAGCTTCACTGTGCTCAAGCCCGTCCGTAAATCCGGATGGAGGGGCGAGATGCGCGGACAGTGAAAAATCTGATTTTTCCTCTCGTCTGAAAACAAAACCAAAAACAAAAAAAAGGCAAAAATACAAACAAATGCCTAAAAAGAATCAGAAGCAGTAATATTGATTCAAAATAGCTCGAAAAATTAACAATTAAATCAATCAAGAAAAAAGAATTCAGGAGATTCCTCACCTGTCTAAAGTGAGATTCAGCTCAAAAGATAGCGTCACTGGTCACTTTTTTGAGACCTTGATTTTAACCCTTTCATACCTGATGTACATTTCAATGCACACCCAAATAACATAAAATCTTATAGAGAAAATTAAAATGCGATAAGAACATCTTTTTAAATGAGAAAATTGTGCCCAGATTGGCTATGATGGCCAAAAAGGTCTTTTCAGGTTTGGAAGGGTAGGCTTGTAATTTTTTTTCTAAAAGGATGAATCAAAAAGGATGTCCCCACAGGACTAAATTGCTAAAATACAAAAGCCATTACTAAGTTACTAAATTTTTTTAGCCAAATTTCAACAGTATAGGTCCCAGATTGACGGAAAAATCGAACACCGAAATTTTGGCAAAATATTAGGCAACGTAGGTAGGGGCGTTTTATCATGTGACACAGCCCAATATTTTGCCACAATTTGACAGTTGGCATGCATAGGAGAGTAACTCATTCCCCATAATTTTCGATAGACACTAACTTACGTCCTTCTGCCTGGTCTATCTGTTAATTTTTTCAAGTTTTGACTGTTCATTTGCATTTATTCAACAGTTATCAATAAGAATTAGGTCTTAAAACCTATCTAGATCAAACGACTGGCTTAAAATACATATAAATCAGTCCGCAACTCAAATCAGCAAAATTTTGACTTACGCCCCTAGGCATGCAGACCGTCGAATTTTGGTGCTTGATTTCTCCATCAATCTGTGACCAATAATGTTGAAATTTGGCAAAAAAAATTAAAAATAAACTTACGCAGCTGCTGTGGGGGCGCCCCTTTTGATTACTGCTTTCAGAAAAAAAATTAGAAGCCTATAAAGAAAAATTCTCAAAAATTGGCTGATGACACTATCTATTGAGCCAAATCTCACTTTACACAGATGAGGAATCACTTTAAATCGATTTGAAGAAGAGTGTATAGCTCAGACAGGATAAAAGCATGAGATAATTAAACGGGCACTTACAAAAACGTCCATTGTCCATTTCTTTATACAATTGACTTTGTAAGCTTACAACACTCTTAAGAAGAGGCTGCAACTGTGTTAGTACTAATCAAACTTGTTCAATGGCTTTTAAGGTGATTCTATGGCAAACTCCCAAAAATTTTAATCCGATAGATGGCGTTACTTGTTGCTGGTTCCGAAAATAGCCGTTTTTTGATGGTTTCTGGCTGTTTTCTCTGAATAGACGAATAATAGACAAAAAATTAAGCAGGTGCTGCCATTCTGATTTTTTGTCTACTAGTCGTCTGTTCAGAGAAAACAGCCGAAAACTATCAAAAAAAGCTATTTTCGGAGCCAGCGACGAGTAACACCATCTATCGGATTAAAATTTTTGGAAGTTTGCCATGGAATCATCTTAAATCCTTTTTCCCTTGTCCATCTGTTTGCATTGTTTTATATTTTTTATTTGCTTTTTTTATTTATTTTTTTATTTTTATTTTTTTTTAAATATTTGTCTTCTCAATTAAAAAATAATTTGGACATCACACGTTTTCACACAATCCAATTTCATTGTCAATGGCACTATAATGAGTTATACTAATATTACGACTCATCTATTGATGACACAGGATTTGGTCCAGACTCAGAATTTGATTCCCTGAAGGACACTAAAATCAAAAGTACAGGAAAGGGGGCAAGAGGGAGTAACGACAAAATAGCTGAAGCCAGGAATTTGGCTAGGAAAATTTTGTCCTTGAACGAATTATACTCTGTCGAGAACAGCAAAGGAGAATAATAATAACTCAATAAGTTGAACGTGGTTTCTTTAGAGATTAACTTTACCATTGTAATATTCTAGTAAGGGCAGCGCCAACTTCCGAGAATTCATGACTTTTTTGCCAGGTCCAGCACACCAATTTAGTTGATAAAAATGAGTCATGAATGGTTCATTTTACACAAGAGCCCTTAATGTCTGGAAAGCTTAGAGTATGAGGATTCACAATTTGGGTTCTCCGGTAAAACCATGTTAACGAATATACATGGTTTCTCCAAAGAATGACTCAGTTAAGACTGTCAATGAGTGACACTATTGGTCGAGCATTGTAGGACGTGACCGTTGTTATGGTAACTGTTGAACACGTAGACTAAACCATACTAATTCTGTAAATAAAATGTACAAAAATTACCTTTATAATTGATTTATCATCTTTTCTATATTTGAACAAGCACTTTTTATAGCTAAGAACTTCTTCGTTCAAATACTTTTATTCTAATATTCTTCTTTTGGTTGAATCATATGACTCGGCACCTTTGCCACATTGGGCGCAGAATAGGTTGTTTTGGTCTTCAACAGTAACCACAGTTAACAATCCTACTCACAGTAGTATCATAAAGGCGACCCATGAGTAACCTTTATAATACCACCAGCAGCGGGTTGTTCGGTTCAAGCCATTTTCACTGTGTTTGGTTAAAAAGGAAAACATACATAGTAGATTTTAGCTTACTTTTTACCTAACGTGAGGTCTTGACCAGCGACTTCTCCTTTCCATCAGGGGAGAGGGCTCAGCCGACGAGCTTGACTCTGGATATGTGATGGCTGAAAATGAAGAGAGAAAAATCTGTTAGTGCATTGAAATTCCAAATGTTAATCCTTACACTCAAAGATGACTTAAAATTGAAATTATGATATAAGCTACACAACCGATGTTAAGAGCAAAATCAGATAGTGCGCAACACACGGTTGAATTTAACCCACATATGCCCAACAACCCACTTGCTGTATTATTTTTGGACCACATTTCAGTCAATTTAGACCAATTTTTCTCAAAAACCAATTTTGGGAGTTTTTAGCTCGTAAAATTTAACTGCCCCGATAAATTTCCGTTTTTTTAATTTTTTCGTGTTTTCAGTTTTCAAATTGTGTTTTTTTTCAATTTTTCTTTGTGCGTGCCAAAAACTGTTGACTAATTGAGCAGCGCGGGTCTTGGTGTCCATAGCCATAACCAGGATATTGTGTTTCTCTCTCTTAGCCCATTTGAACACATGTGTTAGAAAAGGATGGATACAGGGGCTGTCACGTGACTTCAGCCCCTGTTTCTGTCCTTTTCTTACACAGGCGTTTAAATGGGCTAAGAGAGAGAAGACCAATATCCTAGCTACGGTTATGTTGGTGTCCACGGTTCAAACTAATTGACTCTGGAATCATCTTAATGGTATAGTGTAAATATAATAGTAAAACTAAAAAACTTACTCTGAGGTATTCTATCATTGGTATTCACACCAACACCAAGCTCTGAATACTGATCAGTCGTTGAGCCGGAATAATCCGGTTCACTGCTACCGTACTTCCCTCCTTTTATCCTGGCATACTCCCTTTCCCTGGGATTAGTCTGCCGAGGAAACAAAAGAAATTTAGGAACATACAAACTCATATTTTCTGGATGAAAAAAGGATTTAAAAAGATGCAGAGACTATGTTTTTGTTGACCAAAAAACATTTTGAGCGGTTCACTCATCATCAGTTGGTAAAACAATAGATTTTATGAAAAAATGGGTCTGTTGCATATTTTTGCTACAACAATACAGAACCTTGATTCCTATGTAAAATTCCGCAAAAATAACAATGCAAACATTAAAGACATTCAAGAACCACTTAGTAACTCAGGAAATCACTTCAAGTTCAAACAGCCTGCGCTAAACTAGACACTATTTGCACCAGCATACTACTACATAGACAGAACCACAGTTTAAAAGTAAAAAACCAAATTGTGACTACAAAATGATGGAATTTTGCTGTCTGGTGCTGGCTCATCAAAGATAACAAAATAATGCAATAATTTGATCTACTTAATGGGGCTCTTGCAAACTTTGGCTATAGGAGTTTGAAAAGTTGGTTCTTGCATGAAAACCTGTAAAACTGACAATAAGTACACTAGAAAATCACGAAATTCACTCTCAGAATCAGGCTTAATGGTGGAGAGACCCTGCGTCTATCATGGGAGATTCCTACCTAAATTGAGACTTACCTCTGTGTTTCCGTAGAGAAAGTGACATTATAGACAGGAATCTCCCATGATGCCTGCGTTGAACCGCCATTACAAACTTGCCGTTATAGCAGTTATGTGAGTTTATCACTAAATTTTAGACTTTCTCAGTGTGATTATTGTGACTTTCGCTGGTTTTTACAACATATTAGACTATTCATTTGCTCACAGCAAAAGTTTGCAAGAGCCCCATTAAAACAATTGGAGTGTATGGTCGAATCTTCAGATGACTGAGAGAACCCAATCTAACGCTTCATACTCACAAAATAACCTTTTGAAATCAGGTTTTTGGAGCACGAGCACACGCACTGTTTTATACTCCTTTTTACCGGAGAGCTCCTCAATTGAAAACTTGCCCACTGAGCAGTAAAAAAGAAAGTAAAAAAAGCTCTGGTCATACTTTATATATTGAGACATTTTCGCTTGGCAACACTAACAGCCAAAACAACCTCACCCTACTTCTCTCAAGAATAAACTAAAATACCTACACTTTTCAGTTGAAGCGTTTCCATGTTGGCTAACCTATGATCAGGATACAGGAAACTTTCCATGTAAGCTGGCGATGAGATTCTATCTCGAACAACTGTAATGAAATCAGAAACAAGATTGTAAGTCCATTAATGAGTACCGACAAATACAAGCGGCTTGCCGCATGAGGGACCACTTCTGATTAGCTGCTGAATTTATACCTTCTTGGAAGACTTGCAGAGGGAATCTCCGTACTTTTCCTCCAGAAGAAAATCAATCAAAACTTTATCCATGAAGATTTCATTTTCAGCTATTATATTCTTGACTTTAAAAATGGATTACATTCCTTCAGTTTTACAGGTTTTTTTTTAAAAACTTGCAGGCCTCATTTTGGTACAGTAGGTAAATTAGATAAAATCAATAAATGCCCTGGGTTTTGGCTCAGATAGGCCACATGCAAAGCTTAGATTCATTGTGATAAGTAATAGGACTAATAGGGTTGCACCAGCGTGCCGATCATTTACTTCATCATTAAAGCGATCGTTAAGACTGCATACGAGTGATGCTATTGGTCGAGTGTTGTAAAACTTAGCCGTTGCTATTGTAACCATCGTTATACTTTCCGTTTTTCAAAGGTTACTCATGAATAGCCTTTATAAAATGAGCCTCTTAGCGATGGTTACCATAGCAACAGCCAAGTTTTACAATTTTCGACCAATAGCACAACTCGTAGACAGTTTTAACGATTAAGTAAATGATCAGCCCGCAGATTTAATCAAAATTATTTAATTTGTTGACTACATTTGTCTTTTTTTCACAAGAACAAATTCCTGTGAATGGAGTAAAAACTAGCAAAAATGAAATTACTTACCAGGTATTCTTTCCATGCTCTGCAGATCTCGACCAGGAGATAAACCTTTCCTAATGGCAGCATAATACTGCTCTCTCTGCGACATGTTTTGCTTATTGTCGAGAATATCGGATGAATGAGAAGAGGAGTGTCTTCTATGCATATCAGTCTCATGAATTCTTTCTGCAAAAATCAGCAAAGAGGAGATGAGTTAAGACTGGATTCAGAGAGTGACATAACAATTTTCGAATAAAGCAAAAAATTTGATTAGAAAAGATCGTTTAAAGGAGATAGTTTCAATGGTTAAAATTTTTTTAATCTAAAACTGTTTTCTGGGTAGGTATTCATCAACGCAACTGGTTCAACAGTCAGGCGTGTTCATCTGATTTTCTTAAAAAAAGAATTATTTCCTGATCAATAACTGGTGTTCTTAAAAATGATTCTTGCAGGACTTTTCATTCTAAATCTTGAACATCATTCCCAAGGTAAGTTGGTGTTCTTAGAAATGAATCTTGCAGGACTTTTCATTCTAAATCTTCAACACCATTCTTAAAGCAAGTTGGAGAACACAAATGATAAAGACTCACTTCTATGAAGGCACAAAGCAACAGATGCTGCTAGTACAGTAAAGACTAGCGAACACAAAACAATAGGTAGGAGAGCACCCAAATCAATTGGGAGGTTGGAGTCTTCTTGAGTGTTATACCTCACCGAGTCAGGACTGAAAGTGCCTATGAAAAAAAAAAACAACATAAGGTAACAAGTCGTTTTACCATAAATTAACGATGCAAAAAAAAAAAAGTTAAAGACATAATTTACTGTATAGTTGCACATGTAAGCCGCACCCCATATTTTGAGTGGGTGATTCGGGGGAAAAAATGAGTCTCGCATATAAGCTGCGCCCTGTTTTTCGGAGAAAAATATGGTACTTAAAAACATCGCTACTTGCAGCAAGGGTTCCGATGCACGCTGCGCCCCGCACAGCATTGTTTTCATCTGGCCTTGAGATGCCACCAGTCTGTTTTGTTGTGCTCCTCTGTCTCTCTCACTCTCCATTGATCTAACGCCGAGTAAGCGCCAGATTAATTGAGAGGTTAGTTAGACGTAAACATACATTCAACTCGTAAGGTACGAGTTTTTTTTTCAATGTTGGCCCATTCATTCTTGCAAATTATGGGGCCTATTGAAGAGAGTAGGTCAATTCTACCCGCAGCATCCACAGCTGCGCATGAATTACGTAATTTGCCGAGTATTACAAAAAAAAATTCCATGAGTTCAGTCAGATAAGCGACACCCCGATTTTTGAGGGTCAAAAAGTGGAAAAAAAGTGTGGCTTATAAGCGCGCCTACACGGTAATAGGTAAGTTGGTACAGCGATAGATTGATTGCAGTTATGCTGCTTGTGTCTTGACTATGGTATTACAAATGACAACTATATGGAAAAAACGTGGTTAGTCACTTCAGGCATTGTCAAAATTTGGCAACTGCCTTCATTTATTGAAATACGTGGCTCACTCAAAAAAAGAGATTAGAAGTAAAAAAGAGTTAAGAGATTTTTGTAGACATGAAAGACAAAAATCCCAAATTTGAAATTTTTGTTTACTTTTCATATGATTTTTAAGTCAGCCACATACAGAATAAAGTGAAGCATTGGTTGCCACATTTTGACGATGCCTTAAGTGACTAACCACGTTCTTTCCGTGTATTCTTCAAATGTAAAAAAAAAAAAATTCAAAGTAACATTTTCAGGTTTTTGAGGTTTTTGAAATTCTCAAAACAATGTTAAATTTTCCACAGAAAAAAAAAATGTAAGAAAAGATCCATTAGAAACATCAAAAAGTGTTCGATAATTCATTTCCAACCAAGAATCTTATTGACAGATCTTGATACAATGTTTTTGACTCATAGTAGCGTATTATTGCACTCCACTAGTCTCATCACTGAATTACTTATCGCATTCATCTGCTTCACAGAAAAAAGACTAGTTTACGGGAAATCTACCGTAGAATGTGAGCATGAGCAGACGGAGGGTTGCCTAAAATGCCTCAAAATAATCGGAACCAATTTTCAGCATATTTGTCAACATTTTTCAGAATAGTGTTGCACTTAAAATAATGTTGATTACTGCCAGTTCTTTAAAAAAACATTAGATCAATAATTTAATGAAGCTTTACTATACAAATCACGGATTTACATATCTCAGTGACTATTAACTCTTTGCACTCCAGTGTCGGATCCGGCCCAACATTGAAAAAATGCCGATATTATCCACTGTCGGGGCCGGACCCGACGAAAAGTTTAAGCTTTCGTAGCTCGACTGTCGGGTGTGGCCCGAATCATAAGAAGACTTAATTTGTATTGTAATTCCATAAGATCACTATCATACAACAAGTAATTAGTTTATAAGCTCAAAAATAAAATGTGATGAATAAAGGCATTTTCACACTAATTAGCTCTATTTAATTTGGAGTACCAGGGGCGATTGAGGGAAACATTAATGGAGTGCAAATTAAGATGGTGAAAGTATTGAAGAAATTTGAGCGAATGCAAGAAAATTAGTACCTCCCAATGTTGAAAGAGTGCTGACTGAGTATTCAGCTTGTGTGGATCCAGCATTATTTTCTGCCGAGACCCTGATTGCGTACTGAGTACCGGGCCACAAATTAGGAATGGTGACTGTATTCATCCCAACAGGACTCCCCACTGAAAAACAGAGACAGAGCTATTAAAAAGATAACTAAGACACAACTAACTCCAGAAAACGTCGTAAATCAATTAAAATATCTGCCAGTTTTTTATAGTCATTGACGGTTGAGAAAAGATTGTAGATGCGAGTATTTTCGTGCATTACAGTCATACACTAAACCAAATTGTGTAATCTTTTCTCAACCGGGTGAAATCATCGGTGAGTTGAAAAATGTCATTAATTATACGCAAAACGGCAGCTCTGATCTAAATATGGGGATTCAACATCATATGGCCAGATTCTATGATTCAACAAAATTTTAGAATAGATATCTCATTGAAAAACACAACGAACTTCACTTTCATTGCATTAAATCAGTATTGATGAACTTATGTGCTCAATAATGGAAAAAAAAAACATAGAACTGCACAAACCTGTAAGCCATTCAGTGTGAATCGGCTCCTTGTATTCAATTTTGAAGCTGGTTATAGGACAGCCGTTTGAATTCCATGCTTTCAAGTACATGGTCAGAGAGGTAGTATTGACATCTAGAAATTCAATATGGCTGGGTTTAATTGGCTTCCAGCCATCGGTTTTAGCAATCAGAACAGGACATGGTTTCCCATGACCAATTGAATTGTACGCTAACATCTGCAACTGGTATTCCACTCCACACTGGAGGGAGTCCAACTGAAATGTATTGGAATCTCTGGAGATGTATACTTCCGTTGTCTCGCCGACTCCTTCTTGGCGGTATGTGAGAATGAAACCACGGATTGCACTTCCACCGATATCTGGAACATTCCATTCTACTTGGAGCCAGGATGTTCCAGAGCTTCCGACACGGATTTCCGGAGCTGCCGGTGGAACTAGGACAAAAAAAAAATACAGAGGGATTTATTAATTTATTTTACTTTTAGCCATATTATATTTATTTATTTTTATTTATCTTAAAAGAAATACAATGGGGCTCTTGCAAACTTTTCAGTGAGCAAATGAATAGTACATTCTGATGGTTGAACCAATGAAAATCACAAAAATCACATTTAGAATGTCTAAAATTCAGTAATAAACTCATTATTGCTATAACGGCGATTTCATAATGACGGCTCAACGCAGGTATCATGGGAAATTCCTGTCTATTATGTCACTTTCTCTCCAAAAACACAGAGATACCTCTGTCTAAAGTTAGATAGGTATCTCCCATGATACCTGCGTCTCTCCGCCATTAAGCCCGATTCTGAGAGTGAATTTTGTGATTTTTAGAGTTCTCATCGTTATTTTTATAGGTTAATATGCAAGAGTCAACTCTTCAATTCCCTATAGCAAAAGTTTGCAAGAGCCCCATTTAAAATCTAAGACAAAAGCAGAGGTAAAATTCAGTGTTACCATTTTGTGGAGTTGCCTCCAATTTTTCCTATTTAACTCTTAAGTAAAATTGTCGAATTTTGACAGCCAAAACTTCAGTGTTCAAGAGTACTATGTAGTATGTGATTCCATTCAGAATGAGCATGCAATACATCTTTCAATACATTGCCTACTGAATAGCTCCAGGTACTTCAAAAAAAAAAAAAAAAAAATAGTCTTACCCAAAACATGAAGGCTGTACGTGATTCTATCAGATCCATCCACATTGAAAACAGAGCAGGTGTAGTTCCCTTGATGATGCTTCTGAGCTTGGGATATTTCAAAAAAATCTTCGCTTTCAATGGTTGACGATCCATCCGGTTTTAACCAGCTCCGTTTAGGAGCCGGGATACCGACTGCAATGCAAGGGAGACGCACAAGACTATTAATCCTGGAGCGGATGATTTGGCCAAAAGAGACAATGCCAGCTGGAACTGTAAGGAAAAGTCAAACAAGTTTAGATGATTCAGTTTCCACAATTCAAAACAAATATTTTTTCTAATCTTCTAAAGCTTGTTCTATCACAATTTTTTGGAACATGTTCAACATTAGGCTCTGATTTCGGACAATGGAATGTTACTGATTGGCTGATAGTAAGTTGCTGATGACAAGTAAAGTTTCTTAAGACAAAAAAAAACATCAGGTGCTAGGAAATCATCCCAACGAAGAACATCTTGTGAGAAGTTCCAAAAAGGTGGCCATGCTACGCTCATGGGAACTGGCATTCGATCAAATTTCATAAAATTGAAACATGTGCAAGAGTGTCTCCGTAGAAAAAGTTCTCATGGGCAGGGAAAATTTTATAAGATTTCAAGATATTTGAGTCTGAAGTTCAACACTATTTGCTCGGTGCTTCGTATTCTAGTAAACGTAAACCGTGATATTTGTTTTTTTCACCAATCGATGAATTGCTCGTACGGTCAATATTTTAATTTTAGAATTCTATTGCTCGACTGTGTCATATTCACTTCAGATTTTCCACAAAATAGGCTCTAGATAACTTTAGCAAATACGACTAAATAGTTTATTCCGGCAAAAAAAGGCAGTAAAAATTACAATGAGCACATTAGAAATTACAAAATTCACTCATGGACTCACAAAATGACTTAAAGTTTAAAGCATAATGGCAGAGCTACACAGGTACCATGAGAGATTCCTATCTAATTTCAGACCTTCCTCTGTGTGCTTCTATAGTAGAAGAGAAACAAATCAGATAGGCCATCTCTGCTCTTAGATGGTAGAGCTAAGCAGTTGTCATGGGGGGATCCTGCCTAATTTGTCACTCTCTCTAAAGAAACAAGCAAAGGAAAGTCGCAAAGTAGATGGCTTCCATAGTACTTGTGTAGTTATGCCATTACTCCTTAAACTTTAAAGTCAAATTGTAAATCTGCAAGTGAAATTTGTAATTTTTTAAAGTACTAATTTTTGCTGGGTTTTACTCTAGAATCAAGTATTCAATTGCTTAGAGTAAGAGATAGCAAAAGCCCCGATTGGCACAAAATTCGAAGAATGTAAGTTTTCGCTGAATAAACAATCTTTTTTTTTTTTTTTTGGTCACAATTTTTTGAGGTGCATGCATTACACAGGAATTTAAATACAGTATTCTTTCTTTTTCAACTAAGCAATGTATTCAGGATACGGAGAGCTTACCTTTGTTTGAAACGGATCCATACACAGCTTGAGTACTTTGCCCCTCTCCAACTTTAGTGAAAGCAGTGACCCAAAACTCATACGTGAGACCAGCTTTAAAATCGTTGAATTGATAAAAGGAGTGCGAAGGAGGGAACCGCCTCTTTAAAGAATCAATTTCTTGTCCGGATGACAGGACTCGATAATAAACGGTGAAACTTGTCAACTTTCCGTTTGCTTTTTGAGGTGCAGCCCAACTAAGCGTAAGAGATGTTGATGAGCTTGGAAGAACTTTGATACCGCTCGGAGCTTCTGGAACTAGAAAGAAACAAAAAAGCTTCGTTCATGATGATTCAAAATTTGACGCAGAAAAAAGTTGGTTTAGCCAGACACAAATGTAAAGTCCCTTACATGACCTACAGTTTTCCAGTTGAAACAAATAGACGAGTGCTTACCCCCAAAAACCATAAATGATTTATTTCAAACTATAAGGAGCTTGGAAATTTAAGCTAAAAAAGAGAATCTTGAACCTCCGTGATTGACACAATCCTAGCATTGAATGAATTAAGACCGTAATTATTGTTGGCTGCTATTAATTAAATAACTCCCTGCATAAAAACTTTTGATTTGAATACATTACATGATCCAGAAAAGACACATACACACCACTCACCATCTTCATTTGTGAAACAAAAAACCGGTTTACTTCGCACGCCATCACCGACTTTCGTGAAAGCCCAAACTTGGATACTGTAGTTTGTGAATTTCTGCAAGTTATGAATCTCTGAGGATGTGGCTGTCAACTGGAGAGTGTCAGCTTCGATAAACCCTAAAAAATAGATGAAAGAGACCGATTAAGCTTCTGATTATCTACATGGGTCTCATAAAAATTTGGAACAACCTCAAAGCAACAATAAAACCAATTTGAAAGGCTTTACAAGGACCAAAGACCTACAAAGGCTTAGATAGTGTAGCAAATAGTCATGAAAAAGTTTCCTGATTTTTCAACCAGTTTTATCTGATTTTTTTTTCTTCTCTGCATGATCAAAGAACTCAAGGACTAGTCCTGTGATCTCTTCGAGAAAAATGTTATTTTTCCAACAAAAATTATGAAAAGGCAACAATTATAGCATTAATCTGTCATGGAAAAAATTTATAATACAGACCCAAATTTCCTTTTTTCAAGCCGATTTCACACTGATGGACCTAGATTAATTTTTCAATGTTTGTAGCATTTACGAGAGCAAAAGCATTTTGAATATCAGGTTCCGTCAAGTAGAGGTGCCTGCTTTCAAAACGTAATAAAAGGCAACAGTAAGCTGTTGGTTAGCAATGAGTTGTAACTCGGCGCTAACCAACCGTTGCAACTAATGCATTTTGATGCATTTCGGAGGCAGGCAACACTACTTGTCAGAACCCGATACTCTAAATGCTTCTGCTCTATTGATTGACACCTTACTTGCTTCTATTAGTCCCCTGAAAAATAGAGTTCAAAGAAATTACGACATCCAATCACAAAATGAAATGTATAGTTGTCATTTTTCCGGCAAGCTTCTTAATTGATTCATCACTTTTTAAAGCTAAAACCTCAATTTTTTAAAAATTGGGGGATTTTTCAAGGAGGTATGGCACTTTGAGTGACAAAGATTTACAAAAATATTTAGATACCAGAAAAACGAGTCATAAAACTACGTATTTGGTCCTTTACTGGAGATCACTGACACTGCTGTAACATGCATTATTGGTGGCTTTTTTATCATTCATCATAAGACTGAAAAAAACGTGATCTTATTTATCTACAGGCAAGATACATTTTACCCAATAGGCACTAAACTTTGAAACACATTTTTAAAAAGTGGTTTGTGTCGTTTTTTCAGAAAGGTTCACTATTTACATTCAATGATACTGTACGTAAAGTAAGAGATAGTACCTGGAGTCAAGGGCTCTTCCATATTCTCGTAATAAAGTTTATAGCCTTGAATGTGTCCATTCTGAAAAAGCGTGGGAGGAGGTCGCCATTGAATTGAAATACTTTGAGAGCTAAGCGACTCACAATTTATATCTAAAGGCGGAGCTGAAGGAACTGAAATGTAAAAAGTTTGAGAAAAGATTTTAGAAAAATAAAAAATACATGTAGTGGCAAACGCTGAAGTTTTGATAGTCAAGAATGCACACCGCACGCTGACGGATGTTTTTATGGAGAATTGGTCTTATACCTTGAATTCTTGACTGCCAAAACTTTTGCGTTTGTTAGAGCACTTAGAATACATTGTTAAACCTCAGCAAGAGACAAGGAAACAAGATATAAAACATACCAGCGACAACTTCACAATGCAGAGAATGCAATACTTTTGCTAACACTATAGCAGTGCTCATTTTAGAAGTTTCACTTGGTTTTTTGTTTTATAATCCTACTACACCAATAGCATCAAAGCAAAAACTCACCATCTTCCAACGTCTGAGCAAGCATCTCATTAGCCATGGGACCAGGGCCTTTCTCGTTAAAAGCTTGAACTACGATACCATACTTCCGAAATTTTTTCAGTCCTGACAAAACAGTGGAACTTACAGAACCAAATACTGCTGGCACAGTCGTAAAGTTATAGCTTGAGGGCCGTCCAAACCTGCAACAATAAATCATACAAAAATAAAATTGATCTAGTCAACAAAAAAAAGGAGAAATAAAAGGTGCTATTGCCAAGTTAGATGGCATTTCAAGGAGTATGCAAGAGTTGGTTTGAGAAATTATGCGACTATGAGGAGTTTTCGGACCCAATAAGTATGATAGCAAAATGTATGAAATTTGAAAAATTTGAGAAATTACAACTTCTAAGTAATTAATAGCATCAAAAACCTCGTTTTGAACTTAATTTTTAATGTTTTCAACTTAAAGGTTTCGGTTAAAAGCAGGCTGCCGTTCAAAATGATGACGTAACTACACTAGATCAAGAGAAACTGCCAACTTAGATTGATAAGGAGTGGAACATCTGATTTAAAAGTAAAATTTTGCACTCAGAGTTGAGTAAACGTTGAGGTTTACAATTTTAATTCCCTCTTGAAAGTATTACACAATCTAAATTCTTTGATAGTTCTATGTTTTTCCCTAATAGATGGATAGATAGATAGATAGATAGAAGGTCTACCGCCCTAACTGCTGGTATAGCTCTTATGCCGGTCTTTCACCACGAACGATAGACCAGTGTTCTATGTTTATCCCTAATAATATCAAATTCCCTGACAATTCCAGACTTTCCGGATTTTCTTTGATGCTAGACACCCTGTACAGTAAAAGCTCAATGTGTCGGATCGTCTTCGGACCGCGGCTTTTATCCGACTTAACGAAAGTCCGACTCATGAAAATTGCGACTTAGTCGGATTTTCCCCCAAAAAATCCGACTCAGCGCAAAGTTTCCCGAAAAAAACCGTAAAAACCCGTATTTTCTTGGCGATTTCGTACTCAATAATTGTATCGGCAATTCGGATGTGGTAAGAGAGGTTTCGCCGCTTGAAGTTAAACTCTCGAGGGATGTAATTATCAATTTTGCCACGAAGCAGCACAGATTCTTCGTTGCGACATGTCGGTTCGAGCCTGACGATGACTGCCGCTGGACCGGCGCGGCGCCACGAGCACGGCCGGCGGCGACTGAGTCTGGCTTGAGGTGCCTGAAGGAATTGGTCTTATCGGACCACTCTCGTCTCGATTGCTGCATCTAATATGGAGGAGAGGGGGGGGGAGGTATCACACCGACGCGACGCGAGAGATTGTCTTGCGTCGATCACTCATGCCTTCTGAACTCTGCATTGTTTTCGACTTTTGTTTACTCATCACCGACTCCCCTCACCCCCACCCCCTTTTCTTCTCCTTGGTGTCCAAGCGTGCCGTGTCGCGTGCTGATCTTTCTATTGTCTCGTTCCCTTATCAGTCTACTCATCTTGTCACCCTGTCGTATTTCTTCTTCCCTTATCAGTCTACTCATCTTGTCACCCTGTCGTATTTCTTCTTCCATTTCCGTTTAATCGAAGATAGTGTAATCGCCTTATCTGTTATCCTTTAATTTATCTACGATGAATCCTTTGACTCTGTCGACAAGTGGTAATGGTAAAAAAAAGGTTGCCAAACCACGGCGATTAAAAGTCCTTAGCATAAAAACAAAATTGCAGATTCTTGAGTTTGCAAGGAAAAATCCGAAAGTGAAACAAGTCGAGCTGACATTTACGTAAGTGACATTTTAAAGAACCGAGTTAAACTTGAAGACGCGGCCAAAACCGTAAATGTTAAATATAAGCGAGTGAAATCCGCAAAGCACCCAAAACTAGAGAAAGCATTACTAGAATGGTTTTTACAGTGTCGTCATAATAATATTCCTATCAGTGGCCCCTTTTTGAAAAGTGAAGCAGAAAACATCGCACTCAGGCTCGGTATCACAGATTTCAAAGCTTCGGATGGCTGGCTCGTTCGATTTCGCAGACGAAATGCTATTTTGTGGAGAAAAATTTGTGGCGAAAAAGAATCGGTGCCGAGTGAAAATGTGGACACGTGGATGAAAGAAATTTTACCTGGTATAATTGAAGATTATTCCCCGTCAGACGTTTACAATGCTGATGAGCTGGGTCTTTTTTTTAACCTCCTCCCAGACTCAAGCATGGTCCACAAAACCGAAACAGCTCATGGAGGCAAAAGGTCCAAAGAGCGAATTACTGTGTTACTTTGTTCCAACGCGGATGGAAGTGATAAGTTGCCCCCTTTTGTCATTGGTAAACCACGAAATCCGCGATGCTTTAAAAATGTTAAGAAATCGGCGCTATCTTGTGATTATCGTAACAATCGTAAGGCGTGGATGACCGGAAATCTGTTTCGGGATTGGATCACTACCGTCGATAGGCAAATGACCCGGAAAAATAAAAAAATTATTCTTTTTGTGGACAATTGTGCGGCTCACCCGTCCGACATTATGGACCTAGATAGTAAAAAAGTTGTTTTTTTACCTCCCAACTCAACCTCAGTGCTTCAACCCCTTGATCAGGGAATCATTAAAGTTTTCAAACATTTTTACAGGCAGAAGGTTGTTCGACGGCTCATTTGATTTTTAAGTCGCTCCAAGCCGCCTTCAAAAACGGAACTGAGTGTCAACTTGTTCCAGGCGATGCACATCATTGTTGCCGCTTGGAATGAAGTTTGCACTTCAACTATCGAGAATTGTTTCAAGAAAGCCGGCTTTCGTTTTCCGGAAGAAAACGCAGAAAACTGCGATGTTTCTGGTAATGTAGAGATAGCTGCGCCTCCTGATGTTACTCCTGAGGAGTTCAAAGAAGTTGCTAGTTTTTTCGGCTCCGATGTCACTCTCGATCAATACCTAACCACCGACGATAACTTAGAAACTTTCGCCGTAAATCTCGAAGAAATTCTGGAAAACGTTGATTCAGATAACGAGGAGGAACAGGTTTCCGGCGACGAAGACTGCGATCCGGACGTTCCGAACGTTACGGCCTCTGAAGCTCAGGCAGCTGTCGACACCTTGAGAAATTTTCTTGGACTCGCCGATTATGACAAAAAGCTTGCGAAAGCTCTCGTGAATTTCAAGTCATTAATTACGATCACTTCCCTTCAAGGGAAGAAACAAACAAATATTAAAGACTTTTTCCCCGTTATAAAAAAATAATTTTGTCATGCTTTTGCACTCTGCTTTTGTTTTTTTTTGTTGCAACTTTTGCTTTTTTCTTCGCCTCTTGAGGAAATTATTTGCAAAGTTTTGGTTTTTCTTTAAATATTTACTGCTCAATTCATTTAAACAACTCAAAATTCCTTGGAAAAATTAATTAACCCTCAGTTTGAATGTACAATAAGTTCTTCGATTTTCCAAGGTTATCTGTTTATTACTACCTTTTCCAAATCACTCCCATTTTCGTTTTTCTGCTCACTCAATTTTTTTTTCGCTTTAACTCAATACTAATTTGCTTAGAAATTGACACATTAAAGATCTAATCTATTCTGTGTTTATTAATACACCTTTTTTTGTTTGTTGTCCATCATTATTTTACTTGTTTCTCTATCAATCCATTCCAATTGATGCATCGATTTATGACTAAACAACCCCCCCCCCCTACTTCGACAAAGGGGGGGGAGGGGGTGTTTGTTTGGTCATAAAAAGGACGTATCGAATTCATGGCGTTATCGCTGATGAGTCTATATGCGCAATTCACGTACTATCAGTCAATTTTAAAGAATGGGACTGAAATAAATGTGCGCAGCCGCTTGACGTGAGAGGAACCACATATTTTAGTCCCATTCGTTAATTTATTGCTAGTACCTGGCAAGGGATCGTATTGGAAACTCTCCTCAGGGTCCGAACAGCGTTTCTCGACGCATCACTCACTGCCGCGCCGCGAAGTCGGCGTCATACGGTCGGCAAGCGGTAGAGATGAAAGGTAGGTTGGCTGGTTAGATTTATGACATGAACACGCACGCAAAAACTTCAACTCGGAAATCTGTTCTTGGATTCTCTCTTATCAGTTTATCTGCAATTTTATCCGACTCAACAAAAAAAAAGTCATCTCGGGACCGGAAAAAAATCCGAGACAAGCGAAATTCCGACTCTGAAAAATCCGACTTAAGCCGACGTTTTTTACATTGTTCTTATGGAGCAATTCAAGGGACCGGGAAAAAAATCCGACTCAGCGAAAAATCCGAGTAACTGAGCGTCCGACACGGCGAGCTTTTACTGTATTACTTTCTTTCAAAGTACACTTTTCTGTCTATGTGAGACAAGTTTTGACTTCTGTTTTGCAATCTTACCCGTATTCTCTATATCCAACATAATACCCTAGAATTTCTCCATTCCACGAGTCTTTCGGAGGGACAGCCCAAGTAAGTTTCAGTTTGTCTGACGAAATTGCCACGACTTGAACTTCCTGGGGTTCTTTCGATGGTGGCTCTGATTCTGTCTTGACAGTTATGATTTCGCTCGGGTCACCTGCTCCGAGTTCATTTTCGGCAACAATTCTGATGGAATAGACAACTGCTGGTGTCAGATTTTGAAGCGTTGCGCTGAGATCTCCGTTCACTGCTTGACTGAGCCACTCATCATCGTTCCCTGCCGAGATAATAAACTTAACTTTAAACACGCCACAATCAACATCTGAGAATAGGGCTCTTGTTAAATTTTGCTTCAAGCAATAGATTAGTTACTACGTAGTTGCTTAGTTTCTTAGGTAAAATCCAGCGAAAATGTCTATGAGCACATAAAAAAATTAAGAAATTCACTCACAGACTCACAAGGAGACCTTAAAGTTTAAAGCGTGATGGCAGAGCTAAGCAGGTACCTTGGAAGATTCTTATTTAATCAGAGGCGTTCTTCTGTGTATTTTGTTAAGAGAGACCAGTTAAATAAGAATCTCTTGCGATATCGACAAAGCTCCGCCATCTTTGCTCTTAAAATGGCGGAACTACCCGGGGGATTCCTGTCTAATTTGTCAATCTTTCTATAAAGTAGGCACTGATAAGTTATTGTCAATTTTTCATTCTTCTTTTTACCAGTAAATACAAGGTGACTTGGCCTGGGCGTCTGCCGCCACTTATGATTAATTCTTATTTTTTCCAGTAAATGCAAGATAAACAGATTAAACTGATCTGAATGCAAAAAGAAACCTTGTTTGGTGAACAAGGTCAAACACAGTATCAACGGATAGAGTTTGAAAAAGTCCCACACTCCTCAAACATCAGCTGAGGTTGGTGATAAACGAATCAAAATAATTTGTTTAATATACAACAGTACCTAACTAAACTTTAAGCTGAAATAACAAAACAACTAATCACCTAGCTCATTGTGATACTGAACCGTATACTGAAGAGCTGAAGCGTGACTGTCCAACGGAGGAGACCATGATAATTTGAGATTTCGGCTATCAGACTGAACGACATGGACATCTCTCGGACGGCCTGGAGCATCTAAAATATCAAAAGAGAAAAATTTGATGTGAACATGGTGTCAGGTAATTCATAATGTGCCCGTTCTCTTATTTTTCCCGAACACTCGCTGATTTCAAAATATTGAATAATCTAGGAAACAACACTCCTTCAATAAAATCCCAGAAAGAGAGAGATCACGCATACAGATCTACTAAACGAAAAGCCTTGAGAAACTGCTCTTCATACCTTGGTAGATATCATTTTGTCGCTCGCCATATGTGCATCAATGCAGTTTTCTTTCATTGCTTTTCGGCTGATGATGGGAGCCATTTCGCTCAAAACACAAAATTATTCATAAATATGAAATAATAATAATAATTAATAATTAATAATAATTAGTAATTAATAATAATTAGTAATTAATATTAATTATTGTAATTATTAATTATTAATAATTAATAATAATTAATAATTTAATAATAAAATTAATAATTAATAATTAATAATAATTAATAATAATTAATATTATAATAATTATTAGAATTATTTAATAATTATTTTTATCTTTGATCCCACTCTCTTCTGTTTCTTTGTATACCAGTAGAGAGACTTGACGCAAACTGCCAAAGTATTTTGTGGCAAAGTACTCAGTTAAATAAATAATCATAAGTCAAAAAAATTTGCATATTGATAGAATTATTAATTTTTTGGTATTTCTTTGTATGTATTTTTATTTTTATTTTTTTTTTGTACCGTTTTACCCAATTAGAAACATGATTGAAGGAACAATGGATTTCTTAGACCTTTTTCAAATTTCATCTTAATGAAATTAATAAATAAAAATAATAGAAAATTTAGAACAGAGAAAGAGAGCATGAATGACTTGAAACGAATCAAAGAAAAGAAATTCCCAGTTGTGTCCATGGACGCCACACTGAAAAAAATAATTAATTCGCCCGACTATTTATTAGTGAAATTTGCGCTGTCAAATTTATTGGTTGTACTTACTCAAGAAATTAGGAACTCCAACCAATAAATTAGTACCAGGAACCAACTCAAGGTGGTACGACACACTCAACTTATTAACTATACTTACCCAATAAAATTCGTACCAGTTACCAATTATTGATTGGAGTACCAAATTTTTTGAGTAAGTACGACTAATTAATTTGATTGCAAAAATTTTACTAATAATTAGTAGGGCGAACCAATTCTTTTTTTTCAGTGCATCAGAAAATTTGCCAAGGAGGAGGTCAGAGCCTCTATAAAAAATTACAGTGAGGAGGCCAACTAACAATTTCCAAAAATGTTTCTTGTTTTTCAACCGACTGGAGGAAAAATTGGCATGAAAATCAGAATTTCCCAACTTCCAGAGGGGGCAAACAGCCTCACACATACATGGTACATTGTACCCTCCTACCGGTACCCCTGGTTCTGTCCTTCATTCCCTGACTCCCCCAGGCTTGTTTCATTCCCTGATAAATCCCTTGGAATTTTTACCAGTCCGGAACTTTTTAAAATGTAATTCATCAACAGACACACTAAAAGTTTCATGAAAGGAAAGGTAGAAGTGGGGGAGAGGGGGAGGGGGGACAATGGCAAGGAGGTAGAAATTATTGGCAGACTGAGAAAAATGAAAGAATTACAAAGACAAACACCTTGAACTTGAAGATGAACCGTTCTCTGCGATCGCCCGTAAGGATTACTGGCAGTGCATAAAAAAGTACCGCTATCTGACTTGATGGTGCCTTCTATCACAAGATCGGATATTGTTCCTCCTTTAACTTTCTCTTCTTTAACTTCATACCTAAAAGCCAAACATAATTCCATTAAAAAAGTTAAGTGAGTGTAACAAAAATGTAAACTTGCACTTTTAAATGCATCCACACAATCACAGAAAATAGGAGAACATCACCAAGTAAATCCCTGCTTGTCTGTCTTTATGCATAGATCAGTGTAAGTTGGAGTTGAGTGGATACTGTGAAGCGCAGATCGGGTTGACCGCAAAACCCCCTTGTTTTGAACTTAAATTTTGTTGAATGAAGAGAGAGCTTTGAAAAACATCATAAATACATGGGAGAAATAAACAAATTTTAATGAATATAAACTTACAGAATACAATGGGTTATGAGATGAAATCAATTGATTGATTGTTGGAGAATTGAATTTAAGATTGAGATTGCCAAAGTCAAAATTTTACAAAGTCAAACATAGACTACGATGAAACCGATCTTTGCGGACAGAACCTGAACAACCAGGAGTTGCAATTAGTCAAGCTAGAAACTCAATAAAAAAGGTAAAACTGGACTCAACCAAAAATTTTAATACTCAAATACCTTTAATTTTTTGTTAACGGAGCACAAAAATAATTTTTTTGCCTCCAATGTGACATCAGTTCTCCATCAGCTGAACTAGATAGCCAAGAAGGCAAAGGGGCATTGGCATCCGTGAATTTCTCCTAAATTTACCTTACCGGCTCATTCCAGAAAATTTTACTCGGTGGAGATATGTCTTCTTTTCCAATAACGAAGAAGATATGTTTTTTTCTCTTTTGGTTAGATCGATGAGGTTCTGGAATGCCTTGCTCCCCTCTATCCGCAGTTTTGAAGAATTGTCTGATTTTAAGTTCAATGCTAGATGCCATATTCATGAATTTTGTTGGTTTTGTTAGTTTTTTCTGTTTGTGTTTAAGTTGGTCATCTTTTCTACTTCTCATTATTTGTTTTGGATTTGCGCAGTTTACCCCTTTGTTTACATAAATGAAAAGATAAAGAAAGAAAGAACTGCTTACAAACGGTGAAATCATGTGCTCCAGATGTTGATCCTCAATCAAACCGATCCTAGTCTTGACAACAAAAATCTCAAATAGTTTTTGAAGTATTTTAATCCGAAAGCTCACTTATTACAACTCTGTACAAGACACTTTTTCATTTACAAAATACTGAAAAGGCGGAACATTTCACAGAGATAGAAACGGATCTGGTTACCTGGGATTAAACTGAAGATAGGGGAGTGAACCATCTCGAGACCAGGTTATGGTCAAAGGTTGGTCTCCATGAACGTGACACTGCAGAGTTTGCGGAGCACCGCGCCTGGCGCTCACTTGAGCTGACTGAACGGAAAACTGAGGAGGATCTGAAAAGTCCAAAGGTATGAGAGGTCATACAAAATGAGAAAAGTCTTTGAAGAATTCAGATGTTAACCCATGTGTGACTGGGGGGGGGGGGGGGGGGGGTTAAATTCACCCCAGGCTAGTTTCAATAAGATAAAAGTTAGAAATTTCATGGCCACTTCACGCTTCCATATACAGTGTAAACCGCTTGTCTTGGATCGGTTACAGTCCTTACGGACACGCCGAAGAATCCAGGATAAACAGTTTTCCAAAAAGATTCTTGTTAAGAAAGACTTATTGCAATAAAAAGTTTATCTGTCAATCGCTGATGAGCGAACACAGCATTTCTTGTTAATTATACTATACCTATCCATTTGCCTTTTCTGCTCTTAAAAACCTTTGGGTTCATCTTTTCTCTTTCCAGCTGTTTCCAGAACGTCAACAAACCACGTCTGCCTACCGCATACACAAGTAATGCAAAGGCTCAGATGACGGAGGTCCGATTTAAAAAATAATTGACCGCACTTGACAGAAAAATGGCAACTAAAAATCGCAACATTATACGATTTATTGCTAATTGTCCAGCGCATCCAGATATGTTTGACCTACCAAACGTAAAAGTCGTTATGCTGCCGCCTAACACAACTTCGGTGTTGCAGCCCATATACCATAGTGTAGTAAAAATGTTCAAGCAATATTATACCCAGCACCTCATCCGGAGGCTCTTGACCATCCTCCAGTCTAAGAAGAAAGCACCACCAAAGGATCTGAAGATAAACAGGTTCCAACCAATCAGCTTCATAGCAACACTATATTATTTATTGACAACTGTCCAGCGCATCCAGATATTTTAATTTAACTTAACTTGTTGATCTGTTATTCGTCCATGATGTAAGCGTATTGCTTCGTTCTCGTTCCATTTCTAGATTTGTTTTTCTTTTGTGAATTTAATTAAAATGAAATCAACTGTTTAGTCCGTCAAATTGCTTCTAAGGTTTTATTTAAGAATCTTTAGGAAATAAGTCAAGGCTACTCACTATGGATGATGAGAGAAATAGTGGCACTGATCCCAGCACCGATTCCATTGACCGCTTCACACAAATACAATCCTTGGTGCTCTGGAAGAGTCTGTCGAATGTATAAAGTTCCGTTGGGTAATAATTCGACGCCTCGACTTCTGATCGAAAGATCTTGATACTCATTTGGCTGATTACCTGAGAGACAGCAAAAAGGAAACCAATGAAGAGGGTTCAAAATTATGTTTCGGAATGGATATTGAGTCAGCATTAAAACTAACGCAACCATTGTTGCAAAATCCCAATGCAGCTCGACCATATGTGGTTGAGAAAGGATTGAGAATATCAGAAATTTGGAAATTCTAGAAACAAAGTGGGTCAAATTTCGAGAAAACTTGAAACGCTGTTTAAAACTTGGGGTTTGATCATCCATGAACTCAAATTACCTGAATAAAAAAAAAACCACTATCTGCACATCTTCAACAATTTCCATACCACATCTAAATTGCTGGTGCAGACTAAAATGCCTTCCTTTCTTTTTGTTCAAGTGTGAATAGAAAAATGATTACCTAAAACTTTCCTCCAAGTTGACGTTGGAGTGGGAAAGCCTTCTGCTTGACAATCTAAAACAGCGGGACTTCCTCGAGTCACATTCAAATCCCTCGGTTCCAAAAGCCATCTCGGTGGAACTGTAGACAAAGAGCACCATTTTAAGTAAGCATTCAAAATCACTTCCACTGTACATGGGTTTTAAAAAGAAAACCTGCAAGAGTTGATGATGAAAATAAAACTGTTAAATCGAAATCCTAGTGGTCCTGAGCAAAAAAAAAACATTAATTCTGTGAGAAACCCTCAATAAATAGAACAGTATCCCAATTATTGAGAATTTTCTACAACTTCAAAGCGTTTTTTCACTGGCTTATTTTTTCATCAATAGCATTGCTTGTAGATAGAAAAACAATTATTGTACGTTAATAGTCAGCAAACAGGTTTTGATTGATGGAGAGTATTGTATGACACCACTAAAACCATCCATTGAAATTATAGGCCTATCATGGGTGTCAAAAGTGTGGGGGGCTTTTGGAAAAGGATGACCTTTTTTTTCCTAGTTCGTATTCGGGTTCCTTTAATTCAAGCCATATTTGCCACTACTGTTTTTCACCCAAAGGGAAAGTTTCTTAAGAGAAGAAAGGGCTTTTGGGGCTTGAATAAAAAGGGGGGGGGGCTTGCCTTCCCAAGCCCTATAAGCGCTACGTCTGTAATTGCAATGACAGTCAGATTTCAGACTTCAAAAAGATAAGAGCAATTTTCTGATTTGCAGCTGACTAACTAATGACTATACGAATCTGAATGATGCCAGAAAATGGGTCTGTTGCATACTTTGGCTAGAAGAATATAGAACCTTGATTCTTAAGTAAAATTCGGCGAAAATAATGATGCGCACATTAAAAACATTCAAAATCCATTCATTAACTCAGGAAATTACTTCAATTTCAAACAGCCCGCACTACACTAGACACTATTAACACCGGTATACTTCTACATAGACGGAACCACCGTGCATAAGTAAACAACATCGTAACTACAAAATGATGGAATTCCCTTCTAAATACATGAACTATTGGCTGCATTTGCTGTCTGGTTTTTTTGGTTTATCAAAGATTACAAAAATAATACAAGAAATGTAAGCATCTGAACGAAACATTCCAATGTTTGTAAGTTCTGTTCATGTTTACATAAACACGATGGTTCCATCTACGTAGTTATAAGCGTTATAAGCGTAGTGTAGTGCGGGTTGTTTGAAATGGAAGTGATTTTCTGAGTTAATGAGTGGATTTTGAAAGTTTTTAATGTTCGCATCGTTCTTTTCGCCGAATTTTCCGTTGGAAACAATGAGTTATATTGATGTAGCAGACGTACGCAACAGACCCATTGATGACACTTTTGGAAGAGGGGCCAATAAAACAATTGGTGTGCTCTTACCGAGAATTGTGCATTGTGTGCAAATGGAGGTTGTTCACTGAAGACCACACCTGTTGTTTTGTGAACCCTCCTTCCAGAAACATCTTCAATTATGAAAGAAGAGAGAATGACATTGCAGTTTATGGAGCTATCTTATTGATGCACCCACCTAGTAGCCCTGGAGTAAGCTCTGGTGTTTGTAACATCTCATGACTGCTGGGGGGGGGGGGGGATGATGAAAAACTTAACGAGGAAAAACAATGAAAACAAGGATAAACATTTTTTGTCTCAACTCTGATGGAAAAGCTGACCTCTTTTAAGACTTGAACGGCTTGTAAAAAACCAAGACTACCAAATGACAATGAAAAAGACAAATTAGGAAACAAACTGTTACTATCCTCAATAACACAAAACTAGAAGCGTAAATGTGTCAGTCCATTTAAAAGTTGATCCTGTTTTTTATTTTTTAAAAAAAATTGGGTTTAAGTCTATGCGACTACCCCCTTCTCAGAGCTTAAAAGAACAGAGAAAAAAAAACATACAAGTGCGAAGGCAAAAATGCAATGCTGAATCATTATAGTGCGAAAAAGTAAAGAAAAATTAAACCACAGATAAAAAAGTATAGAATAAAGTGCAAAAAGGTTCAGAGTAGTGCGGTGCTAGGCGAATTGCTGTGCTGTGCTGAGCGGTGCGTTGAAGCTGCCTTTAAGAATGGATTTGCGAGAGCTCACAAGATAAGTCATTTGATAAGGTCATGTTAATTTACGAGCGCAGATTGCGGCAACTTATAAAGACTCATCATAGTTTTCGGTGAGCCTCCACTCATGTGTAGGCTTATTTAAAAAATAGCCTTTTGCCGAAAGGAATGCAGGTGCAAAACAAAGAGCCGATTAGTTCATGCCGAAGATAAAACAATTTACCGCTCACAACTAAACTTGCGATAACGCTAGTTGATTTCCCTGGATTGCTCGCTATACACGAATAATTTCCGGTATGTTCTCTACCCACTTTCGGTATGATGAGCGAATTTGAGAATTCATCATCTTTTCTTATTTGAATATTGAGCTGAATTGGGATCGGTTGGTCGTCTTTCAGCCATTGAATAGATAGAGGAAGGTCCCCTGACTGAATTACACAAGGCACTTGGGTCCGTACTCCTTCGACGACTTCACCGAAATTTATCGGCCCAATTTTCGGAGGGGCTGAAACATTTGGTCAGACAAGTTATAGGAAATATATTAGAATGTAATAATAAACTGTGCATGAGTTTCACCCATTACTTTGAGACACTAATGGTTCTGATGATTAGAGATAAAGGACTAGCAAATGAATGTTTCGATTTTGGAAAAAAAAAATAATAATAATCTGCCCCAGATTATTATGGGGGGTCTGGGGGTCTCTCCCAAAGTAATGAAGGGGGGGTCTGGGGTACCCAGAATAATTTTGACATGAGAAAGAGTTTGTGGGGTATTTCCTACAGTTTATTTTAAGCACAGTATCAGTATCAGTTTATTTTTGTAGACAGTTTTGAGCACAGCAAATTGTAACATCGATTGACTTCAAAGGTCAGAGTAATATAATTTAAATGGCTACGCATACACGATAGCGTGTAGATTGCACTGCAGTACTTACTTCAGCAGAGCAGAGAAAAAAATATGAATATTAAAAAAAAAAAAAAAAAAAAAACAGCTTGAACGGATTACCAGTCAATCAGACATTAGAGTCTCAAAACATAGGATGAATTCATACACAGTTTGGATACTTATAACAGAGGGTGCAAGTAATTACCATTCACTAATAAAGTTGAAGTGTGTTTACTCGAAGCAGCGATATTTGAAGCTACACAAGTATAATTTCCAGAGTGGTGGAGAGTTAGCGATTCAATTGATAGAGAGCTTGTGAATTCGCCTTGCTGGAGAACTTCAATCCCTGGATTTAGACTCGAACCATCTTTGAGCCACGAAATTGTTAACGGTAAATCACCTTTTGTTATGAAACACTGGACTCCAGCTCGATCGCCCAAGTGAAGGTCGGTCTCAAAGAAAAAGGGAGCAATTTTTGGTGGAACTGAAAAAATACACTGCATATTGTCTTACTGAGAACACCAAGATATGACCCTCTATTTACTTTCGAGAAATCAAGGCTGGATAAACAATCAATGAACAGATACGAATCAACTTTGATGAAACAGATTTTGTTGGTTTACAAACCCAAACATGGTTAAAATATTGTTGGAGAAACTAATTTTTAGGAACAAGAGATATCAATGAAATAATAGGCAATCATTCCCATTATAAGCGGTTCCAGTGCAAAGTCAACAGTTAGCCAACAACACAACAATACACTCGTCGGTTGCAAACAGTTGTGAAAAAACTCGCATATCGTTCCAAACTATCTCACTCACTCTCCCGTGACCCCCATGTGTACCCATTTCTTTCTAATTTCAAAATTCGTGTACAGGACCTTGTTTGACGACAAATTGTAATCAAAATCACATTAAAAATGCCTTGAGGAATTCATTTCTGCCAACAAATTTCACAAAAGATGTCTCTCTATATGATTTTTGAAATGAGAGTGAGATAGCAGTACATGGGGTTACGTGAGAGTGAGAGAGACAGTTTGTCTTGGTTTGAAACGCTCATCACCAAGTCATCACTAAAACCGTCTACACTGGTATCTCTTATGGTAACACACAAAAAAAAAGGATGAAGAAAAAAAATGGTATCCACACTATCAACAAAAACATTTGACAACCTTTTGAAGAAAAAAGAAAAAAAAAAGTGAAGTAAAGTACATATTTTTTTTTTGTAAAACCCACTATCTCTAACCCTACCTCTCTCTCCCTCAATTTCCTTAACTTTCTTACGTTATAGTAATTTATTTATTTAATTTTCTTTTACAAAGGTAGCCTTCAAAACAGGCTTGCCTATGGAAGTACTGATTTTTCAGTCTTCAATTGTTTTGTTAGTTTTTCATTGATTTAATTAATTTGCCTAGCTGTGTCGGTTATCTAATTTATTTAATTTTATTTTTTTGCAAATTATGTTCATAGAATGAAATAAATTATCATTATCATTATCATTATCGTTATCATTTTTGTTATCGCATGAACCTATCGACAAAGTTTGGCAAAAAAACCCTGATGATACCTGGAAAGAGTGAGGAACAATTGTAAACGCAGTAAAATACACTGAATTGATTCTTCCTACACATCATGTCTTTGTTAAACACATTCAATATTAAAAGAAAGGCCTGTCTTTCATTTTTACCTTTTGAACATCAAATTAGAATAGAATAAAGCACAGCTTTAAGAGTTGAATTCCTTTTTTTTTTTTTTCATTTTAGAGTAGAAAGACGAGACAGTGTAGAAGCAAAAATATGAAAAACCCTTCCGAGATCACAAAAAAATTAAAATCCTTGAGGTAAACAAAAACCTGAATTTCCATAAATTTCACCAAAATTTTGGTATAAAAAAAACTAAACTAAGACAAATAGAGCCTACCAATTTGAACGACTTAGTATTCAGAGTGTCAAGCAAAATTCCATTCTTAAATTATCTTTAATTTTCTGATTTCCCAAACTTCAACTTCTAGGGTGTATAGCATGATTCCCCAATAGCAATGTATTAAAAGAGAAATTAATAATTTTAATCTCTCAAAGGGAAATTAAAAGTATTAAAAGAGTGAAGCACTATAGAGTTATACCTATCACATTGATATAGAGACTCTGAGAGCTTGAGCGACCTTGTTTGTTCTCTGCGGTACAACTGTAGAACCCCCTATCTGCTTCACGCTGCACATTCTTGATCAAAAGAGTTCCGTTGCTGAATACATGGTGTCTTCGATTGAGCGGCAGCTTTTTCCCATCTAAAAGAAATTAAAAGAGAACTGATAGAGTTAAGTAGAGATGCAAACCGGCAATGGAACCTTAGAACCAGTAAAACAAAAACTGAAACTATTCTGGGAACCAGAATTCATCCCGCCCAGGAATCAGAATGAAGAACCGGAATTAGTCCTACCAAAGCACTAAAATAAACACTGGAACTCCAGGAAGGTTGTGGAGAGAAGAAAAATAGAATTACACTTTTTCACAATTAAATGAATATAATGGGGATCCCAATTCACGACAAAATTCTTCTTCAAAAGAATTGATCCGATTCGAAAATCAGCTTAAAAGAATCAATCGATCCTTTAAATTCTTTTCAATTGAATCATCATGTGATAAGGTTCCAGTGCAATTAGATCTTCAATCTTCCTGGAATCATATCCAATCCCAGTTCCGGCAAATTCACCAGAATCGTCACGAGACAATTCAAGCTCCTTTCCAGACTTGTTTCCCCCCGATTCACCACACTCTCCACATGAATATTTGATCTCTTTGCACTACTTGACTCAATCAATTCCCATCTATTCTTTTTCAAACAATTTTATCCTTCTTCATTCAAACTCAGTTTTCCTGATTAAATTAGAATGTACTGTAATTTTCAGAGGAGTATTCTAGAAAGAAATTCAGATAGTTGGGAAAAATAAACGAGAAAAATCAAGACCGGAATTTAGAATCCTATTCAGTGTCTAAAGAACTGATTCGATCCAAAAATCGGAGGAAAAGAATCGATTTCAAAAAACGGTTCATGAATCGGGATCCCTACACCAAAATGTTCAACTTGTTGAACGAAAATGAAACATCTCTTTTCCCCTTTCACCCATTGGGCATCTAAATTCTTGATTATTACCATATTCTGAAGAGGTTTTGAGAATCCAAAGAGGGAAGCAAAAAAATGTAGAGAATTATAAATTACCTTTCTCCCAAGAGATAGAATCTATGGGATAACCAGCAACTGGACAGGCAATAAAAAGAGCTTCCTCTGCTACTGCTGAGACATTTGGCATTGGACGTACAAACGGTAACCCTGAAAACATGAGACTTATGAACAATGATTTCAAACATTAAACAGTTGGCTACTAAAAGAGATTACTAAAAGATAGGAGAAATCATGACCTAAAAACTCTCCTCATTGTATTCGTAGGTCAACCAATAAACTTCCATTCTAGATAAAAGTAAAGCCCCTTGACTAAAACAGGCCGTTTCAAATCACCTTCTCATATCCACTTCTATGAAGAAATATTTCTCAACGAACTCTTGATCAAATAAATCAAGACAAATTTCCATGAGCTTTCTAACGATTAAAAAGACGGTGAACTGCCATAAAGTAATGAAAATCAGAGAGTAAATTTAAAGAAATTAATCAGAAAACTATTTACCGTAAACTCTCATTTCAGCAGAATGAAATGCTTCTCCGACTTTGTTGGCTGCTGTACACTGGTAAATTCCACCATCCTGTACTTGAACACTACTGATGTTTGACATGGCTTATGACATCACCATGCAGACTGACATACTGTCCCATGACAAACCTTCGGAAGAAGAAAAACAAATGAAACAAAGGAACATAGTTCAGGATTCTTTTATGGCCCAATTTAGTGACAGAAAATGGGGGATTTCTGAAAAGTCAGCCATTGTAATACATTCCTATGCTGGTCAGAACAATTTTACTTCTTGAAATATATCAAAGTAAGTAAAATTTATTTTAGACACAATTTGAGAAACTACTTGACCAAGAGAGCCTTTGAATCCTTTAGTATGAATCTTCAGCATTTAATGCAGATTTCTGCCACCAGAGCGCCACTATTCAATTAATCAAATTAATGTAAAATTACAGGCCAAAAGTAAGATAAGGATAGTTAAGAAATAATCATCAATAGAGTGTCTTTGCAAAATATCTCATCAAATTTGACAATAGGGCTAAAAGTACCAATAAGTGGACTATCGCACATTTTATCGCAATATTTTGGGGAAACTTATCTTGTCTGAGAATTAATTCATTCATATTTACAATGCACTTGTTCCTTGCAAAATTTAATATTAGAGTGCACTATTTTTAAGCTACAACAACAATATTCAACAACTTCATTGATTAAAATTAAAAATTAGGATTTCAATTTTAATACATATATGTAGTTATAACCCTACCTTTCAGCTTGAGGAAGTGGAAAACCGTCCAGTTTCCACGTGATTTGAGGAGTTGGGTTGCCAGTGGCTATACATTTGAGGGACACGGGTGGCCCTGGTTGCAAGGTTTGTTGGATGAATTTGTATAAAAGCTGAGGCTGAGCAGCTAAAAAATAAAGATGGAAAACACAGATGAGGATTACAAGCAAAATTGATTAGAGCAAAAATATAAAACAGTGGGATTTACATGACTTTTCAGCAAAAAAGGTTATAAAAACAAACCCCCCCCCCCCCAACATTCACCAAAACCAATTTTTGACCCCAGAAATGGAAAGCACGAGAAAGATGACTTCAAGATACACTAGAAATTCAATTTTAGATGGAAACTTTGGAGGCTATATCTCCGGGACCGTGCAGAAACTCCAGCTAATATATTTATACTAGACCGGTACTAGACCATCATGAGATATCATTTGAGACATGTTTCACAAATATCCTTGAGTGCTCCAAAAGGGGCAAAAAATGGCCTGTTTCTAGCATCGCTCTTTGAAACAAAACTTTACAAATTAAGCTGGGAGAAATTTAACTAGCGACTGGTTTTAAGGTGATTCCAGGGTCGATTAGTTCCAACCATAGGCACAGCGTACCGCTGCTCAACAGGTCAACAAATCTTGGCCAAAATTGATGACTACGCACAAAATGCACAAAGAGGATTGTCACCACTTGCAAGCATACTTCAGGAAGGTTCCCAGACATTTTCAAGCTGAAAAACTTTTAAAAATAAAGCCAAGATATTGGAAATGAGAGAACTCCCATGAGCCCCAATGAGTGCAAAAGAGACTTCATCGTTCCGCCTCACTCACTCTCACTAATCTTATTGCAAAATTCCCTTCCAATGTAAGGACTTTAAATTTCAGCCAATTTTGTTTCTTAAAGACTCAAAAAATCCATAAAAAAAATCACAAAAGAGCCAATATTCTTGGATTTTGTGTTTGTTCTTTAATTTCAATTTAAAATGCCAAAAATGTGACAAATTCAAAAAGTGACAAATAGTGCTACCCATCAGATTGAAATCTGGAAAATTTCGCCTGAAATCACCTTGAGTCAAAATCTTCTGCTGTGTTTGATTTCAATGCAAAAATATTTTACCTCCCAACATGAGCTGAATAGAGTTCTGTGCTGTCTCATCATCCGATCGCGCTAAACACTGATACATCCCAGCATCGTCCTTCTGCACTTTCTCGATGATTAGTTGATTGTCTTTAGCAATTACTTGACCTCCAGAGGATAGACCATTCATTTTCGTAGGACCAATAGTAATGCCATTTTTTAACCAGACCTTAGTAACAGAGCCTGCAGTTCGTCCCCCCGACACAAGGCATTGGATCACCATTTTCGAACCGACATCAACCGTCACCTCTCCTCCCGGCTGAAGGGAAACAACGAGAGGTGTTTTGACAATGAGACTGACTGTGAACCGTTCCACACCTTGCGTCGAATTCACTTCACAGGTCCATACACCATCGTCTTCTTCCTCGACGTGTTGGATGATCAATCGTTCATCAATTTGAAGAATCCTGTCATCTTTGAGCAATCTCTGCTGATTGTCCTCTCGAAACCACCTGAAATCAAAGTCCCTATATCTGTTATTACTTATACTCTTGATAAATTACCGATGATCTTCAAAAAAAATTTTTTCAACCTTTTTTATCACTGAGCTAAAAAAAGTCTGCATCAAAAACCCTATTTCTGATCTCAAAAAATTTCTCAAACTTATGACTCAAAAAGAAACAAAAAGAGACTAACTGGCTGTAGCAGAGGCACGCTGAATTCTCGCGGATCCAACAAAACAAAGTCAACAACCTTCTGATGTCACTGGGTGTTGAATAAAGAGCACCCTCTTCAACACGTCCCAGTCCATCCAACCAGTGTTTTCCAAAAGTAACAATTTTGTTGAATCCGCAAGAATTCTGCGTGCCTCAAATCTGCCCTATGTATTTTAGCGTAGTGCTCCGCCTCTATTTGTCTCTGGACTGAAAACATTTTGTAAATCCTTTTGAACTGGCAACATTTTTCAGACTTGTTTCTTGTGTCTTGTGTATTGTACTGTGATTGTGTATTGTTCTATAATTTGTAATTTGACCTGTGTCTAAGCTCAGAAGTGCTAACTTCTTGCGGCTACGTACACTAAATAAAATAAATATATTATTAAATAGGTTGAAGAAAATTTTACAGCCCAAGTATTTCTAAATCCACAGAAATAGCAGTCTTCAAACTTTTCTGTCCACCGACAGGAGTTCAAGGACACCTAGAGTTGACAACCTATTTACTTTGCTTATCTAACTCATGGTAAGTAAACTAACAAGAGTTGACCCTTATTTCATCATCTTGGATACCGATATTTCTTCTTTTCCTTTAAAACAACATTGTGACCAGTTGTAATTCTGATTGTACGTTAGAAATCAGACTTAACTGATGATTTTCACAGGTTTTCAACAGTTTGATAGTCCAATCAGATGCAGATTTTACATTCACTAATGTCATCGGACGCAGCTTTTAGACTTCTGAGCTCCGTGATTTGATGCCCAAAGCTGTATCGGATGACATTTGGGACATTGTAAAATCCGCATTTGATTGAACTTACAGACCATCAAAACTTGTAAAAATCATCAGATGAGTCTGCTTTCTGACGTACAATCAGAATTACAATTAGTCTCGATGTTGTTTTAAAGGAAAAGGATAAACATCAGTATCCCAATCTCCCAGCAAGGGCAGATCCAGGAAATTATCTTTCTCCTGCTCCTTCCATTTGAACAGATGTGTTGGAAAAGGATAGCAAAGGGGGCCATCACATGACTAAAGCCCCTTTCTCCGTCCTTTCCTAACTAACACATTCAAAAGAAAGGAGAGAGAGAAAGACTAATTCCAGTATCCGCCCATGTCTCCCTGATGACACAATAAAGAATGACTTGTGAGTTCTTAATCTTGCAATCTCAAGAGCCATCATTTAACTTCCTTCCAATATTTCTGACTCGTGACGTCACATCTTGAGCCAAGCCTGGCTTGAATTTTAATTTTGAGTGAAAAAATAAAGTGAATTTCTGCCATAGAAAGAAAGTGTGCGCCCAACAAGTAGCAGATTCTAATCTCTTACTTGTTCATTCAAGCCAGTGACAGCAGAGATAGTACAATTCGTAGTTTTAACGCTACTGTTACAAACAAAATGCCGATGAAAGAAATTTGAGCAACTCACCTAACAGATGGCGAGACGAAACCTTCAGCAAAACAAGGCAGAACGGTGGGTTGGTCTTTCTTAGCATAGATAGTAGTTGATTTCCTAAAACTACGAGGCATGGGTAGTCCAACGTCTGAAAAATAGTTATAAGAAGCGGCATTTGAGTAAAAAAAACTAAAATACAACTTGAACGCTGAGATTCATTGAATAAATGTTAAAAGAATATGAATACCTCATAGAATGATAGTTACCGGACGAATTCATTTTCCCAGACTAGCACTGGTTTTAGACTAGAGTCCTATCTAACTGGGTGACCCATTAAATCATCTGAATGACCGTTTAAACCATTAAATCATCTGAATGACCGTTTAAACCATTAATTCATCCAAACTGACCAGCCAAACTGTAAAATTGTCCGCAGATCAGATCACATCAGATAAAAACAACCCCGCCTAATTACTGCTTAGATCCACCTCAATTACTTTTAAAAAGTATTGCGTAAGTAATTTATAAAGATGATTTGTGCAACTCTGATCCTAACTATCGCCAGGGTGTCTTACTGAAATTTTCCGAATACTTCTACCATTCTACTTCGAAGATACAAATGCAAGTATACAAAGGTATGAAAATTTGAGGAACAGGTTTCCTGCTTCAAAAAACAGATGTAACTTGTAACATCTCGGTATCAACCCCTTTCAAAAGCCGTGCGCTGTACTTTCCCTCTCGCCTGGCGGCCGTTGCATGAAGCTTCAGCGGGCGATGGTGGAGACACAGCGTGTGTCTCTCTCTCTCTCCCCCCCCTCTCAACTAACCAGTTCTCAAATAGACTCAGCGTCGTACGCTCCGTGCTCTTACAATGTGAGAATTATTCATTTAGTTTCATCCCCTTCTGGGATGGAACGTTAACTTTACTTAATATCGGGAGTGAGTTGTGGTGGCCGGCAGGCCACCATTTGAAATAGAACTTGAGTCGTTTGTCTTTACAGTTTACTTCCTATTGCGTTCTCTTTCACCTCCCTAAATCATGGGGTAAGCTTCGGCCTCCCATCGGGGACTTAAAGTCCCCATGACATCAAAATGCCACAAACTTTTGGGTAGGTTGACCCCAAATTAAGTTAAAGTCATTCTAGCTGAATCTGAGTTGTACCTAGATCTTCCGCTGAGTCGAACATGTAGTGCACCGACAAATTCAGTGCTTTCTTCCCTTGCTCCAAAATTAGTTTTATGAAGCTTCTCCTCCAGAATTTTCTTTCTTGGGACAAGCTCTTAGGTACGAAGGAACGGAGAAAATAGTCGGCACTGCATGGTCCACCAACTTTGGCCTCTGCCTCGGCTGGTTGCATGTTGATCCGTCTTTTAAGCGAAAAGTATCAACTGTCAAAATATCACATGGTCTGAAATGCTTGATACATACAGCGGTGTTTCTTGTGGGGGTAAAGTTTTCTCGTTTAATTGCTACAAGCCATGATTGTTTATTTGCTTCGTCTTTTGGGAATGCAAATGATTGACAAGTTTCCGAATTGTCGTAGTTTGATCTGCAGCCAGGAACACAGCAAGAACGTGGCATTTTCCTCGAAGTCTTCTGGAGGAAATGATGGTAAAAAGTCGACAGGTGCTGATTGGAATCACTTTCCGCGCAAGGAAACAAAAACACTGCCTTATATTTGTATGGTTATTGAAAGGTTGATGTATTCAGGTTATGCATTCAGAACAGAAAAGAATTCACAATGAAAGAAGTTCATGGGATGCTATTGAAGCGTAAATACGTTAAGTACACACATGTTGATGTACTTTGAGCAAAAAAAACTACTTTGTTTCTGGTGTTTGTTCTTACAAAAATTGGGAAAGTTAGAAAGATAAACAAAGCAACAAACCAATCCAGTAAGAAACATAACCTGCATCAAAACATGCAGTATGCAGTGTTAGGTAGACTCCTCTGCAGAGAGCCGTGAGATTTTTAGGGATGACAAAAACACCGTAAACCGCTGCTGCAAGTTCGCAGTCCTGCTGATGCCAAAAGAGCCGTGAGATTTTTGGGATGACAGTGATGACAGAACTCGACGAAAACCGCATTTTGCAAAGTGGGGGTTTTCTACGGTGCCTTCGTTTTATTATTATTTACGTTCCTTCTGACTCCGGATTAAGTACTGAAATAGTATGCTTGTCTTAAATTAAGTATACTCCAACTAAAATACCATGATTATTTTGTGTTATTTTACATCTAGCTGCTGCTGTCAATCATGGATGAAAATGTACTTACTGTTACGAAGTACCTACATATATTTGAATTTGAATTTATTTATTTGAAACCAATTTAACAAAAAAAAGTAAAGAAAGGAAAGTTTCCCCTGCCACGAGCTGGCTCGAGTGGCAGGTTCACTGAAACATAAATTAACAGAAAAGAAATAATAATGAAGTAAAGCTTTCAAAAATATGAAATGAGATTAAAATCACAACGAAAATTATAAGTTATAAAAAAAAAAAAAAAAAAAAAAAAAAAAAAAAAAAAAATCCAAATTTTCATGTGTGTGAATTCCATTGTGAATTCAGTGGTGATAGCGATCGTTTGTAAATTTTCCTAACACATATTAGAAAGGAAAATAATTCCATGACTATTTGAGAATTTGCGGTTTTTTTTTTGGTCTTCCCTAAAAAATCTCACTAAATCATTCCTAATTGTAAATAAAATTCTGAAGATTGTCAAAATTAGACGTAGTGTGCGAGATTCGAACCCCCGACTTCAATATTAAAACTAGATGTCATGCCAAGACCTTTATCTCTTGCACCATGCGACTATGGTGATGAAGAGGCTGAAAATTTAATTTATAGGGCAACTCAATGGCACTTAGTAGTTCAGACTTCCGCTGCTAGGTGTCACGCCTGTTTATGACCACCGTTGAGCAAGACAGCACACATCACCGAAGTTTCTGTCATCTGTGTCATCCCAACTTTTTTCACGGCTCTCTGCGTATCGTAAAAACCGCAGTGTTGCGTTGGTTTATGGTGGCATTGGTGGAATCACCGAAACCGGATATGTGAGCCGGGCGGGAAAAAATGAAAAATAAGGCGGTAAGTTAAGCCACCGAGGCAGACAACAAGTGTCGGGGGCTGCATTAGAATGTCTGTGAGGAGAATTATTAGAATCGATGAATTTAAACTGATGAGATCAAGACAAAAGCAAAATGCTGGCTTGGAATGTGAGGAAGAGGTGGAAAAAAAGGGAAAAGATAACTGAAGTGGGGGTAGAGGAGTAGGTGGAGCATTTACAATTTTATTGATAAATATGAATAGGTTGTATTCAAAGATTGATGGAGTAAGGGAATGGGTGGGTAGTACGATGATGGACGTGGTAGGCTGTGTAGAGACACACCTAACTAATAAAACAGGGGACGGTAAGATAAGTATACGAGAGTACGATTTATATACGGTAAACTCACACAGCTTCCATACTGGGGGTGTAGTAGTGTATGTGAATAAGAAACTGGCAGTTAGGGATCTGGGGGAATTTGTAAATGAAGAGTGGTGGGTTCAAGTGCCAAGTATTTGAGGACGACGAGTTAAATGCGTTTAAGAGCAAAATCTTAAGTAAGTTGTTTAGGTATCAGAGTGAAAACTGGGAGGGGAATAGAATGGTTGCACATTGTTATAGGGGTTGGGGAGAGATTAGGGATGGCCCTCCTGTCTAAAAAAGTCCTGCGTTTAGGCCGCGTCAGGTGAAAAAACCTTCTTCCTATTTCCTACCTGGGTTAGAGTAGGGAGGACTGTTTTTTATTGTTACAGTATAGTTTAGCTGGGTGATACGGGATTAGCTGCCACTATTTAATGTATTAAAAAAAAAAAAAAATAAGAAAAATAAAAAAAAAAAAAAACTGGTATCAAAGTGACGCGGTGAAATATTCCTATCAGAATCTGAAATTTTATTGAAATTTCATCGACCCTTGAAAATTTCAAAAGTGATGTATTTTTCTAAATAATTGAATTTTTGGATTAAACTTTGTTCTTTGCTGAACAAATAACAATGATCTGTATCCAAAATATTCAGAATTTTGCTACTTGTCCAAGTACAAGCCGAAGGGTACGCACGAGAGTAGCATTGACAACGAAAAAATCATTGATGATCTTATGGTCAAACAGTGACAAGATAAGTCGACTTCTCATCGTCCAAAGATTAAAAAAAGTATCTACTTCTCTTTTTACTGAAGTTTTGTATTATATTTTCTTATACTTGTGGACGCATTTCACGTTACGTTATGTCGGTAATTAGATGCGACGATGATTGCTGTCAGTGAGCCGTTTGAAAATGATTTTTTCTTTTCTTTTCTCTTCGCAGATTTAAAAATTATCTGCAGATTTTTTGAAATTTTATCCATCAACTTGGCAGCAAAATAAGAAGTATATACGAGGGGCGTTCAATAAGTAAGTATCCCCCCCCCCTCTAAAATCCACGATAATGGACCAAATTTAAAAAACTTTAGATTGAAATCTTCCTTAGGATATACTGAATCCAGCTATCTAAGAATCAACGCAATCGGATAAAATGCGGCTGCACACGGGCCGCGGATGCGCGTTGCGGCCTGAGCCGCTCCCGCTGCACAGTGCAGTGACCTTATGGGCGGTAGGGACAAAATTCATAACTCATGAACGGAGGCTCGTAAAGAAGTGAAATTTGGTGGAGATGTTCTCAGATATATGTGCTATCGTTCGACGAGGTCACCATTTTTTTAGTCAAACCCAAAGGGGGGTTTGGGCCCCATTATTTTTTAATTTATCGGTTGACCAAAAAGATGCACTGAAATCCTCATAATGTGCTTTTTTGTAGACACTGTTGCTTCAATGGTACCTTGAATTAATACGGAAACAAGCGTAAAGTCGTAGCTTAACAATTTTCAAAATGGCGGTCATTCTACGGGGCTGCGAAATTCCCCCTTTTCCAAGGTAAAATACGCTATATAAAGTGGCAGTTTAATTAAAAACTTTGTACATATAAATAAAAATTAAAACGAACTTTTGGTAACGAAAAGTAAACTTTATGAAAAATAAATTTGGTATTTTGAGGTCACAAAATTAAATAGTAACTTATAAAAATTAACATTATTAATTAAAAACCAATCTCCTAAAAACTACAATAACCAAATAGAAATTGAAAAACCAAAAAAGAAACATTTAAAAAAAAAAAATCAGAACAAATAAAAAAAACAGAAAGATTAATGAGGAACCTTGTTCATCACAGCCACAGAAATTAGTCACAAAACTTGTAAAACCTGTAATCACACAATCAAAATATATTAAAAATCGGAGAAACATAATAAAAGAGATAAAGAATTGGAAAAAACAAATCGGGACGTCAAAGAGGAATCTTATCATGAAGAAATTATCCGAAACCAAGTTTTAAAACAATGTATTTACTACCTGTGCATCATTTTTGAGTCTCAATTAAGGGGGGGGGGGGGGTTCAATTGAGACTCAGGTCTCAAAAGCAATGCACTCGGGTTGCAATAATCGCAAAATAAAAGCACTGCCTTCTAAAAGTCTGATGTTTTCTGAGCTTCAGTCTTCATTACAGTTTCAACTTGTTGATTCTCACACTAATGCGGCAAAGTCTTAAAATCTAAATATTCTAATATTCTCTTTTATGAGCTCTTACGCGCTAATTAGATACGTGATTTCAAAACACAACTAGCATTGTGATTCTTAAAAGTCGATAAAGTTGTGGGGGAAAAAATGCAGGTGTATTTTTAAAACATTTAGGTGCAGTGGCGTCGCGTGCAATCTGGCAACGCTGCGATTCGTCCATTTAAATCAATTCAAAATATCGATTCGAGAGAGTGCACTGTGCACCTCCAATAAATCAACCTTTTTCGTGCGTTTAAATGGACAGAATACGGCGTTGCCAGACTGCACGCGACGCCACTGTTTAGGTGACATATGCGTGGCACGAGACAAAGCAAATCTTACTTGGAAAAACGCTAGATCCGAGGTCCGTAAATTTAAGATATCTCAAAATATCGGAGGTATTCGGTAGATATCTCGACGGATTCTGAATCCTGAGGAAATTTCCTATGACATATGTGAAAACTGCACATATATATTTATATATATATTTTTTATATGTCTGCCTAAACATTTGAATTAGTGTAAAAACAGCAACGCTTGGTACTCCTAAAAAGAGGGGGGCTTTCACCCCCCAAGATTGATTTAAAAAAACCAAATTAATTTTTTTTGTAAAGAATAACTTACCTGCATACTAAATCAGCCGCAGTTTTGCTGCATGCACGTGACTGTAGGTCCACAATCTTGTCACTGTCACAATGACTCGCACACCTTTTGAGGTATCAGCGCTGAGGTAGCGCGGCGGCCTTATCTTCCACCCCTTCCCCTTCCCTCATTTGGCACTTTTGAAGTAAACAAACACTTGTAACGCGTTCTCTGGTTGTTCATCTAAACAATCCATCGTCTACCAACACTATCCCTGATGGTCGAATTTTCGACTTTTGTCCATTGGACACTGCACTGTGCGCTGGCTCGGCATCAAGCGCGCGACGAAATGTTTTGCTTATCACCTTTTCCAGCCAACGATAAGGCCTTTCCTTGCGAGTTGGGTGTACGCACCTGATTGATAGTAAGATAATAGTACACAGGTAGTACGATAACATGGAAAATTCATTGATAATAACTTCTTACCACCATGGGATTCGAAAAAAAATTGGTCCGGTGGCAGTGTTTATCGTGTGTTCGCCATGGAGCTACCGCTTCAAGTCGTCCAGGATCGTGAACTTCGGGGAGTGATTCGATTTTTGACCGCGAAAGACAAAAAAGACACCATCGGACTTTCATTTGTTTCCATATCTCAAGGCGGAAATTGGTGGTGTGCATTTTAAATCTATGGAGAAGGTCAAAAATGCTTGCAGCACATTTTTCAAGAATCAGCCCAAGGATTTCTACGCGCGGGGCATCAAAAAGTTGGAGTCTCGATATCAGACCTGTTTGGACCGAAAAGGTGGATATGTGGAGAAATAAGGTAAGCCCAACTCATGTTTTCAACCGGTGATTTTTTTCCCTCCCGGTTGTTGATTAAATGTATGAACGTTTGAAGAGAAGCCTCTCTAGCCGCGCGCTACTAAAAATTCGGCCGAGCCGGCGGGAGCGGCTCACGCCGCAACGCGCATCCGCGGCCCGCGTGCGGCCGCATTTTATCCGATTGCGTTGATTCTTAAATAGCTGGATTCAGTATATCCTAAGGAAGATTTTCATCTAAAGTTTTTTAAATTTGGTCCATTTTCGAGGATTTTAGAGGGGGGGATACTTACTTATTGAACGCCCCTCGTATAAGGAAAATCTTGAAATTGTGAAAAAACTAAAATCAGTTAATGATGTAGCTGAACCCCCCGTCAAGCTTATTGAAGAATATAATGAGAACAAACAAACAAAAGATGAAAACGAGCGACAGTGAATTCAGATCGTCGCAGATCACAGGCAACAATTCCCAGATATAAAGAAAAAAAACCCTAAGTGAGCCCCGGTTCTACGACAGTTGACCGTGGACATTTGACCGCGCGACAGTTGATCGCGCGTATTTGACCGCGGCGACAGATGATCGCCAAAAAAAAAATAATAATAATAATAATAATGAGAATAAATAAAGAATGGTAGGAAAAAACAGAAATCGGATGGCAATGTGTGCGGAAAATGCCCTCAGAGAAACTTTTCCCGAATGTCAAGTACGAGGTTGTTTTTTTCACTTATCCCAAAACATCTGGAAACATGTCCAAGGGTGCGGTCTGCAAAATGAATATGCGGAAGACCTAGCTTTCGCCCTTGAACTGAGACAAATCGCTGCATTAGCCTTCATGCCTCCTGAGTCTGTACAAGAAGGGTACCCCTTTGGTAACTAAATCCACGTTTATTTTTTCATTGTATTTAATTGCCTGGTCAACTTTTAATTTAGCAATAAGCAACAACATTTGTACAATGTTCATTCTTGCATTTAACTGACTCTTCGTAATGTCAGATAAAGAAACTTCTACGAACTGAAATTTTGTGTTCTGTTCTTTTCCGTCCAAATATTCAATTTTAATTAAATTTCAGGAAAAAAGTTGCTCCAAGAACTTCAAAGTGTGTTAAAATGTATTATTGATGACAAAATTTCATGAGTCTTTATTGGAGGCATCATGTTTTTGCAAATATTGCGAATGGCTTAGTTGCGTATCAGGACCCCGGAAACTCGTGTTTCTTCAACGATTTTACGTGAATCCGCGTGTTTTTTTAAGGACGTGAAGAAAATATGTGAAGTTGCAAGTTGCGTTTATGTGTGCTTTTTTACACTAATAATTTTTACATCGTGTGATTTTGAAGGCTAAAAAAGTATATTTCCAAAGTCTTGATGGCAAATCTGATAACATTGCGTGAAAGTACACGAAAAAGTGTCCCTTTCAACCAATTGGTATTGGTCTAGGAGAAATAAATCATGCAAAAATACACCGCACTATGGTATAGAATCTCGAATTTTTGGCCAAAAATGCAAAATATGAGTATTAACGAAAACATGTTTGGCGATTCTTATCACTATCTAGATGCTCTAAGGTATCTTTAGTGGCCAGCATTGACTTATCTCATTGCATTTTCGGTCTGATATCTCTAATCGAATTTGCTCATCTCGGAGGAAAATAAACAAAATTCGAAACACGGTTACGTGTCGTTTACATTGTCATGCGAGTCATGTCATTTCACTGCGAGTGCAAAAATCAACGGTTAATGTCATTTTTCTGCCTAGAGAAAGGAGTAAGTAGTGAAGAACAAAGATTGATAGGTATCAATTCTTAGAAAGAAAAAAAAAGAGAGAAAATTAAAGCAATTTTCTACAAGCACAGGGTTTAGTCATTTTCTGTCATTTCTAAACGATATTCAGTTAGTACCTGAGACTGTGAATCTAGCAGTATTTGAGCTGACTAATGAGACACCACTGAGTTTGTTGACGCCTCTGCACTGGTACTCCTTGTACCTGTCAGTATCGCCGATTTTCTTGATCAGCAACTCACCGCTTGGCAGCATGTGATATTTTCCATCTGTTCAACAGAATAAACAAAAGAAAGAAATAAGAGTGACATCAAAATAATTAAGAAATAGAGAAGAGCGAAAGCCTAAAATCAACGACCATTCAGAACTCGTTGAGCTCGTGTCAGTACTCCTTGTCAGGGAGTCCCTGACAATACTTGAATCAGGGACTCTATCTACGCTTACTTTGCACGAGCCAAGTAACTTCATTCACGGCGGCGCTAAGTAGTTAACTATTCGTACGTATTGGTGTTGTTTTTGCATATTCTCCTGAATGAAGGCGAACAAGAACGTGCAGGTAAGCTTGCGTGTCGGGTATACCGTACTGATCACCGTCGAGTACACGTAACTCTTTCTCACTCGCAGTCATTTAGCATAGTACCAAAACTGCCTCGATGGATTACATCTTTACTTTGCAACCCATTTCAACGATTGATGGCTCAAAAAGTCCGTAAAAAAATAGGAAGGTGCCGATCAGTAACGACACCGTTTTTTGTTTTGTTTCTTTTTTACCTTCCGAACCATTGCAAACGTGACGACTTCTCAGGGATTTATTGAGTCCCCTGAAAATCGATTATTTTACGTACGTTTAAATGGAGAAAATCCGTTGTTGCCACATTGCACGAGCCGCCTTTGGTGCCAATGCATAGTGATCTTGTTATTCCTTAAGGTAATTCTTCCATGGCAAACTCCTGTAAATTTTAATCCGATAGATGGCGTTACTTGTCGCTGGCTCCGAAAATAGCCGTTTCTTTACGGTTTTCGGCTGTTCTCTCTGAACAGACGAATAAGAGACGAAAAATCGGAGTGTCAGCACCTGCGTATTTTTTTGCTTGATTTTTTAAGCTAAATACAGGCCAAATTGGTTCAGAAATAAAGACGTAACTATGCAAAGAAAAAATCAAGTGTTACTTGGAGTTGTATCAACAAAGATTACAGGTTTCGGTTTCACATGTAATCTTTGCTGATACAACTCAAAATTACACTTGATTTTTTCTTTGCATAGTTACGTCTTTATTTTTGAACCAATTTAGCCTGTATTTAGCTTAAAAAATCAAGCAAAAAAATACGCAGGTGCTGACACTCCCGATTTTTCGTCTCTTATTCGTCTGTTCAGAGAAAACAGCCAAAAACCGTTAAGAAACGGCTATTTTCGGAGCCAGCGACAAGTAACGCCATCTATCGGATTACATTTTTTCGGGAGTTTGCCATAGAATCACCTTAAGCTGCCGCGGTAGAGAATGTTGATCCATATATGGTATACTTCTTCGATGGGCGCTTGGTGCAAGTCTGTGTATTTCATCTCCATCAGAGATAGACAATTTAAACGCTTTTTATTGAAATAATGCGAGTATACTTCAGAGCCTTTCAACGCCACAATATCGTTTGTAAGCTGGACATTACTCCATAAATTGAAAGTTCATTCGTCTGTAGAAAAAACTTACAATTGAGCCCCATTCGTAGTGTTTTTCGCATTAGTTACACTTCTAAGCACCAGTTACTTGGTGCCTCTATTAGCCTTGCTACAAACTCTTTACGAGCTCAAACTGATTTAAAAAGATTAGATGCAATTAACTTTTTGTTCCGCAATTCAAAGGTTACGAGTGGATGACGTACTGAGCACATAAAAACCTACACGAATGCTCCGTCCTGAACGTAAAGCTAATATACAAATAAGTTGCCGCTTTGAGTAATGAATTTAACGCTTTTTAAAAAGTCATTAGTTTTTTTCACTTAACGGGTCTGTTTCAATCTTTTGCTGCAACTATAGAGGCCCTGGTAAACATGGTCCATAAAAATCCATGACGAAATCTCTATGCAACATAGATTTTCATGAAATCATAAGGATCTCCATGGAATTGTACGGAAATCCTTATTAATTTTTAGGAATTTCCATACATTTTTATGGATATCTTTATGATTACATGGAAATCCATATTGCATGGAGCTTTGGTCAAGGATTTTCATAGATCATTTTTACCATGGGAGGGTCGCTTCTGATAAAAAAAATCGCGTGGAAATCACACTTAAAATAATGAAAATACTCAAAAATTGACTCAAAAATCATTAAATACGTTCAACAGAATTCAAAGGTGGTGGCCGAAAAAGTGGGTAATTAACAAACAAGGAGTCCCATCTAATCACAACTTTCAATGCTGAGAAAAGAGATTCGTCACAGAAAAAGCTGCGATTAGATTACGGCACGCTCACGTTTAAACGCATTTATTAAGTTTGTGAGTAGATTGAGACTCAGCCTTTTCGATGATGTGATTTTTTTCGGATTTTACTCCAGAATACACACTCTCTATAGCAGTAGCAAAAATTTGCAAGAGACCCAACTAATGTAAGATCCGATCCGCATTTACCGATAGAAAGACCTTGCAATAACGTAAGATCCAATCACCATTTACCGATAGAAAAACCTTGCAAAAGCGTTTCGTAACTTCAACGACACCCTGTATCATCCACCAGTCCTTATAGCAGTTATAGCTGTAGCAAAAGTTTGCAACAGACCCAACTAACGTAAGATCCGATCACCATTTACCGATAGAAAAACCTTGCAAAAGCGTTTCGTAACTTCAGCGACACACCCTGTATCATCCACTAGTCCTAAATGGGGTGTCTCCACCTGCGAATTTAAAAGCGCGAAGAAACTGATTGAGCCAATGAGCTTCTTTGTTGTCGATACATCGGACTCGACCTATCGACTTCAAGGCAGCTCATTGGCTCAATCAGTTTATTCGCGCTTTTAAATTCGCAGGTGGAGACACCCCTGTAGCAGTTATAGCTGTAGCAAAAGTTTGCAACAGACCCAACTAACGTAAGATCCGATCACCATTTACCGATAGAAAAACCTTGCAAAAGCGTTTCGTAACTTCAGCGACACCCTGTATCATCCACTAGTCCTAAATGGGGTGTCTCCACCTGCGAATTTAAAAGCGCGAAGAAACTGATTGAGCCAATGAGCTTCTTTGTTGTCGATACATCGGACTCGACCAATCGACTTCAAGGCAGCTCATTGGCTCAATCAGTTTATTCGCGCTTTTAAATTCGCAGGTGGAGACACCCCTTTAGCAGTTATAGCTGTAGCAAAAGTTTGCAACAGACCCAACTAACGTAAGATCCGATCGCCATTTACCGATAGAAAAATCTTGCAAAAGCTCCACGAACGTAGCTCATTGAAATCACTTGTTTTGTGACTTCAGGGACACCCTGTATCATCCACCAGTCCTTAGCAGTGAAGCGAGGGTGAGGGGTAAAATCAAGATTGATAACGATGAGTTAAGCGTGACAATGAGACAGCCACGCAGTGTTGCCAGTTTTACAGAGAGGCACTATGTCTTACATTTTCCATTGAAACCTATGCAAAATATACAGATTTTCACCAGCTATCTGGCAATACCGCAGCCACGAGACACAGCTCGTTGTGCAGCTTGCCCCCCCCCCCCCCCCCGAGCAAAACAATTACGATCGGTGTGCTTTTACACCGACTATTGCCGTATACAGAGACACAAGAAAATCCTCGATTAAGTTCCAGCGGGTGGCCGGACGCGCAACGGGCAGAATGTGTTGCCGGTTGAGTAGCTCGAATAACCATTAACCAGAGCTGCCGTTTTGCTTATAATGGGTTTGTTGCAATGGGTCTGTAGCATACTTTTGCTATAGCGTTATGGAGGGTTGATTCTGATGTGAAATCCGGTGAAAATCACATTGAGAGTATCAAACAGTCTCAAAATTCCACTCCTAAACGGTCAAAAGACGTTTTGAGGAGAGCCTAAGATGGCGATTGAAAGGGCGAATCAACTCTGCATGCATGCACCACAAGCACCAAAGGATAGCCGACAACGGCAATTTAAAATCATGGTTAGAATATAAACAAACGTCTTACTTCCTCATAGTACTTACATTTTGTGTTTTACCCGGTAATTTTTTCTTTTTTGCTATTATACGTCCTATTACTTCGTTTCGCTTTTTCTCCTGTACGTCCAAAAAATCCGGACCTCGCACCAGATATACAAGACTACATTAAAAGTTGTAAGGCTGGTAAGCATCCGTCAAAAAAAGGTCGGACCGAAACAGAAGTCGTTCCTTTAAGCAATGCGAATATAGAACGTCCAGTCATAAGTAAAAAGTACGAAGTCCAGTAGAAGAGTAGAATTTCATCTAAGTCAAGTTCATCAAAATCTTCCAGAACCCGCAAGTCTAGACGACAACGTTCTAGTACTTCGGCGGATGGCCAATCTTTGAAATCATGCACATCCGGTACGAAACAACCACCAATAATTGACAGAATCAGTGGCGTAGCCAGGAATTTTTCTGGGGGGGGGGGGGGGGGGGTTCCGAGGTCCGAAAATTGTCAGGGGGGGGGCGTCTTAAAACGCAAAAAATTACCGTTTTTTTAGGACAAACTTTGGTATCACGGGGGGGGGGGGGGTGTTCCAGACCCCCTGGACCCCCCCCCCCCCTTGGCTACGCCACTGGATAGGATACAACAGAGCCTCAACGCAAGTGGGCTGAATCTAAGCGAATGTAAGTTTTGGCATGTCATACTTTTTGGTAATACCCTCCAAGCAGTGAAAAGGCGCTGTAATTTTGCGAAAATAAGAGAAATTTTATGATATTCTTTTCTAAAGCTTATTAAGTAATAAAATTCTAAGAAAAAAATCAGTATTTACAGTTAAAGATCATCAAGGCATTTTCTGTTTGTTTGCCTCATTTTTAAATGATTTTACATCATCAGAATAGACCCTTTTTTCAGCTGCTACGGATCAATTAACCGCGTTTTCTGCTCATATTTGAATTAATACAAAATATTTGAATTTCCCGCCAAATTTAGAAACACTGTGAAGAGCACAGGCGTTTGTCAAGGGCCGCCCTCGCTTCGCCGTGAGCATTGACGCGAGGACTTGCGAAGAGTATAGCGCTCAATTGAGGCGATCTCCTGGTAAGGGGCCCATAAAACATCGAGTCTGCTCTTTCACAGGGATCCTGATTCAATTGTGATGGTGATTTCATGGGAAAAGCACATAGCAGGTGTCTTAAGAACCCGTAGCTACCAGACAGCAGCGTTCGTTCTCTGGAACGAATCGTTTGTCCGGACGATCTCAAAGGAGAAACGAACGATTCTTGAGAACTAAAATCTTCGTCACCAAGCGATAGCGAGTCAGTCGGTTCAACGGCGCAAACAGGAGCTCTTCCGTCTTTCTCATTTACCATTTGAATGTATATGAAGAAAAAGGATAAAAAGAAGGGGTTTTATCGCACTGTCCATCCTTGTCTAACATACGCGTTTCAATGGAGGAAAGAGAGAGGCGGGGAATCGGTGGCACAACCAGGATCTCTTCCGTCTCTCTCATTTTCCCATTGAATGAATATGAAGAAAAAGGATAGAGAAAGAAGGGGTTTTATCGCACACTATCCATCCTTGTCTAACATACGCGTTTCAATGGAGGAAAGAGAGAGGCAGGAAATCAGTGGTACAACCAGGATCTCTTCCGTATCTCTCATTTTCCCTTTGAATGAATATGAAGAAAAAGGATAGAGAAAGGAGGGGTTTTATCGCACACTATCCATCCTTTTCTAACATACGCGTTTCAATGGAGGAAAGAGAGAGGCAGGAATCAGTGGTACAACCAGGATCTCTTCCGTCTCTCTCATTTTCCCTTTGAATGAATATGAAGAAAAATGATAGAAAGAAGGAGTTTCATCAGATAGTCTATCTTTGTCTAGCATAGGTGTTTCAATGGGGGGGGGGGGGAAGGAGAGGTAGAGAATCAGAGGTGCAGTCGGGATCTCTTCCATCTCTCTTATTTTCTCTTTGAATGAATAAGAAGAAAAAGGACAGAAAGAGTGGGTTTTATCACTATCCTTGTCTAACCTAGGTGTTTCAATGGAGAAAAGAGAGGGAAAGAGAATTTCTCGTTGTGCTTTACTGAGCCGCAGCCGTTTTACGGATCTTCAAGGTGATTCCGGGCAAAACTTTTCCAGATTTCAATCCGATGCAGTGGCGTCGCGTGCCATCTGGCAACAATGAAACTGCTCCATTTAAACTCTTTAAATAAATCGAGTTATCCTTGTGCACTGTGCACCCCCTGAATTCGATATTTTACATGCGTTTAAATGGATAGAATACATTGTTGCCAAATTGCACGCGACGCCACAGATCCGATGGATAGCCGCTTCAGAGAAAAGTCGTGTTTTTGGAATTTTAAAGTGGAGACAAACATAAAACGCTAAATTCAAGAACGTTGGCACTTGCGTAAATTTTTTAAAAGATTTTTTAAGCCAAAAACGGGCAACATTGGTTGAGAATTAAAGCCGTAATTTAGGAAATTCATTTCGCCATAAGCTAAGTGGGAGCGAGTGAATGCTAAGGATACTATGTTTGTATGCCTCACTTGTACTCATTAAGGTTCATGGAAGTTTTCAAACCTAAATCCTGGCTTTATTATGAGTGTTTTAGCTTGAAACGTTCAGAGTATCCACCTGAAGTATGCTTACAATAACGAGGAAGTAAAATTTACTGGGAAAAAACACACAGAATGACTCAAAACGTGGGTACTACGAGGAAGTTAGTCGTTCGTTTACATTCCAACAAACAGTATAAATTACCGTCGTCTGCCATCTTTTGGTGCTCGTGGTGCATGCATGCAGGGTTGATTCGCCCTTTTGACCGCCATCTTCGGCTTTCCATAAAACGCCTTTTGTGGGTTTAAGAGTGGGGTTTGAGACTATTTGGTGTTCTCAATGTAATTTACACGCAATTTTACACCAGAATCAACCTTCCGTATTACTGTAGCCAAAGTGTGCGACGGACACATTACAGCTAAAAACTGTCGACTTTTTGGACAGCGTGACGTGATGTCCACTTTTTGAACTAATCTACCCTCGAATCATCTTAATGATGGAGCTTTTGCAAACTTTTGCTACAGACTTATTGACAGATGATTATGGGGTAAAACCCTGTAAAAATAACGATTAGCGTACTTAAAGATCACGAAATCCACTCCCAAACTAAAACAATTCTTTCAAACGCGAGACCGTAATGGCGGCCGTTGCCGCAGTTTACATTGGGTTTCCCTCTCTTCAATCAGCTCCATCTACACGAGGTGTTCGCGCAAGACCACACAAGAAGAAGAAGAAGAGGCATAAAATTGCCATAAGATTTGGGCGGCAACAGCCGCCATTACGGTCTTGCGTTTGAAAGCATTGTATGAATTTGGGAGTGGATTTCGTGATTTTTTTAGAGCACTAATCGTTATTTTTACAGGGTTTTGCCCCATCAGCAACTATTAAAAAGCCTGTAGCAAAAGTTTGCAACATCTCCATTAGACAAAGACTATCGAACTGGTCATTTTGAAGAACAGGATCAAAGGAATCGAGTCTTATCAACAGACAATTTGGTTCATTCATAGAGTAAAATACCGTAAGCGCGGAGATCTCCGGAGGTAATACATCCTATGAGAGCTGCGTTAAGAGTGGTGCTTAAACGAAGCAGCCGACTGAAGTAAATAGGATAACAAAGGACACTGGAAGGGGGCTTTGTGTCGAGAGAGAGGAAGAGAGAGAGAAGACACCCCACCCCACCCCCCCCCCCCACAACTTTCTGTGTATCCTGCGTAAGTCTGTGATGCCACCCTCATCGCAAGAGTATAGTGAGCACTCGAGCTCGCCCCCTTATGATGACGATGACGCTGAGACTAAAATGAAATAAAGAATCATCAAGCACCGACAAGCACGTTATTATACGCGGTGTTTCTCTGGATTTTTTTTTTTTTTTTTTTTTTTACGATGTTGTCACTTTTACGCCGAATACTTTGACCAAGGATGATTATATCCCCGATAGTAGCACTAATGCACTATACGTCCCTTGAAGAAACATTAAGGGATGATTGCGAACGATCGAATCCAGAGCTGCCGTTTTACGTATAATTAATGACATTTTTCAATAGGGCTGTTGTTTTTGTTTTTTGCTACATAAGCAATTTCAGGGTTGATTCCTTTAAAACCTTTAAAAATATAATGTCTTATGGGGATGTTGCACACTTTTGCTATAAGATATTTAATTGTCGATACTGGTGTAAAAACCTCCAAAAATAACGATTGCAGCACTGAAAACTTCCAAAATTCACTCCTTAGCTCAAAAACGCTTTAATTTGCGCGAGCGTAATGGTGGCTTAGGGTAGTAATAATGGGAGATTCCCATCTAACAATACTGTAACTCCATCAAGAAGTGACCAATAAGAGACAACTTTTATTTGACACCGGTGTGTCACTAGATGTCACGGTACCATTCATCGGATGTGGATCACTACTCTGATAATTAATTACTCTGTGAATCATCCTTGTCAGCATAGAGAGAGTGACGAAATTAAGATAGGAATCTCCCAATCATGACTGCCCATTGTCTAGAGGAAAATACGTCACCTGGGTTGTTCTTTTTTGTGGTAAAGATGTTTAGCTTCGCGAGAGACAAAGAGTGCAACAGAGAGAGCAAAAACCCTTTGCACTCTCAACATCCGTACTAATGCAGAATCTTTTCATTTGTTTCAGACTACTTACAACCACGGAAACTCTTCGGAGATGCTGATTTTTCAACTCTAGAGGTTAAATGGACATAATACAGTGATGAAAACTTGTAGGCAACTCCACTGAAACTGATGTATGCTATTATTCTTCTTGTTGGTGAAAAAGCTCGCCATTAAATTACTATTCGCTTCTTTCCATAGCAGTGGCGCAGCGTGCAATTTGGTAACGTGTATTTGTATCATTAAATCCCACGTTAACCCTTTGCACTCTAGTGTCGGGTCCGGCCCGCCATAGAAAAAATGCTGATATTATCCACTGTCTAAAGTCTAAATCTAAATCCACCGACATAAAGTTTGAGCTTTCGTAGCTCCACTGTCGGGTGTGGCCCGAATCAAAAGAAGACTTAATTCGTATTGTAATTCCATAAGATTATTATCATACAACATATAGTTAGTTTATAAGCTCAAGCTCTTTTCTCTGACCTTTACTTATACTTCCTTCATAAACATTCTGAGTCTTCTGTTCCTCGGCGCCAGTCACGTGTTCACCTAGATCCACATCCTCTCAACTTTACTCTCACTCATTAAGGTAATTTGTTTATATTAATACTCTCTGAATAATTGTTCAATGATGTATGTGTTACTGGGAGCAAGTAATTTTGTTCGCACGAACAAAAACTTCAACCTAGCTAACTGTATATCATTGGCAGTTAGCGGAGCTTCTGTTTCTCCTCTGCCTAATTCTCCTTGGATCAAGGGAATTTTGGAAGAGTACTTGGAACAACAGCCCAGAGGTATTCATGTAAATTATACCCTAATTTTAATCGGAGGAACGAATGACATCCGCAACGGAGTGCCAAGCTTGACACTCCAATCGGATTTCAGACGTCTCCTACGGTTTTAAACTTTGTCTACTGTCTTATTGCCTTTTTTATACCTTGTCTGAAAAAATTGTCTTCTCTCATCCAAGAGCCAGCCTCAGGGAGATATGAGTGTCGCCTTGTTGATTCAAGTACTTTTGGTAAGTCAGTCAGTCGAAAAATTACGTATTTACATAAAAATATACCGCATTTTCGTCGATACTTTAGCATAGGTTCAAACGGTAGGAAAAAAAACTAATAAATTCGTTTTTTCTTATCGTTGTAGCATTCTGTTGTGTGTACCTCGAGCCAGCTGAGATATATTGCTGAAAGCAGCTTTTGAACTTTGTCTACCGTCTTCTTTCCTTTTTTACCTTGTCTGAAAAAATTGTCTTCTCTCATCCGAGAGCCACCGGGTTTCCCTTTAATTATTCGGATTTGGAAATGATTCACCATGGTAAGTACTCTTTATTACTGTTCTATTAATGTTCCGAAGATGAATCAATGAGCAAGAGCAAGACCCCTGTTACTTCATGTGCACCTGTTGCATTACAATGTTCTGTTCTTTTATTACTGCTCCCTTCTTCATTTCTTCGTTCTTGCTCCGTGTACTTTCTCCCAAACCTGTAGGTTAGGTTAGGTTGCCTGTATTGCGTGCGTTGCGTATTGCATACTCTAGCTAGGTATCTTTGTCCCCGCTGGCGCGATTGCCAAATCACGGTCACTTCAGGAGTCAATCACGATTGAGTTGAAAGAGTGCATGCGCGAAATAAGCAGTGTTGCCAGATTGGGGTAAAAAAGCCGTACGTTTTATATTGATTTAAATGGAGACGATACGGCTTTTTACCCTCGATCTGGCAACACTGGAAATAAGTAACTAAGCCGATCACTTGAGATCGTTGCCACCCGCCCGATTCAAAACGCTGTCGGTAAAACTGTTCACTGAAACGTTTTTCGCGCGAAAGTTACGCGCAGGCAGAGTTCGCGTTTTCGATTCCGGTGTTCGAGATAATATTTCATCTCACTTCGCTCGATTAAAGACTTTTCTCGCGTCGAATTGAAACATAGTTAAATCTATTTTATATTATTATTTTAATTAATATTTCCAGTGTTATTTTATTTCGTTTGTGATATTACCTCGTAATCACTAGGAAAATAGTTCCTTGAACTCTTCCAATTTTCCTTGTGGACGTGGAATTCGCGTTGATTTCTGAGTAAATGTACATGGAAATCCACAAGGAAAATTGGAATTGAATTCATGGAACTTTTTTACTGGGGTAAGTGTTAATATGTTTAGAGTTACTACTCTACTTTATTTAGATGGGAAACCTGATTATAATAACGCTTAATAGAAAAAAATAAAGTAATCGGATGGCAATGTCGAGTGAGTCATCAATTACCTATGTTTTTCATGTCACAGTCAGGTAATCAAATGAATGGGCGATTTCCGCCACCTGATTCTTTTGTAATGAAGGACAGTTTTCCTTGAAAAGAGAAAGTGGGTCACACCCCTCTTTGAAATAAGAGAATACGCGGAAGACCTAGATTTTGCACTTGAAATCCGACAATTAGCAGCTTTAGCCTTCGTGCCTCCTGAACCTGTTCAAGAGGGATTTGGCCTCTTCTTCAATCAGATTTTTTTTTTTTTTTTTTGGAAGATAAGTTAACGAAACTGATTAACTACTTCGAAGACACGTGGATTGGGAGATTTAGACCGCCACGGTTGAAGAAGAGCACCATTAAGTGCAATCAAAATGTGAAGTACTTACAATAGTGTTATTGATGACCTCGCGAGAACAAATATCATTAATGAAATCATCAATGATTTATTATTATTACGAGGAAAATTGACCCAACTTTTTACATTTAGCTTTTTGGTCTCTCTCATGTTTGTCAGCGTCTCTATTCACATGCTTCACCATGAGATTGTCGGTCGGCTCCTCTAATCGACGGACGCTTTCATTGAAAATTCACCATCCATAAGCGGGCAAATCAGCTCGAAAATTTACTTCTTTTACCTCCCTGAAAATGGGGGTAGACTCTCTACATACAATTATATTCATAGTTTCTTTACTTGCGTAGTTTGCACATGATCGATAGCCCCATCGTGTGTAGCGATCGAAAATTTTACTGATACAGAGGGCTGAATCTCCTCACAAACAAGGCGCTCACCTGTGACTTTCCTCCGTTATCAAGAGATCTTCCGTATTTCTATATTGTAAACGACTCAGTTTTGGCTGGTAAGCCTGGATTGTGGTTGGGCAGTTTGAGTGTGTCCCCGAAGTTAAATCCATGGACAAAAATTCAAAGACTAAGTCCTTTTTTTTTTTTTTTAAAATGCTTCAAAAACGCGACCTATGCACAGAAGCGCTCACCTGTGACTTTCCCCCGTTATCAAGAGATCTTCCGTATTTCTATATTGTAAACGACTCAGTTTTGGCTGGTAAGCCTGGATTGTGGTTGGGCAGTTTGAGTGTGTCCCCGAAGTTAAATCCATGGACAAAAATTCAAAGACTAAGTCCTTTTTTTTTTTTTTTTTAAATGCTTCAAAAACGCGACCTATGCACAGAAGCGCTCACCTGTGACTTTCCTCCGTTATCAAGAGATCTTCCGTATTTCTATATTGTAAACGACTCAGTTTTGGCTGGTAAGCCTGGATTGTGGTTGGGCAGTTTGAGTGTGTCCCCGAAGTTAATTCCATGGACAAAAATTCAAAGACTAAGTCCTTTTTTTTTTTTTTTTTTTAAATGCTTCAAAAACGCGACCTATGCACAGAAGCGCTCACCTGTGACTTTCCCCCGTTATCAAGAGATCTTCCGTATTTCTATATTGTAAACGACTCAGTTTTGGCTGGTAAGCCTGGATTGTGGTTGGGCAGTTTGAGTGTGTCCCCGAAGTTAAATCCATGGACAAAAATTCAAAGACTAAGTCCATTTTTTTTTTTTTTTTTAAATGCTTCAAAAACGCGACCTATGCACAGAAGCGCTCACCTGTGACTTTCCTCCGTTATCATGAGATCTTCCGTATTTCTCTATTTTGAACGACTCAGTTTTGGCTGGTAAGCCTGGATTGTAGTTGGGCAGTTTGAGTGTGTCCCCAACTTTAAATCCATGGACAAAAATTCAAAGACTAAGTCCTTTTTTTTTTTTTTTTTAAAATGCTTCAAAAACGCGACCTATGCACAGAAGCGCTCACCTGTGACTCCTCCGTTATCATGAGATCTTCCGCATTTCTCTGTTTTGAACGACTCAGTTTTGGCTGTTAAGCCTGGATTGTAGTTGGGCAGTTTGAGTGTGTCCCCGAGTTTAAATCCATGAACAAAAATTCAAAGACTAAGTACCCTTTTTTTTTTTTTTTTTTTTTTTTTTTTTTAATGCATCATAAACGCGAACTATGCACAAAAGAAAAGAGAAACGAGCTAAAAGTAACAGTACCGGAATTATTGACAGTACATTACACATATTTTTTCAGCCAAAGTCGCGGAGACATCGCCGCGAGGTTACGACCCGGGACTACTGGGATTCCCTCGTTCGCGAGAAACATAGAACTCGAATTTTTCAGTTTATCACTTTACTAATACAGAGGGCTAAATCGCCTCAGAAGTCGCTTACCTGCGACTTTCCTCCGTTATTACAAGTGCCACTGCTTATGCACCTACCTTCTTTGCGATACGGACGTAAGCCTCGGGCGTTTCGATCGCTGGCCTCGAAACGCGTCGAGTGTTGATGGGACAGAACCAAACACGTGTAAGCAACGAGCACTGAGGAAGGACTGAGGAAATTATTATAGTCCTTATTACTGATTTATTAAAAACATTGATAATGATAATAAAATTAAAAAAAGGGATGTCAACTGTTCGGTCAAATGTACGCGGTCAACTGTCGCAAGACCGCTTCCGCTTCCCATATAGTTCAAGCATCAAGTCGGGGGGGGGGGGGGGGGGGGGGGGTCATTTGTCAAGAAAATCAAAACTGTCAACCTAAAACATAAGAAACCAACAACCGGTGAATCCTACAGAGCTCCTTCCACTTGGTTCAACCTAATGGACCAAACAATCGGGGATGACGAGTTGACAAACCCTTCCCTTCCTACCTCTTTGACTCATCAACTTCCCAGCAGCAACCTGAAGCTATGTCTAGCTCAAGTATTTATGAAAGAAGCAGCTCTGAAAGGGATTATCCTTTAAGATACGTCTCTAATGCCCCTACTAAAGCTTCCAGAGATTTTCCAAAAATTAAAAAAAGACTGAAACCAGCAACTACCGGTGACATATTAAAATTTCGTGTCAAGTCTGATATGCTGATGCTCTGTGGCACAGACTTAGAGTGAGTGAGAGTGTGTTATAAGTTATAGGTCAGATAGGTTATCAGTATAATTGAACAGGTTCATGTGAAAACGTCCGTTGTCCACTTTTTTTATTTTTGACTTTGTGAGCGCACATCACTCAACATTCTCACCAACATTATCATCGCAGCCGTCACTAAATTGGGAACCGCTCACAAGTAGAGAAACCCGTCCCTTAGCCATGTCGCAATCCAACAGCAGGAGACCTATAGATAGTATGCCTCCTGCCGTGTGTGTTTTTTATTTTTGTTGTTGTTTTGTTAGTTTGTTTGTGGAAACGGATTTTGATGAATTTTTTCGAGAATAATATCCTTCTATAGAAAAAAGTAATGTTCGCGGGACGGTGGAGCAATTTGAAGAAACGATGTTCACCGCAGTATAAAACAAGATATCGTTCTGCATACTGCAAAACTGTTTTTTCAATCAGTGCAGTGAGTGGCTCAAAGGCGAATATGACACTGCGTTTGCCAAAACAGTGAATCAAGTAATAAATAAAGTTTCTTTGCTATTGTCCAGCTCCAGAGGCAGGACTACACTATCCTTTGCGGAAAGCAAACCACGAACAAAAGGAGAGAAAGTTACTACTATGAAATAAACAGTTACTATGGCATTAATCATACAACCCAAGCGGTCAATTTAAAATTGGGGCTCTTATCATATTTGTGACAATTTCGATCAAATGTTTCTCGAAGCTTTGAAAAAATTTGGATGGGTCAAAAAATGACGAATTTTTTAATGTAGTTTTAATCTTAAAATCACAAATTTAGATCTCCAAGTTCAGAATTTTGTTTTGATAGGTTCTTGGGGATGGGGGGAGGGGGTTCGTCCCCTTATTTTGAGTGAACTCGAAAGTACGAGAAAAGGTCGCGATGCATCGAAAACGGCAGCGAACATGTTAACATAAAATTTTGCCTCTCCTGTCTTGATATTAAATTGTATCTTGTTGCATGAAATCATGTTATCTGAAAAGCAGTGGATTTTGGTGTTTTTCTGAGGGTGAGGGGGGAAAAGTAATAACCCTTTCCTCCGGATACCAATGAGCAATGAAAAACGAAGGAAAGAAAAAAGTAAGTCATCATACATTCTATTACTCACTCCCTCTCCCAAGCCCAAGTAAACGCTGAATGGGTCTGTTGCACACTTCGGCTACAGCGTTTTAAAGTATCAACTCCTATGTAAAAAGCCGAGAAAATAACAATGACAGCATCAGAAAATACTAAAATTCAGTATTAAACTCACAAATTGCGAAAAACACTAGACACTATTCACCCCTGTATCTTTCCTCCACGTGCATGGTATTTCGCGAAATTAGCGCGGCATATTCAAATAATCACGGCCGACTGTCATCACAGCTGACTTCATAAACAAATAAACGGTAAACACTGACGGCGTCTCCTCGAATTCTTACGTTTCAATATCCTCAACTCCTCACAAAAGGTTGTGAAAGGTACGGAAACCGATATTTGTGTCGAAAACTTATCAAAGTGAAACAATAACACACTGGAGTTTCAAGCATGATGATAGAAGTTGGAATCATCCTTGGAACTCCTGGTGTGTAATTGTTTCACTTTGATAAGTTTTCGACACAAATATCGGTTTCCGTACCTTTCACAACCTTTTGTGAGGAGTTGAGGATATTGAAACGTAAGAATTCGAGGAGACGCCGTCAGTGTTTACCGTTTATTTGTTTATGAAGTCAGCTGTGATGACAGTCGGCCGTGATTATTTGAATATGCCGCGCTAATTTCGCGAAATACCGTGCACGTGGTGGAAAGATACAGGGGTGAATAGTGTCTAGTGTTTTTCGCAATTTGTGAGTTTAATACTGAATTTTAGTATTTTCTGATGCTGTCATTGTTATTTTGTCGGCTTTTTATATAGGAATTGATACTTTAAAACGCTGTAGCCGAAGTGTGCAACAGACCCATTGACGCCACTGGCGTAAACGGTACATCAGAGGAAGACGTCACGCGTTGTTTCGTGTTTGTCACGATTTCTAAGTCTGAAATTGCACAATACAACACATCGTAAGGAACTGCGGAACGACTAAACATGCTTAAACTGGCTTTCGGTGGTAAGAACACATCTGGAAAGTTTCATTGATTTTTCTCAGTCATCAAATCAAATTTTGAGTTAGAACGACGGAAAACGGGGTTTCGAATCTTCAAACGCCGAATTTCCCTGTTTCTGTCCAGTGGCGGAGCGTGACATTTGGCAACAATGTATTTTCTCCATTTAAATTCACCAAAAAAGTCGAAAGGCTCAGTCATTGGTTGATAACCAGGCATTTCGACCTTTCTAATGTGTTTAAGTGGGAAAAAAGGAACGTTGCCAAATCGCACGCCTCGCCACTGTTTCTGTCTGAGGCAAAAGTGTGCGACAACCCTGTTAAAAGTGTCTCAACTGCTCGGAGATAGAGCACCTGCATGATATTTAAAGGAAACTTTTTCTAGCGTCACTACTTCAAATATGATCTACTTGAATCTTCGATACATGCAGCGAATGCGAGGGGCGCACAAGCGGATCCAAGAAATTGTCCATCTCTCTCTTTTCCTATTAGAACGCATATGTTAGAAAATGATGGAAGAAGGGCCGAAAATCACGAAACTGCCGCTGATCTGTCCTTGTCTAACACACGCGTTCTAATGGGGGGAAAAGAGAGAAGGACAAATCCCTCGATCCACCAAAGGGGATGCGATTCGTGTCAAGAGCTAATTATACTCTGCTTACGTTCGTCACTTCGAGTCGGTCGGAACACCAGCGGATCCAAGAAACAGTCCTTCTCTGTCTTTCCCCATTAGAACACATGGGGTAGAAAAGGAAAGAAGAAGGGGCGAAAATCACGTGACACTCTCTGGATCTGTCCTTTTCTAACACACGCATTCTAATGGGAGAAAGAGAGAAAAGGATAGATTCCTGGATCCGCCAGTGGGTCGGAATCGAGCGCTATTGAGATTGAGTTCCGTAAATGTTTGATGTTCATTTGTTTGTTTGTTTGTTTGTTTGTTTGTTTCTCTGATACACGCGCGCTCCGAACCCGACGTTTCCAGCAAACCACTTTACTCGATTCGACGCTTACACGGACCTGTGGTCGTAACCGAACTGAAAAATCTCAATAAAATCAGTAAGAAGTTGGTATGTGCAAATTCAAAAAAAATCTTTTTGTTAGCTTGTAGAAAACAACGGTTAATTCCTCACTTCATTAATTTCAGATCTCACCACATTACTCGTGAACTTACTATAAAAAAGGAAAAAGCCAACAAATTGCTCGAAAACTTTAAATTCCAACTTTTGAATCTGTGCATAGATGATACTCATGTTCAAATTAAAAATTTTGGGAATCAAATAAGAGGTATAATTCGTCGCTTATGTGCCAAACTTCCTAGTGTTGTTTTTTCGGATTTTATTCAAAACTTGACTACTCGTAACAATCGTTTATTCACCAGCCTCAACCTGAAACTTGGGAAGAAATTTCAGTCTTTGAAACAAGAATACTTAAATAGGTACTTAGAAAAATTTCGACCTTTTTTAGAAAAGAAGGACACATGGGTTGAAAATACATCAGACACACTGTTGCCAGATTTTGTATTACGTGTTCTCTGTCTAGGTCCAGCGTTTTGCATCCCTTTCTTTAAGGAAGGAGATGCAGGTGTGTCGGTTTTTAGACCAGTTCCGGTTGAAAAAATCATCATTAACATCGAGAACATAATCAGGTTTGAGCCCTTAATTGTCTGTGATAAACTCCGGAGTAAAATATGTCAGACCATCAAGACTTACTTCAATTTAGGGCACGGTTATCAGGTTTTGAGAACTTAAACGTCGTTTCAAATAACAAATTTAAAGAGTGTTTTTTCACCCGTTCATTAAAAAAGACATTACAGAGGCGTATTTTTCATCAAACGCAATAAGCAAATCAAGGTTATCCGTGCTGATAAGACCAACAAAACTGTTATTATAAACAGTTTTGACTATCATGAAAAAATGAACGATCTACTCAGTGACTCCAAAACCTATAAAAAATCCCACCATTCTTTAGTCCCTGCTCAGTCAGCCAAGAATAATTTTTTTGTCAAGAAATTGTTGGATCAAGGTTTCATCACAAAAAATATAGCTGAAAATTTGAAAGTAACTGGAGCTTCTGTGTGTAAGATATATGGTTTAATTAGCTTCACAAACAAGGATTGCCACTTAGACAATCGTCAGTACCATTAACTCACCTTTTTATGCGTTGTCGAAATTTCTCTCTGCAATATTATCCAAAATTGTCGGAGACACGGAATATCATGTTAAAAATTCATTCGAATTTTTTAACGATGTCAACAACTTGGTAATTCCTGAAGGTTTTCGACTCATATCTCTCGATGTGGAGTCGATGTATACTAATATTCCGTGCGAGCTTGCCCTTGAATGTGTGGAAAGACGTTGGGAGGAAATTCAACATCATTGTTCCATACCTAAAGATCTTTTTCTCCATATCCTCGAAGTATGCATCTCTTCAACAATTTTTCAATTTGAAGACAAATTTTATCAGCAGAAATGTGGGCTTGCTATGGGGGGTAGCGTATCTGCGGTTTTGGCAGATATTGTGATGGAGGATTTTGAGATAGAAGTGCTTTCTTCAACACAGCACTTAATTTACTTGTATAAGCGCTACGTTGATGATTTGTTTTTGGTGGTTAAGCATTCGGATATTATCCCTATTTTTGAGTTTTTTAATTCAAAAAGTTCCTCCATCCAGTTCAAAGTTGAGCAGGAAATGGATCAGAGCATTAATTTTTTGGACATGACTGTCATGAGGGTAGGTAATTACTTAAAATGCCGTTGGTACCAAAAACCCACAGCTTCGGGCCGTTATTTAAATTATTTGTCCGTTCAACCATCGATCTATAAACGGAACGTTGTTTACAATCTCGCGCAGCGTATCATCAGGCTTACGGATCATCAATACAGGCCTGAAGTGATAAAATTGGGCAAACAGCTCCTAATTGAGAATTGTTACCCCCCCTCCCTCATTGACAAGATTTTCAGTTTCGTCCATAGAAAAATTGATAACTTTAACACCAATGTTTTGACACACTCACACAATGCTTTTGATACTTCTCATATAATATCGTTACCTTATGTGCCGTATCTTTCTGAAAATTTGTCAGTTATTCTTAAGTTGTTTGGTTATCGGGTGGTCCATAAGCGATATAATGACCTCGGTTTCTTACTGTCACCTTTAAAATCTAAGACTGATAGCAGCCAAATGTCCTCTGTAATTTATTTAATTAAGTGCAACGATTGTGAATTGAGCTACATCGGGCAAACTAAACAGATACTGAGTAAAAGATTTAATGGACACAAGTATGACCAAAATGAAAAAACTGCTCTTCACCATCATCAAAATTCTCTTGGTCATACTTTTGATTTCCATGGCGCGAAAATTTTAGGTTTCGAGAGGAATGATTTCGCGAGAAATCTCCTTGAAATGATAGAAATCTTGAAACACGAGAGCAGTGTTTGTAATTGCCGCGCAGACGTGTCCAGATTAAGCTCTGCTTATCACCAGTTTTTTCGTCCAGATAGAGCTGGTGATTGATACTATTCTTTGCCTGTGTAGTCTTTTCCTTCAAATGAGAACTTGTTTGTGGTTTGAGCTTTAGTAATGGCCGTTGTTATCGTGATGGCATGACTCTTATTTTATATTTTTTTGTTTTTTTTAATTTTCGATTGATAAAGGAGGTGTTAGCCCTCCGAAACGTCTTGATTTTTTAATTTTATTGTTTCGCGGCCTTTTTCCCATTTAAGTTTTTATTATATATATATATATATATATACAGGGTGTCCCAGACCACCCGTGTAGGTACTTTTTCTCAAAAACGGCTGGGAGTAGAGAGCTGAAACAAAAAAGTCAGATAGGGAATTGACCCCAAAGAATTCAATGAAAATATTTTCAAAGCCCCCCAAGGCCCCCCAGGGGGGTTTTGGGGGGGTTCGAAACACATTTTTCCATTTTTGGCGGGAAAAAGCCTATAAAAGGTACAAAAATAAGTTCAGATTCTGAAAGAACAACTCATTGCCGACATTTTTACTCCAGTAACTTTTCCCCGAAAACCCCAATTTTTGGGGTTATGGGCCCTTTTGGGGGGAAATTTTCATTCGGCTACTGTGACCACACTATTCAATATTTTTCAAAAAACTGAAATCCATCTGAAAGAAGAGATAAAGACCTTTCGATTGATGTGCCACATAATACCTAAAAGTGAAAAATTAAGGCCCCCAGGCAGATTCCAAAATTTGGGGGTCTTTGGGCCCCCCCACGTGAAAAAAGTCAAATAGCAAGGTATGGCTTGTGAAACATCGATCGAAAGCCCTCAAAGAGTAGAATAAGATGGCGCAATTCAAAATCGTCTACAATCATTACTTTCAAAATGGCGGCCATTTGAAAATTTTGGGTGTTCAAAGGAAAGTTTTGGGGAAGGAGTCCAAAGATGAACGATACATAGATTAAAAGGCCTTTAAAAAAGCAAACGAATGGCGCAAACCGCAAATCAATCCGCCGCTTCAATCAAAAGTTATGACCGATTGAAATTTAAGCAGCCTTAAATAGGCCTTATTGAGCCCTTTAAGTTTCAATCGATCATAACTTTTGATTGAAGCGGCGGATTGATTTGCGGTTTGCGCCATTCGTTTGCTTTTTTTAAGGCCTTTTAATCTATGTATCGTTCATCTTTGGACTCCTTCCCCAAGACTTTCCTTTGAACACCCAAAATTTTCAAATGGCCGCCATTTTGAAAGTAATGATTGTAGACGATTTTGAATTGCGCCATCTTATTCTACTTTTTGAGGGCTTTCGATCGATGTATCACAAGCCATACCTTGCTATTTGACTTTTTTCACGTGGGGGGGCCCAAAGACCCCCAAATTTTGGAATCTGCCTGGGGGCCTTAATTTTTCACTTTTAGGTATTATGTGGCACATCAATCGAAAGGTCTTTATCTCTTCTTTCAGATGGATTTCAGTTTTTTGAAAAATATTGAATAGTGTGGTCACAGTAGCCGAATGAAAATTTCCCCCAAAAGGGCCCAAAACCCCCAAAAATTGGGGTTTTCGGGGAAAAGTTACTGGAGTAAAAATGTCGGCAATGAGTTGCTCTTTCAGAATCTGAACTTATTTTTGTACCTTATATAGGCTTTTTCCCGCCAAAAATGGAAAAATGTGTTTCAAACCCCCCCCAAAACCCCCTGGGGGGCCTGGGGGGGCTTTGAAAATATTTTCATTGAATTCTTTGGGGTCAATTCCCTACCTGATTTTTTTTGTTTCAGCTCTCTACTCCCAGCCGTTTTTGAGAAAAAGTACCTACACGGGTGGTCTGGGACACCCTGTATATATATATATATATATATATATATATATATATATATATATATATATATATATATATATATAAAATTTTCAACGAGTGGTATTTTCTCACTCAGGGGACCATGAAACGTGCTCTTTTAAAAAAAATTTTCCCCCGAAAAATTCAACATCGCACCCTCTGCAATAAGTAGATTCCTGGAATCTACTTAAAAGGCTTGTATTTTTGGGATTTTGGCGGGCAATCGTTGAAACTCAACAAATTGTGAGTGTAAATTTCACCCATACCTATAAATAAGAGAATCAGAAGTGTCAACCGACTCGGACTACCGAACTGCGATATTGGAAATCTTGCACATGCAATGTAGAATTAGAAAGGAGATTTAAAATAAAACAAACCCAAATTAATTAAATTGAATCTATCCAGAATAGGTTTCTAGGACTCTTATCATTTAAAATTGGCCAACCTTTAAGTTAGCTTGATCATGATTACTCTAATATTAGTCACAAATTTCCTCTCACCAATCACTCCGTTTTTCAGGACGTGACAATATTTTTTTATTTAAAATTTGAAGGAACTATGTTGATGCACCCAACATCTTTAGAAACTAGAGTCTGCTTTAAGGTTCAGGGTCGTCCTCTAAAAGGCCTCTCCTCCACCTCTTTTACGAGCTGTACTAATCATGTTTCGGGTCTTTAACCCATCGTAAACCGTCTCTCCCCACCGCTAAGGAGATTAATGAAGCTGATGTCTTTTCTCCCAATTCTGTATTATTTATCACCATCTCCCATAGTAATTAAAAACAATCGTAGGTTTTTCTATCATATTTCTTTCCAATAGTAAGTTTCCATGTTTTGATTAACCTGATTCTTTCTCTCCGTTAGTATATTACGTTTCTTCATTCTTAAAATTTCTTAAATTCTTTTTTTTTTTAATCAATTTTTCTATTTTCATTTACTTACATTAATTTATGGACACCCCCCTCACCTCTTGATAATTCGGACTATTACACCAACGTAGCAATGTCTCCGGCCCATGATAAATGGGCCGGAGCCCACTGAGCTGAGTTGAGCCCACTTGATGGGCATGGGCGCCCATGATTACGGGCCGTATGATTTTTACAAGCACTTATTCAAAGTTTTTACTACCATTTGGACCAATGATACTCCACCTCAAAGTTAGTTTTATGTTGGGCGCGTACCAATCAACAAAAACTGAAGCCTGCTTCCCTCGACGATTACCGATTGCTTACTTTAAGTAGTGTTGGCTGCAAGTTGTACAGCAGTTTTCTTTTGCATCATTTGACTCAACTGATGGATGAGATACCATACCATACCAGGCCGGTTTCATGAAACATAGGTCAATCGATGATCATTTATTCACTGTTCACAGGTTCTTGATAAGATGTGGAATGCTGGACGTCGTGTTCATGTGATAAATGGGCCGGAGTCCACTGAGCTGAGTTGAGCCCACTTGGTGGGAATGGGCGCCCATCCCATGATTACGGGCGCTTCCGCATGATTTTTACAAGCACTTATTCAAAGTTTTTACTACCATTTGGACCAATGATACTCCACCTAAAAGTTGGTATTATGTTGTGCGCGTGCCGATCCCCAAGAAACAGAAGCCTGCTTCACTCGACGATTACAGATTGATTACTTTAAGTAATGTTAGCTAAAAGTTGTAAGTATACAGCAGTTTTATTTTGTATCATTTGACTCAACTGATGGATGAGATACCATACCACGCCAGGCCGGATTCATGAAACATAGGTCAATCAATGATCATTTATTCACTGTTCACAGATTCTTGATAAGATGTGGAATGCTGGACGTCGCGGCGTCTTCATGTCTTGTCTTTAGATCTTAGGAAGGCATTTGATACGGTTAGAGGTGGAGGCCAATCACCGATTCTTAAACTGTGAGCCACTTTATGAGGAAAGTTCTTAAGATTTCGGTTTCGCCTCTAATCTTTACTGATAAAACTCCAAATTACACATGATTTTTTCCTCTCATAAATACGTCTTTATTTCTGAACCAATTTGGCCCGTTCATAGTTCAAAAAATCAAGCGAAGAATTACGCAGGTGCTGACAATCCGATTTTTCGTCTATTATTCGTCTGTTCAGAGAAAACAGCCGAAACCCGTCAAAAAACGGCTATTTCCAAAGCCAGCGACAAGTAACGCCATCTTTCGGATTAAAATTTGCCATAGAATCACCTTAAGATACCACATCTGCCTTCATGAATTCTAAAAAGCAGAATGAAAACGTCATTTCCAAAATACAGCCTACTGTGCTTTCCTAAGACACAAGACTCACAGGGTGTTTCATAAAAAGTTTCATTAAAATTTACTCCTTCAGCCAAACCATTTTTCAGAAATTTCATCAATTTGAAGTTAAGATGTCCAAATCTTTCTGTCGAAGGATAATTGAAGGATAGATAGAAGGAGGGAAGTTGAATGATTCAAATGATCTCGCTTTCAGTTGATGAGTGTCCGCCATCTTGTTAAGGAGTAATTTTTCGATAAAAGCAGTTTTCGATAAAAATGCTTGATCCGGGTGGTCTGGTACACCCTGTACACTGTACAGCTTCTCTTCAGCTGTGAGGAACTTTTTTTGCATGACTGTAAATAAGATACTTTGAAGGATATTTTTCAAAGGTTCGATACTTTTCCAAACTAATGAGTATAGTTCAGGGATTTCCTACGTCCCCAAAGAGAAAGTTACAATTTTAATTCGAGGATGAAGAAATACAATGGAGTTTCCTTGGAAACACCTTTTTTCACATGGTGCAATCATATCAGATTTCTCACACTCTGAGAAAACTGTGTGAAAACTGTGTGACAGTGGAAATTGCGTAACTGTTGAAACAGCGAAGGGTGAACGGACTAAAAAAAAAACTTAGACGGGTCAGCTTTGAGTAAAAGTGCACACTTCAGCTTCAGCAACTCTCCCCTTCCTTTCAACAGAGTTTTAAAAAAGCACGGGGGATTTTCGGCTGAGAATATTAATGAAACTGCGGCACCGCTCTGTATTATGTGGACATGCGGTAAAAGTAACTTTTTGTTGAAGGATTTTATTTAAAGCTGCCTTACCTCCTTTGATTGATGGATAGATGTTGAACGCCGAGTCTTGGACCCATGACGTGATAGTAATGAAGTCTTTGACGAAAGAGGGCGCTGTACACCGTAGAAAGACGGTTGACCCTCGAATGGCCGTATTACTGTATTCTACAATTAATTCGTATGACTGAAGCACAACTGAAATCAGAAAAAACGAAACAACCACAATATTATACGTCACATTTAACGATTTGAACCATTTTAAGATGATCGTATTAAAATAAGTAGCTGATTCCAAGTTGCCCATAAACGCTGAAGCATCGGGTCGTACAAATTAATAGGTCTTTGTGACACAATAGAACAATTTTAATATGAGGTTCAGAACTTTTCGGGGGACACTGATTGCACCATAGTCAACAAAACTATGTCTAGCCAATCAGGAGCGTTGTTTTTTGCTGTCGCCTCTCACCCTCTCACCGATGAGTTACTCTTTTCGCCCTCACCTCGCGGAAAGGATAAAATTCCAAGGTTGGGTACAACATCGAAGTATCGTCCAACACTGCCGAATAAATAGTTCTGGAGATATAATAAAATACACAACCGTTGGTTCAAAATAAAATTAGCTTAAAGCGAGGCTGGTTTCATTGAATAAGTATTAAGTGTGTGTTACACATAAAAAGGAAAGTCTGCCCGGTTTTCGCAAGAGCACCTGTGACCTCGCTCTCAGCTGATGACAGTCGACCATCTTGTTACCAAGTAGGCAGGCCTGCTTGAATACTTGGTAACAATATATGGAACACGATCACGAACTGAAAGCGAGATCATTTGAATCCTTCAACACTGACCAAGAGGGAATTTCCATGTGCTGGTGGCTAGAATGTAATCCTTGTGGATTAGTGATATGAAGTGAGATCAGTTTGTAAGACATCGAAAATGTAATAAGCTACTACTTTAGGCGAATTTTCGCGATCGAATATCATAAACAATACCAACCTAACGACATCTTTGAGGAAGCTAAATTGTGTTTTTAGATGTGTTTTCGGGGCATCGATGGCATCAATTCGATTTCGAATTCACCTCCGGACTTGAATTCAAAATCGAATTGATGCCATCGATGACTGAAAACACCGAAAAAGTTCGAAAAACACGATCCAGTTTCGTGTCATCCACTGTGGTCATGCGTAGGTTGGAAATGATTTTGTATAATTTCGTTGGATATGTTCGTCGCGAAAATTCGCCTTTTAACCAATACAGAAGACTTTTAAATATCCAAAAGGCAGCGAAAACAGTCCAACGAAGGAAGTATTTACACGCGTGAAAATCATAGATGAACAATATTGAATAACCATGCATCTTATCAATGGTGTACGGTGTAATCTGCTACTTTCTCCTTTCCCTCTTTATGTACAAGTAAGAAAAGATGGAAGATAAAGCTACAACCACCTCATATACTGAGTATACAGCCCTTAACGTGAGGCATGGATAATGCGGGAAAGAGAATTATACATGGAATATTTCACCGCACGACACTTCATCTTACAAAATTAAAATTCAATGAAGGTGATTAACATTCTTCACTTAATTTCAGTCAGGGATGGCCTCGATTTCGTAAAATTAAAGCAGAGATTTTGAACTATCCGAGGTGAAGATTTCTAGTAAGAACATTTCTGTAAGTACTCTAACTCAGAAGTCAGAGTGACTTGTAACGACGCACTTTAGCCTGAGATCGTCAAAAATCGGCCGAAAATTAGAAAGTAAAATTCTAATCAATTTACAATTCACAAACATTCAAACCGAATTCTAATAACAGAGAACACTTTCAACAAGTATTTTAAATCACAGAAATGTCACAGAGAAGTTATAAATTAAGCTTAAAAGGTTGAAAATCAAGATTTTGACTAATTTTTTTCACTGATTGGCCACATTTTTTCAAGATTTCAAATCATAGTGCGGTGGTACCGTATTGGACTTTCCGCCTCTTTAAAACGTAATGCAAAGTTGAAGTCACTAAGTGACAGTCCGAGGGCTCATTAAAGCCCTGAAATTAAGACAAAGAATCCGGTTAACAGGGACATTGAGAGCTAATTTCCAAATGCATTCATCATGCTATGATCACAGAATTTTGCTTTGGGGCCGACATTTGGCATAGACATTTAGCTCCGTGCGACAGTGAACTTGTGCCAGCGAACCGTCAACACTCCACAGTTTGACACAAAGCTATTTGCCAAAAAGTATTTTACCTAACAGACAGTTGGAAAGCCGTCCCGACGCACAGTGGAGCGAGTCAATGGAAGGGATCGGACATCGAATATATGACTAAAAAAACCAAATTTGAATGATTTTACAGTAAAAAAAAAAAAAAAACTATAAAGGGTGCTTTTTGTGGAAAATTTTACGATCTAAAACCAACGAAATCACTTTCAAACTTCTACGTTGCGTAGTAACAAAGATAAATGCATTTAAAGTTGCGACATTATGTCCGGCCTCTCCTATTCACTCGCTTCACTGTGTGACGATTTGAGTATCAAGAAAGTGTGGCAACAGCCTCGTCTTTTTTTATTTTGGTCTGATCCTTTGTCACGGCTCTTAAGTTTCGAAAAGAATGGTGCTACCCGGGCAGTGGTGCCGATTTACAAATATATTAAACTCAACGGTGATTCCATATCGGTGAAGAAAAAGACCTTCCAGGTTGCGTTTTCTGTCTTGGCTTCGGCGGCTACCGCCACTTGTGATCATGATGGAAGTATAGAGGTGGAGGCATTTGTACCCGACCTACGTCACAGCGCGACGAATCTGTACCCGACAGTCACGTGACTGGCGAGCGCGGTACCCGCAGCACCAACCAGCGAACACCCCCTAAGACCCCGCTCACTAGATTCGTCGGGTTTTGACGTACCTGGGGGTACGAATGCTACGAATGCCTCCACCGGTATACTTCCATCATGACTTGTGATAACAGATTAGAGTATTGTAATGTGATGCAGTTACAACCCCATCATTTTACCAGTTGGAATGGGGCAGTTGTAAGGATCTATAACTTTGTGTTTTTTAAACAGAAAATAAAAGCAGTTGATGAGCTGAGAACAAAGATTCACTTCGTTATTTTCCAAGTGTCCAGGTTTTGGAGATACACTCGCTTAAAATTACAAAAAATGTGTCTGTTGCAAACATCTGCTACAACGATTAAGAGTAGTTAATCTAATGTAAAATCGCCTGAAAAGTCCATTGGTGGCATCAGAAAGTCATAAAATGCAATAATAAACGCACTAGGGCGTTTAATGAAATCCAAGATGGCAGATAAATATCGAGCAAGCTCTATGCACGCACCGTGAACATCCAAGGATGGCCAACTTTGACAACCTCACTGGAGGTAGAGGTTACGTGTTTGTTTATGTTGTGATTGGTTGCGATCGATATTGTGAGGTTGGCTATCCTTGGATGTTTGTGGTGCATGGATAAAAATTGCTAGATATTTATACGCGATCTTGGATATCATTAAGCGCCTCTTGTGAGTTTATTATTGCATTTTATGACTTTCTAATGCCACCAATGGACTTTTCAGGCGATTTTACATTAAATTAAACACTCTTAATCGTTGTAGCAAAAGCTTGCAACAGACCCCAAGAGCATAGCCGTAGCCGGCAGGCCAATTTTTGAAATCAGTGGATAAAACTGGTGGACTGAATAAAAGAAGGGCTGCTATTGGTCCCTCTAGATTGTTTATCGAAAAATATACCTCTGGAACCAAGTATACCTCAGCTACATTCGATAAGCTATCGCCTGCTTGAAACAAGCCAATAAAAGCCGCTAGCTTATCGAATGTAGCGGAGGGATACTTGGTTACAGTGGTATACTTTTCGAAAAACAATCTAGAGGGACCAATAGCAACCCTTCTTTTATTCAGTCCACCAGTTTTATCCACTGATTTCAAAGATCGGACTGCAGTATATTGTCTTTCTCTCTCTTAGCCCGTTTGGATGCATGTGTTCGAAAAGGACAGAAGCAGGGCTAAAGTCACGCGACAGACAGCCCCTATATCCATCCTTTTCTAACACATGCGTTCCAATGGAGAAAGAGAGAGCAAGACGAATTCTTGGCTAAGGATTTGCTTAAGAGTATAAAAACGATAGTTTATTTCCGCTCCCCCACTGTACGCCGCGGCCGTGCTCTATTGCGCGGGACAGGGACAAGTCACTGCGTGACGGGGAGGGGGGCGGAGAGGGCAAAAATCCAAAAAGCAAAAGGAACACGAGTGAACTTATGGGATTGATATTCTGCGCTCTCGTCTTGACATGACGCACACAGAAGAGTAATTTATATGTTATTCGAAGTGAATCAAAGAATCGCGAATGAAGCCATGTTACATTCTAAGGAGCGGATTTCTTGTGAAGAGTCCCAGTCTCCTTGCGAAGCACTAGACAAGCTATTTGCCAACATCAAAGTGGTCAAGGCAGTTCCTATTTATTAACTTCGATCTTCTCCTGTTCCCTACTCCGGCCTACGGAAGAACGTTCCATTTCCACCCCTCTCTCTCTCTCTCTCTCTCTCTCTCTCTCTCTCTCTCTCTCTCTCTCTCTCTCTCTCTCTCTCTCTCTCTCTCTCTCTCTCTCTCTCTCTCTCTCTCTCTCTCTCTCTCTCTCTCCCTCGACTTCTACTTCTCGCCAGCTTCTTTTCTCTGTACCCCATTCGAGCATCCTGCTTTGACCAATTCCTCATTCCAGGTCCAGGTATCGGACCCAATCTGAAGTTTAGGAACGCTCCGAAATAATTTTCTTCGCCTCCATTTCGGACCAATTGTAAATTTGTTTCCGATACGCTCATGAATGGAGGAAATGCTTGCTTTGAGAGCGTGAGCTTGAACAACTGTGTTCAATACAGCAATGTTGCCAAATTTTCTAATGAATTATCAAAATTCACATTACGTCATCTCGTCGTACAGTCGGCGAATCGGATAATGTCAGTAAGTTCCTTAAATTTTAGCAAGTTAGGCCACCTGCAATGCTTCAATCCATTGTGTTAGGTACTGCAGGTTGCCTATCTAGGCTAAAATCTAAGGAATCGACTGACATATTTAATTCGTTGACTGTAAGTACTTACAACTGACGATTTTTGTAACTTTTCAGGAGAGCGAAAACAAAATTGACGGACGAATTGGCTTTAATGACCTACACCTACATGTGCTGTTTTCCGTTAAAACTTAGAAACTTTTTTGGACGTCCCAGATCGAAAGAGCTCCATTATTTTACACATAGGGATCGATGAAAAAGTCAATTTGTCAAATTTCCGAACTACGCATATACGTATAATACAATACAAACAATTATTGATTTCAATGTTTCGTCAATACTACTGATGCAGTGATATTGCTTACAGATATTATTCGCATACTTAAACAATATTATTTATTGCAGAGAAGGTTCTCAAAATCAGGTAAATGACTTGAAAGAAGAGATCAGTCCACTAAGCGCATCACAGAACGGAAATGTACCTGCAAACTCTAGTGACTGTGATGAGAATGAGACAACTTATTGCCCACTCAGAACATCGAACGAAACCATAATGACCGAAATTAAAAAACGGATTCCAGTGTCGATGGATACGAAATCACACAGTTACGAAAAAAAGTAAATGCGTCATTCACTTAAGAATTAAGTTTAATTATTATTAAATGCACGTAATAAAATCAATACTAACAATAAGTGGGGGTGGGGGGACGCAAAATCCTTAATCGAAAAACTCACCCCGCCCTCCGCCCCTGGTAAGCCTGAAAATCGGTGACCTCCTGAAAATGATTATTTTTGAAAATAATGGAACCCGTGTTTTAGCGTTTCTTTCTTTTAACTCAGTTGGTATTTCTGTGACAACGCACACAATAAAGTTGGCGAGTTCTGTGTCTGCGGGTACCGAGCAAAGGTTCGTGAAAAAGGGGACATTCGATGCTTTAGCGAGCAAGCAGCAAGACGCCCTCTGGCGAAAAATACAAGAACAGGAGAAAACATAAACAGAAGAGGGTCTTGCGGGCTTCAACACAAAATCGACGAGAAAGGATCAGTGTCCATTGAAAACGGGATTTCGCGGGGAAGACACACAATGGGCCAGTTTTTAGATTTAATCGGACACACATTTTCCGCTGTTCTTATTGTTCTTGTTTCTTTCCTGTTATCCTGCTTCTGTTGATTTTTGTTTCTGTTCTTCCTTCCTAAGCTAGTTTCTCTTCCACTTTCCTCTACAGTTTTTCCAAAGTACACTTTCAAGAGTCTCGTCAGTTTCAAGTCCTCACAGGAGGAAACCAGTAACAAGATTTTAAGGCGATAATAACAAGTGTGACAGCTGACTGACGAGACTTTCCAAACTCTATTTTATGAAATTATTTTAATATTGCTTTGCTCCCACCTTCAGTCCTGATTAAATTCTTACGTTCTTGCTATACGTATACAGACGGCAAATTAAAGAAAGTCATTCAACTCCTTAGATTAGTTAAGGTAGGCAACCTTTAATACAAATAACAATGGATTCAAACATCGCTGGTGGCCTACCTGGGCTAAACTCCAAGGCGTCAACTGACAGTATTTAATTCACTGACTGTACCTACACGTGAAGTGAAATTGAGACAAATCAACGTAGCTGTACCAGAGCGTTAGGAACAAACTCTTGCTCAAAGAACATTGAGAGAACAGTTTTCATAGTGTGATAGGTCCACCTTGGGGGGAAAAAAAACAAAAACAAAACAAAAAAACCGATGGTAGCAGAAAAATCTCATGAAATCCATTCCTAAACTCATAAAATTATTTTAAACACGCGAGCGTGATGGCGGCGTTGGGCACTAATGATGGGAGATTCTTATCTCAACTTCATCGAACACGTATTTTATCTTCACTCTCTCTAAGCTGACAAGGAGGTTACACAGAGAAATGAGACACCAGAGAGTGATCCACATCCGATTGATGGTACCGTGACACCTGGTGACACCGATGTCAAAGGAAAGACGTCTCTTATTGGTCATTTCTTGATGAGGTTACGGTATTCTTAGATGAGCATCTCCCACTATAGTGCCCAACGTCGCCATTGAGCTCACGCATTTGAAAGCATTTTAAAGGTTTAGAAAAGGATTTCTTATTTTTGCAGGTTTTTACACCAGAATCGACCCTTAAATTGCTTACAGCCAAAGTGTGCAACCTAGTTCCATTTTGAATTTCTTTTTCACTAAAGTGTCCAGGGAATTCTGTGTTTTGATTCGCTGTGAGTAGGCGTAAAATCTCTCTCGAAAGATCTGAAATCCCCGAGATAAAGGACGGATTATCGAAGGGACTGTGATGAATGATCCTAATCACTTCTCCTCCCGACCGCGACCGCCTAGAGGTTTTCCTCAAACTCACCGTTTCGTCTTATCCTCTGAAAATAATTGGGTCATTTCCGCGTTCTTTATAATTGAATGATGAGGATTCTTTTTTTCAGCAATCGTCCATGCAGCTCATGCAACATTTCATTGTGGACAAAATTAATCATCAAATCTTTGGTAAAATCTTACGAAAATAACGACGAAGCCAAGAAAAAAAAGGCTGAAAATCACGACGGAGGGGGGCAACTTGGAAAAATAGAAGAGGACAACCCACGCGAATAAGCAAATTTTATCATTAGGTTCTGGTGAAGACTTTCACCTTTACCAACGATCGTAGGTCAGTCTTATTTTCATGTCATCCGAACTGATTGTTGTTCAGGAACAGGGCTGCCGTTTTGCGTATAATCAATGCTATTTTTCTATTCACCGATGATTCCACCGGTCGAGAAAAGATTACACAGTTCAGTTCAGTGCATGACTGTAATAATCTAAAATACTCGCATCTGTAATCTTTTCTCAACCGGTGGCGTCGTCGATGACTTTAAAAAACTTGCGGATATTTTAATTATTCAACGGAGTTTCCACCGATTAAGGAAAGATTACAGATCATAGTATTTTCGTGCATTACAGTCATACACTGAACTGAATTGTGTAATCTTTTCTCAACCGTTGGAATCATCGGTGAATAGAAAAATAGCATTGATTATACGCAAAACGGCAGCCTTGTTCAGGAACGATGGGTGGCACCGATGTGGGACCAGATTCTCGGGGTTTGTATTCTTCATGAAATGAGAAATAACGGAACGGGGGAAAAAAAAACCATGAAAATCTTACGTACCGGTCCACAGAACAGCTTAAACTAATTTGGAAGAAAGTGGTAAAGTCCCAAACCAGTGCTGCCGTTTGTGAATATTTTCAATATTGTATAGTAATTTCATACATTTTTGAATGTTTATTCCAATCACGTATTTTCTTGTTTTTCTTTCTTGTTGTGTTGGCATTCAAGCATTCGGCTTGTTCAAAGAGGTTGAGGAACTCCGTACGTTCCTTGTCCATTAAGGCCTTAAGGCTTCAAGCCGACTGCCTTTGAACTGGCAGCTTTAATATGTAAGTAAAAACCTGTTTGATTAAACATGTATTCGTCTAATTGTTTACTTGTTACCAAATATACCGAAGTATTACGGCAATCATACCTCCGGTACTACCTTAGGTAAATACCTTCGGTAATCACATCTGAATTATTGAAAGTTTAGAAGTTGTGCATAGTTTATTTTTGAACCCAAATTCCGCAGCAAAACAGGTTAAAAAACTGAAAACGAAAGATTTTCACTGGTGTTTTTTTTTCTCTCTCTCTCTGTCTGTTTAATAGATTATAAACCATAGAAAAGCACTTTAACACGTTACAACATTTCAGTCGCGCGCATAATTTTGCAACACTAAAAACACTCTAAGCAGAGCTTTAAAAACGGTGTTGCTTCTCTTGCGCTTTGGTGCATGCCTTGGAGCTCTATTGATTTATCGTGTGAATTCAGCACTTAAGCTTCCCGCGAACATCTGCCGGGTTTACGTACATAAAAAGTGTATTCTTTTCTCGGTCGAGCTTTCTCGTTTCTTGATTCATCCCCCCCCCCCCCCCACCCTCCCTTCATTCTTTTTTTCCATCCCCGAAAATGTTTTCAAAAAGCTATCATAAACCTTTCGGAGCCTTTGAATCAATATGCGCTGCACAATTTTCCCCCTCCACCCTATCTATCCGCTCTCCTACCTTTTTATATCCTTTAAACATATTGTTCCCTCACACTTTCAGCTTGTTCGAGCACGCTTTTTTACCTGCTGCTCAGGTTTTAACGCCGTCGTGAAAGGCAAAGCGATTCTATTCTGTTATAATTCAACGCCAATATGAAATATTTGACGTTGAAAGAACTGGTTTAAATGCTTCAAAGGGGCTGTTGCACATTTCTGCTACAGGCGATTAAAGTGTCGATTCTGATGTCCAAAACCTCAAAAAATAAAGATGGCAGCACTAGTGGCGGCTCGTGCGATTCGGCAACCATGAAATTTTTCCATTTAAACTTAGGTAAAACAATCGATTCTTGAGGAGGCTGACCGCCTCCGGGAGAATCGATTCTTTCACATTGATTAAATGAGAGGACACTGTTGCAGAATTTCACGAGCCGCCACTGGGCAGCACTAAAAACTTGCGAAATCTACTCTCATGTTTATCAGCGGACGACCATAATGGCAGCAGTGGCGGCTCGTGCAATTTGGAACCAATGTTTTCCCTCCATATGACTCAATGTGAAATAATCGAATGCTGGTGAAGCGTTCCTTCACTGTCGAATCGATTTTTTTACATATAGAATCAAATGGAGGGATAACATTACTGCCAAACTGCACGAGCCGCCACTGAATGGCGGTGTTGGGCACAAATGAGAGATTTCCATCTTAATTTCGTCACTCTTTCTATGCTGGGAAGGTCACAGAGAAATTAGTCACCAGAGGGGTGACTATCAGCCGATTAATGGTACCGTGACACCTGATGATACCGGTGGGTGCCGAAGGAAAGTCGTCTCTTAATGGCCACTCCGTAATATAGTGACAACTAAACATATGAGATGGGAATCTCCCAGTAATAGTGCCCAAGGCCGCCATTACGATCACGCGCTTAGAAGTAATTTCAAAGTTTAGGAGTCCATTTCATACGTTTTTAGTGCTATACCATCTTTATTTCTGGAGGTTTTTTCATTGGGATCAACTCATAGATCGCCTGTAGCAAAAGAGTGCAACAAACACATTTCTCCTAGAAGGTAACATAAAGTTTCTGAGAAAAACACGTCAATCTTGAAGCTTACAGAAGGGTTAACTTGGGTTAGGTTGGGTACGGTAACTGAAAAACGGACAATGCAAGTAATCTTTAGATCACTCTTACGTCACAAGATAATGTGGAAAACTTAGAGAAATACGTTATGATTTTGATAGTTTTGAAAGAAAATTGTTAACCCAAAATACAGCGAGCTTTGGCGGATCCAGGAATCTGTCCTTCTCTCTTTTCTCTCACTGGAACGTGTATGATAGAAAAGGACAGAGCAGAGGCAGTTGCTTCATTTTCGCCCCCCTTCTATACTCTTCTGACTCACCCGGTATTACAGACAGAGATAGAATTTTTACTGAGTTCAAACATGATTGTTATAGCGTTGCCTCAAATCACATAGATTGCTTTAGACCGACTAACTGCGTATGAAAGAAGAAAAGTGAGGATAGTGCAATAAGCACGTTTGTAAGTACATGCTTACCTAACGTATCTTTCCGTGCATTGTTGCATGGATTCAGTGACAAACTGATGCAATATAAAAATTCGAAATTATAATGCTTATCTCTAGAAAGACAATGATCGATAACATGTAACTCTGTGGAACTGTAATGACTAAAAAAGCTTCCATCTTAAAACCGAAATGGAACAGTAATTAATTCCGGTTCTAGCAAAGATTACCTGTACTCCAGATACGGCACCAGATTCTGTAAATCGACATTTGACATTCGATATCTCGAATAAGAAAAACGATATGGGACTCCGGTTCGCGCCAAAATGATCAGTTTGTTACGCATTTTCGATTGATGTATCACTCGATAGGGGTCGTCACTCGGAATTTTTCTGATAGCCCCCCGTGGAGGCCAAAAACGTTAAAAATGTTTAGGGGCTTTAAAACCAAATTTTGACTAAAATTCTGTTAAAATTGAATTTTTTTCTGAAAAGCGCTTGCTCTGTAGAGCATTTTAGACCCAAAGTTTTTGAAATTTGGACTATTTAAAGGAAAGTTACGAATTTCTGAAGATGGGTCCAAATCGAACTTTGACCTTCGATATATCAAACACGAAAAACGATATCGACTTTCGGTTTGCGCCAAAAGTCTTAGAATTTCACCCTTTTTTCGATTATCAAATAAAAAATGGGGGTCCCCATTTGAAATATGGGACTTGACCCCCCTGGAGCCCCCCAGAGGAGGGCCCCGAAATTGGGGACCCCTTCAAAAGATGTCCCCCCTCGAAATAATTGAATACGTATTTCAGCGTTTTTCGAAATTCGGAGCCGTTTTCGAGGTATTCAGCCTGGCTCCTTTTTTAATTGACACCCTGTATACGAAAGTTCAAGTGTTTTAGAGTGGCTATCTGCACAAAGAAAACATAAATGTATCTTCTGGAAGAATTCGCGCGATAAAGAAACTGATACATAACAGGAATGAGCAAACTTTTCTCACCTAGATAGTTGTATTAGAATTCTGTGTCCAGATACTCAGATAGCCACTTTTAAATACATGCACTTTTGCTTTGATTCACTTTTCACTGGATTAGTTACACGTTTCAATTTAAGGTTAAAAAATGTGAGGCAAACAAACCAGAATCAGATCGCTCATGCTGCCATTGGCGGATACAGGGAATTGTCTTTCTTTCTCTTCTTCCATTCGAACGTAAAAGTTAGAAAAGGACAGCAGAGAGGGGCCATCACGTGACTTTGGCCCCCTCTTCTGTCCTTTTTTAATGCACGCTTTCAAATGGGAGTAGAGAGAGAAAGACAATTCCCTGTATCCGCCCATGCATGCTGTCTCACTTTGAGATAGGACTTATAACATGTATGGACCCCCTCTATCGCTATAGCTCGTTATAGTTCTACAGGGTGTAAAAAAAAAAAGGAGCAGCTCCGAATAACTCGAGTTTGGGTTCGAATTTAATAAAACGCTGAAACACGGGTTCCATTATTTTGAGGGGGACATCTTTTAGGGGGGTTGCCAAATTCCAGGCCCCCCCAGGGGGCGGGTACGGGGGTCACCGCCCCCCTAAATCACATTTCTCAAATGGCGACCCCTAATTTTTATTACATAACATTAAAGAACATCAAATTCTAAGCATTTTGGCGCAAACCGCAGGTCGATATCGTTTTTCGTGTTCGAGATATCGAAAGTCAAAGTTCGATTTTGACCCATTTTCAAAAATTCATAACTCCCACTAAAAAAGTCGGAATTTAAAAAATTTTTAGCTTAAAATGCTCTACAAAACAAGTCCTTTTCAGAAAAAAATACAACTGTCCAGGAAATTTGAATTTTAGGCTCCGAAAAAAATATTCAAAATTTTCGAAAATTTTGAATCGGCGATATTCTTGTAAAACGGCCAGAATCGACAATTTTGGCTTAAAACCTCATGGCTGAGTCCAAATGAGCGATGCAAAGCTCTCTAAAGTCCCCAAACCCCATTAAAGCCCGAGAGAGAGGTGTTTCCTGACTAAATTTAGCAGTGTTCTCAATACTAAGTTTGATCATTTTAACGGTGATTTTGAGACTTTCTTGAGCTTTTAAGCGCTTTGCATCGCTCATTTGGACTCAGCCATTAGGTTTTAAGCCAAAATTGTCGATTCTGGCCGTTTTACAAGAATATCGCCGATTCAAAATTTTCGAAAATTTTGAATATTTTTTTCGGAGCCTAAAATTCAAATTTCCTGGACAGTTGTATTTTTTTCTGAAAAGGACTTGTTTTGTAGAGCATTTTAAGCTAAAAATTTTTTAAATTCCGACTTTTTTAGTGGGAGTTATGAATTTTTGAAAATGGGTCAAAATCGAACTTTGACTTTCGATATCTCGAACACGAAAAACGATATCGACCTGCGGTTTGCGCCAAAATGCTTAGAATTTGATGTTCTTTAATGTTATGTAATAAAAATTAGGGGTCGCCATTTGAGAAATGTGATTTAGGGGGGCGGTGACCCCCGTACCCGCCCCCCTGGGGGGGCCTGGAATTTGGCAACCCCCCTAAAAGATGTCCCCCTCAAAATAATGGAACCCGTGTTTCAGCGTTTTATTAAATTCGAACCCAAACTCGAGTTATTCGGAGCTGCTCCTTTTTTTTTTTACACCCTGTATAGTTAATTTATAGATTCCAGTTCATTTAGATTCCGGTTCGTTTAGATTCCGGTTCGTTTAGAATCCTGTTCGTTTAGATTCCAGTTCATTTAGATTCCGGTTCGTTTAGATTCCGGTTCGTTTAGAATCCTGTTCGTTTAGATTCCAGTTCATTTAGATTCCGGTTCGTTTAGATTCCGGTTCGTTTAGAATCCTGTTCGTTTAGATTCCAGTTCGTTTAGATTCCAGTTCGTTTAGATTCCAGTTCGCAACCTCTGAGTTTCAGAGGTTACATTTGAAACTGGTTGGTTATAAAGTTATGACGAAATCTCTCGAAGACGCGTTCTGACAAAACAAGTGACTATTATTTCCTGAGTGGATTATCACAAAGCGGATAAAACAAACCAGAAAGAAAATATAATGAAAAACAAACACAATCCTACGGAAAACTGAGTGCAAAATTCTAGACGGCAAACGAACAGACAAACAAACAAAACGAGAGGAAGAATGAGATAGACAGAAGGATGCTTAAGGCACTAAACGCTCCGTAACAAACAAGCTTCATCCAACATAAATATTTAAAGAGTGCGTGAGGGCCCGCGTGAACGTGAAGGAAAATGACATAGTTGCACGGTGGTGCAGTACGTGAATAATCGATTCATCGTTTATCCCCCATATGAACCCGTGCCAAAGTATCGATTAATTGAAAGTTCAATGGGGCAGTTGTAAGGGTCTAAAATGTTGTGTCTTTTATAAAGAAAATAAAAGTACTGATGAGCTGACACCAAAGATGCCTTTGGTTTCTGATTAAGTCCCATTGTTCCAGAGATGAGATTTTGGCCCAGCACACATTGTTTTTAAAAAAGTATTCCGCGTAGTGACGTCACTACACACACAATTTTTCATAACTTTGCACTTGTGTATCTCCAAAATCGGGATATTTATGAAAAAACCAAAGGCACCTTTTTCTCAGCTCATAAAGTAGTATCGTTTTCTTTATAAAAAACGCAAAATTTCAGACCCTTGCAACTGCCCCATTGAATCGATTATTCTTCGGTGAATATTCAGTGCATTATTAATTGGATAAAAAACATCCAAATGTTGCGATGGGTCTTTTGCAAACTTCCGCTGTAGCTAAGAGATGATCAATTCTGTTGGAAAATCCTATGATATCCTAGATTCAACATGTCATAGTTGTAGGCATGTAGGGGGACGACGACTGAGAAAACTCGTCAACGAAATCCAAGCAACTTGTATCAGCTGTCCCTTGTTAGTACGAGGGGCGTTCAATAAGTAAGTATCCCCCCCTTCTAAAATCCACGAAAATGGACCAAATTAAAAAAACTTTAGATGAAAATCTTCCTTAGGATATACTGAATCCAGCTATTCAAGAATCAACGCAATCGGATAAAATACGGCCGCACACGGGCCGCGGATGCGCGTTGCGGCGTGAGCCGCTCCCGCCGGCTCGGCCGAATTTTTAGTAGCGCGCGGCTAGAGAGGCTTCTCTTCAAACGTTCATACCTTTAATCAACAACTGGGGAGGGAAAAAAATCATCGGTTAAAAACATGAGTTGGGCTTACCTTATTTCTCCACATATTCACCTTTTCGGTCCAATGTTTCCATATCTCAAGGCGGAACTTGGTGGTGTGCATTTTGAATCTGTGGAGGAGGTCAAAAATGCTTGCAGCACTTTTTTCAAGAATCAGCCCAAGGATTTCTACGCGCGAGGCATCAAAAAGTTGGAGTCTCGATATCAGACCTTTTTGGACCGAAAAGGTGGATATGTGGAGAAATAAGGTAAGCCCAACTCATGTTTTTAACCGATGATTTTTTTCCCTCCCCAGTTGTTGATTAAAGGTATGAACGTTTGAAGAGAAGCCTCTCTAGCCGCGCGCTACTAAAAATTCGGCCGAGCCGGCGGGAGCGGTTCACGCCGCAACGCGCATCCGCGGCCCGTGTGAGGCCGCATTTTATCCGATTACGTTGATTCTTGAATAGCTGGATTCAGTATATCCTAAGGAAGATTTTCATCTAAAGTTTTTTTAATTTGGTCCATTTTCGTGGATTTTAGAAGGGGGGGATACTTACTTATTGAACGCCCCTCGTATGTGGAGTCGGAGAGCCGCTGAAGATTGGGCCAAAAACACTGAATGTTTAGATCAATGCGGTGATTCATTCGGTTGAAACAAAGATTGCAGATAGCATTTAGACGAATATGCAGATAAACGCAGGTCAGAAATCTTTGCTTCATTCGGTTAAATCACTAATCGTAGAGTGCCAATAAAGAACCGATAAATAGCAGTTCTGATAAAATCACAAGAAGAAAGTTTAGGAATATCAAAACATTTCATAATATAGGTACTCAAAAACTCAATAAATACGCAATTAAACATAATTCCAAGATGAATGTCATAAAGCGAGACACACGGTGAGGAGTCCTATTGCATTGCAGCTTCCTCTATTCTAAAAAAAAAAAGGGACTCACTTTGAGAAAAAAAAGACAAAATAGATAGAACTCCCTCATTGAGACTCGTTTTTCGATGGCCATAATGGACAATGGTTTAAACGCATTACTTTTGAGGATTTTTACGCCTTAACGACGAAGTGTGTATGGCTGTTATGAACGTAAAACCAGGTTTTTTCATCATAAGATACCTCTTTCTCACCCCTTCCGCGGAATTTCCCATGTGTTTTGACACGCTGATTTCAAATTCAGCCTTAGTTTTTACTCAAAACTCATACTTTATCCAGAATTTCAAATGTTTTGCTAAGAAGACGTAATTTCGAATTTATAAAAAATCTAGGCCAGTTTAATAAAAACTTATATCATTTTTGAAATTAGCGTCTCAAAATACATTAGATGGCGATGATGAAGTGAAATTGTAGAAGCAGAATTATTCTAAAACACTAAAAATTAGTAAAATTAACACTGATGGATGGTGAATGTCGCGGACACATAATGTCGTTTTTGATACTTACTTCTTGTTGAGTTTGTGTGACTAATTTTGAATAGTTTAAACGTTAATTCCAAGTAATTGTAAGTACACTAGAATTGATCTTCTGTATTCTGGTAGGAAAAGTTTGCAACAGCCTCATTTAGTGAATAACGGGAAAATCCGTGGAATTCTGTCAACACTGGCAGATATCCTTTGGATGCAGGACGAGAAGAATAATAGAAGAAGGGGAAAAAAGTGAAATCTTTGTGGGAGTCTAGAAACGCAAACTGTTTTACCGTTGAGGGGGGAGAAAAAATGTTTGCTTTTAGAGGTACTTAAAATGACATTCCGCTAATTAATCTTGCGAGAGCTTCGCAAAGGTTTAATTATAACTCGAATTAAGATTAATCTGGCGGCTGAAGTTGTCATCCATAATGAGTTATTATCCGAGGAGCTCGCTTCATTTCAGTTCGGTTTCGAAAACAAAAGGACCGTGAGCATCCGGGTAAACATTATTATACGAGGGAACGCGCTGTTTCACTTTTTATACAGGAACTTAATTTTACGCAGGTTGAGGCAGTAGCGCAACCACGATATCTTCCACCTCTCTCATCTTCCATCTCTCTCATCTTCCCTTTGAACGTGTAAGTGGAAGAAGGACAGAAAGAGGATGTCTTACCCCTTCGTCTATCCTTGTCTAACATACTTGTTTTAACGTGTATTTACTGTGGATTAATACGTAAAAACTGTTGAATGTTTTAAATTTATTGTAAGTATTTTTTTTTCTCTCTCGAAAGAATGTTTTGGTACGTTGTTTTGTTTGTAAATATTTCATTTTTTTTTCATCTCGTGGTCAATTTTTTCCCCCTGAAAATCTATCGTTGACGCCAGATTAATAATGTTTAACTGTTGACTTTTTCTTGATTTGAGGAGTTCTTTAAAATAACCACGTTTAAAACAGATGGTATGATAGTCCTTAAAAATGCATGTTTCAAAGCGTGAATGTGTGTGTTTCTGATGAGTTAAACACAGACCTGCCGTTGCGTAAATAGCCAGACCAACCGGACCCAACAGACCAACCAGACCCACAGATGGTTGGTAAAAAAATGTTTCCATCTGGTCGGCGATGTTTTAAATAATACAACAAGAACATGTTGTGAATATCCCCCAAGATCGTCTTCTTGACAGGGTGACATCAATTTTTTGTGTGCATTGCAAAAAAAAAGAAGAAGAAAAAAAAACAACAACAACATTAACAACAATAAAAAAAAAAAAAAAAAAGATTTCCTATCTCGGACCACTTCAACCCATGCCTTATAGTCACAGATTACTTTCAAGGCCCACGAAAAGAAGTTATTAAGCGATTTTGCGTAGTTTTGAGGCACTCCGAGGACTCGGTTTATGGGCTGAACAAATATTTTATTGAGTGTGTTTGAGTCAAATACTAAAATGTATAACGCAACGATGGAAACAAACGAAATCCCTGAATCCAACCAATTTGTGTTTTTCTTCGGATTTTAAAAGACCGTTCAAACAAAAAATGAGCACAGTAACGTAAAATGATCAATTATTGTTAAAGCAAAGTAAGTGATTTTACTTTATTATCTAAGTAGCAAAACCACGCTGATAATTATCAAATATTTTAGAATAACCTCAGAATCCATTATAATTTTCTCTCTACAGAAACTCCCTTCTAAAGTTTTCCACGAGTTGTACTCTCCAGCTCCACAGCCTGACTTTTTAACATTGATTGAAGTGTAAGATTATTAAAATCATGGCTGATTGGTTCAACTTTGTGTGGTGTTTCGTCCCCTCCTGTGAATATAATATTAAAAATTCCCACGCGAAATTATTTTTTGTTCCTGTGGGAGAGAAGAGGAAGATTTGGGCAGAAGCGGTTGGAATTACAGAGACCATCTCATCTACCAGCTCCGTTGTTGTGAAGACCATTTCAACGTAAGTGTAAACATGTTTACTAAAATTATCAAGTTTCTTTGTGGCTCTTCAAGTTATCATTGAAGCGCTAAAAATCTATCCAACTCAAAACAACTCATGTTGTTCATGCTATTGTGCCTCTGAATCCTTAATCATGCACTACAATAATGTCAATGATCAGCACCTCTCACATCAATTTGAGTAAGCTAACTTATTAAAAGAATGATAATCCAGGGATGTTACGGGGGTGGGGGTTGTCCGTGCTGGTCAACACTATTTTTTCTTGAAAACCCCTGTCTTGTAATGCAAAGTTCAAAAATGCATACAATTCTAAGTTCTTATGAATAGGAAGGCAGTAGAGGCGTACCGTACATTATTCGAATGGATCATGCAGTTCACCAAAAGGATACGACACGACTAATGACATTAGCGCGCCCAGGCTAGTCACAGCCGATTTTGAGAGGGCCATTCTACGTGCATCGCACGAAGGATGGTCATTCGCAGGCACACACAATAGGCTGCTGGTTCCACTTTTGCTAAGAGCGTGCAGAACTACTTCCGGACAACCATACCAAAGAAACATGTATGATCTTTAATACACCTTTTCTCAGAATATTTGAAGATCCTACGGAAAGACCATGCCAATATTATCGCCCAGGCTGGTCCTCGCAGATTTTGATAGGGCCATTCTACGTGCAGTGTAGGAAGGATGGTCTTCCTCAATAATCCAAGGATGCTGGTTTCATTTTTGCTAAGAGAGTGCAAAACTACTTCCGGACAAACATACCGAAGAAACATTTATGATCTTTAACACACCTTTTCTCAGAATATTTGAAGATCCTCCGGAAAGACCATGCCAATGTTCGCGCCCAGGCTGGTCATCGCAGATTTTGATAGGCCATTCTACGTGCAGTGTACGAAGAATGGTCTTCCTCAATAATCCAAGGATGTTGGTTTCACTTTTGCTAAGAGAGTGCGGAACTACTTCTGGACAAACATACCGAAGAAACATTTATGATCTTTAATACACCTTTTCTCAGAATATTTGAAGATCCTACAAGACCATGACAATATGCGCGCCCAGGCTGGTCATCGCTGATTTTCAGAGACACATCGTAGGGTGCTGGTTCCACTTTTGCTAAGAGAGTGCAGAGCTACTTCCGGACAAACATACCGAAGAAAGATTTATGATCTTTGATACACATTTTCTCAGAATATTTGACGATCCTACAAGGCCATGACAATATTCGCACCCAGGCTGGTCATCGCTGATTTTCAGAGCGACATTGTAGGGTGCTGGTTTCATTTTCGCCGAGAGAGTGCAGAACTACTTTCGGACAAACATACCGAAGAAAGATTTATGATCTTCAATACACCTTTTCTCAGAATATTTAAAGATCCCACGAAAAGACCATGACAATATTCGCGCCCAGGCTGGTCATCGCTGATTTTCAGAGACACATCGTAGGGTGCTGGTTCCACTTTTGCTAAGAGAGTGCAGAGATACTTCCGGACAAACATACCGAAGAAAGACTTATTATCTTTGATACACATTTTCTCAGAATATTTGACGATCCTACAAGACCATGACAATATTCGCGCCCAGGCTGGTCATCGCTGATTTTCAGAGCGACATTGTAGGGTGCTGGTTTCATGGTCGCCGAGAGAGTGCAGAACTACTTTCGGACAAACATACCGAAGAAAGATTTATGATCTTCAATACACCTTTTCTCAGAATATTTGAATATCCCACGAAAAGACCATGACTATAATCGCGCCCATGCTGGTCATCACAGATTTCGAGAGGGCCATTCTACGTGCAGCGTACGAAGGATGATCTGTTCTTCAAGACTTTTGCTAAGAGAGTGCAAAGCTACTTCCGGACAAACATACCGAAGAAAGATTTATGATCTTTGATACACATTTTCTCAGAATATTTGACGATCCTACAAGGCCATGACAATATTCGCACCCAGGCTGGTCATCGCTGATTTTCAGAGCGACATTGTAGGGTGCTGGTTTCATTTTCGCCGAGAGAGTGCAGAACTACTTTCGGACAAACATACCGAAGAAAGATTTATGATCTTCAATACACCTTTTCTCAGAATATTTAAAGATCCCACGAAAAGACCATGACAATATTCGCGCCCAGGCTGGTCATCGCTGATTTTCAGAGACACATCGTAGGGTGCTGGTTCCACTTTTGCTAAGAGAGTACAGAGATACTTCCGGACAAACATACCGAAGAAAGACGTATTATCTTTGATACACATTTTCTCAGAATATTTGACGATCCTACAAGACCATGACAATATTCGCGCCCAGGCTGGTCATCGCTGATTTTCAGAGCGACATTGTAGGGTGCTGGTTTCATGGTCGCCGAGAGAGTGCAGAACTACTTTCGGACAAACATACCGAAGAAAGATTTATGATCTTCAATACACCTTTTCTCAGAATATTTGAATATCCCACGAAAAGACCATGACAATATTCGCGCCCAGGCTGGTCATCGCTGATTTTCAGAGACACATCGTAGGGTGCTGGTTCCACTTTTGCTAAGAGAGTGCAGAGATACTTCCGGACAAACATACCGAAGAAAGACTTATTATCTTTGATACACATTTTCTCAGAATATTTGACGATCCTACAAGACCATGACAATATTCGCCCCAGGCTGGTCATCGCTGATTTTCAGAGCGACATTGTAGGGTGCTGGTTTCATTGTCGCCGAGAGAGTGCAGAACTACTTTCGGACAAACATACCGAAGAAAGATTTATGATCTTCAATACACCTTTTCTCAGAATATTTGAAGATCCTACAAGACCATGACAATATTCGCGCCCAGGCTGGTCATCGCTGATTTTCAGAGACACATCGTAGGGTGCTGGTTCCACTTTTGCTAAGAGAGTGCAGAGCTACTTCCGGACAAACATACCGAAGAAAGATTTATGATCTTTGATACACATTTTCTCAGAATATTTGACGATCCTACAAGACCATGACAATATTCGCGCCCAGGCTGGTCATCGCTGATTTTCAGAGCGACATTGTAGGGTGCTGGTTTCATTGTCGCCGAGAGAGTGCAGAACTACTTTCGGACAAACATACCGAAGAAAGATTTATGATCTTCAATACACCTTTTCTCAGAATATTTGAAGATCCCACGAAAAGACCATGACAATATTCGCGCCCAGGCTGGTCATCGCTGATTTTCAGAGACACATCGTAGGGTGCTGGTTCCACTTTTGCTAAGAGAGTACAGAGATACTTCCGGACAAACATACCGAAGAAAGACGTATTATCTTTGATACACATTTTCTCAGAATATTTGACGATCCTACAAGACCATGACAATATTCGCGCCCAGGCTGGTCATCGCTGATTTTCAGAGCGACATTGTAGGGTGCTGGTTTCATGGTCGCCGAGAGAGTGCAGAACTACTTTCGGACAAACATACCGAAGAAAGATTTATGATCTTCAATACACCTTTTCTCAGAATATTTGAATATCCCACGAAAAGACCATGACTATAATCGCGCCCATGCTGGTCATCACAGATTTCGAGAGGGCCATTCTAGATGCAGCGTACGAAGGATGATCTTTTTCAATATTTCAAGGATGTTGGTTTCATTTTTGCTAAGAGAGTGCAAAACTACTTCCGGACAAACATACCGAAGAAACATTTATGATCTTTAACACACCTTTTCTCAGAATATTTGAAGATCCTACGGAAAGACCATGCCAATGTTCGCGCCCAGGCTGGTCATCGCAGATTTTGATACGGCCATTCTACGTGCAGTGTACGAAGAATGGTCTTCCTCAATAATCCAAGGATGTTGGTTTCACTTTTGCTAAGAGAGTGCGGAACTACTTCTGGACAAACATACCGAAGAAACATTTATGATCTTTAATACACCTTTTCTCAGAATATTTGAAGATCCTACAAGACCATGACAATATGCGCGCCCAGGCTGGTCATCGCTGATTTTCAGAGACACATCGTAGGGTGCTGGTTCCACTTTTGCTAAGAGAGTGCAGAGCTACTTCCGGACAAACATACCGAAGAAAGATTTATGATCTTTGATACACATTTTCTCAGAATATTTGACGATCCTACAAGGCCATGACAATATTCGCACCCAGGCTGGTCATCGCTGATTTTCAGAGCGACATTGTAGGGTGCTGGTTTCATTTTCGCCGAGAGAGTGCAGAACTACTTTCGGACAAACATACCGAAGAAAGATTTATGATCTTCAATACACCTTTTCTCAGAATATTTAAAGATCCCACGAAAAGACCATGACAATATTCGCGCCCAGGCTGGTCATCGCTGATTTTCAGAGACGCATCGTAGGGTGCTGGTTCCACTTTTGCTAAGAGAGTACAGAGATACTTCCGGACAAACATACCGAAGAAAGACTTATTATCTTTGATACACATTTTCTCAGAATATTTGACGATCCTACAAGACCATGACAATATTCGCGCCCAGGCTGGTCATCGCTGATTTTCAGAGCGACATTGTAGGGTGCTGGTTTCATGGTCGCCGAGAGAGTGCAGAACTACTTTCGGACAAACATACCGAAGAAAGATTTATGATCTTCAATACACCTTTTCTCAGAATATTTGAATATCCCACGAAAAGACCATGACTATAATCGCGCCCATGCTGGTCATCACAGATTTCGAGAGGGCCATTCTAGATGCAGCGTACGAAGGATGATCTTTTTCAATATTTCAAGGATGTTGGTTTCATTTTTGCTAAGAGAGTGCAAAACTACTTCCGGACAAACATACCGAAGAAACATTTATGATCTTTAATACACCTTTTCTCAGAATATTTGAAGATCCTCCGGAAAGACCATGCCAATGTTCGCGCCCAGGCTGGTCATCGCAGATTTTGATAGGCCATTCTACGTGCAGTGTACGAAGAATGGTCTTCCTCAATAATCCAAGGATGTTGGTTTCACTTTTGCTAAGAGAGTGCGGAACTACTTCCGGACAAACATACCGAAGAAACATTTATGATCTTTAATACACCTTTTCTCAGAATATTTGAAGATCCTACAAGACCATGACAATATTCGCGCCCAGGCTGGTCATCGCTGATTTTCAGAGACACATCGTAGGGTGCTGGTTCCACTTTTGCTAAGAGAGTGCAGAGCTACTTCCGAACAAACATACCGAAGAAAGATTTATGATCTTTGATACACATTTTCTCAGAATATTTGACGATCCTACAAGACCATGACAATATTCGCGCCCAGGCTGGTCATCGCTGATCTTCAGAGCGACATTGTAGGGTGCTGGTTTCATTGTCGCCGAGAGAGTGCAGAACTACTTTCGGACAAACATACCGAAGAAAGATTTATGATCTTCAATACACCTTTTCTCAGAATATTTGAAGATCCCACGAAAAGACCATGACTATAATCGCGCCCATGCTGGTCATCGCAGATTTCGAGAGGGCCATTCTACGTGCAGCGTACGAAGGATGATCTTTTTCAATATTTCAAGGATGTTGGTTCCATTTTTGCTAAGAGAGTGCAAAACTACTTCCGGACAAACAAACCGAAGAAACATTTATGATCATTAATATACCTTTTCTCAGAATATCTAAAGATCCTACGAAAAGACCATGCCATATTCGCGCCCGGATGGTCATAGCCGATTTTGAGAGGGCGATTCTACGCGGAAATTGGCTTTTGAGCTTTTACTATCAACGGCACTCGTGATCGCGTCGTCTAAGGCAAAGGAATTGTCGATAACGATATAAAGATCCCTGATTTTCGAAAAGAAAGCGCAAAATTACTGGTGAGGAGCAAGGATCCTGATGAAAACGAAGAAGTAATTGAACCATCACCGCGTCCCCGATAACTATGCCACGCATTGAAAAGAAGAGAAGGAGCAGCATCTACCCGGAAATACTGCGTTGGATGCTACCGAGCACTCTCACGAGATCCGACGAAGAAGACGAAAAACGCGGAAAAAGTGTTTAAGTACTGTGGTGGGCGCGATAAAGTACTGTAATACTGCCTCACATGCTTTAATTCCGACCATCGGGTCCAATAAAAAAATCCGGTTTCTTTTCACCTTTTTCCATATAATGTAAAATTTCCATATTTTTGCAGTCATTTATGGCAATTTTGATGTAATAATATAAGCGCTATACGTGGCAACTAAGCCAATTTAGACATAACAGTTCAATATTGTAACCTACGCTAAGCTTTAGATATAAATACTGTCTTTAAAAACTTGATTTGTAAAGAAATTTGCTTTACAAATATATAAACCTGAGAAATCAAAATTATTATGTAAACAATTAAAACAAAAAAAAAAAAAAACAAAAACAAAAAAGACAAAAAGTCGCCACTGCATTCGTCGCTGGAGGCCACGCCAGTAACGAGCTATGCGGTAGAAAACGCCTTTCGTAACCGAAGAGGCCCCAGAAACGAGGTTGGAATCGGCTGCCCCAGGACCGGTCATTGTGACCGGAGCGGCCTTAGCGGGACCACGTCATGCCGGTCATACTGATCGGCGTGGCGTGGCAGTGAACGTGTTAAGGTAGTTACTGATATTTTCCGGTTCGACATAAAAACGGCCATAGAACAGATAGTACAACACAAATAGTCACCGCGTTAGCGAAAGAATATGCGAAAAAGACGCAGAAAGAGAGAAAGACAGGGTGATGGAGAGAGAGAGAGAGAGAGAGAGAGAGAGAGAGAGAGAGAGAGAGAGAGAGAGAGAGAGAGAGAGAGAGAGTGAGAGAGGGGGGGGTGGAGAGAGAGAGAATGACAGTGGAGTTGCATTGTGAGGGGAGGAAGAGTGGACGGGAGAGAGGGGTGACTATACGCTCAAAACGACACTAACTCGGTTAAGAGAGGAATGGTAATAATTGGACTTTCCCACCGTTGGAACTTTTTGAACCGTAAAATTCATCTTGATGCCGCTCTCGTCGATGCTTGGCCCCGTCTGTTTTTCTCCGCGCTTCTAACCTCTCCCACGGATGCGAATGTCACTTGAAAATACCCTATACCCTAGCGAACACCACCCGAAATGCGTTGTTTCAAAGAATGTCGTTAGCAGCAAAGTTTATACCTGTGGAAGAAAAGAAGCTGATATCACGTTCAAGCCATCGAATTCGTTGGAGTTATAATATTATCAGCGCTGACGTTTTCGGAACATCCATGGCATTCTACAAAGCCATCGCTGATTCAATCGTTTGAAGCAAAGATTAAACATAAATTAGTTAAAGGTATATCGATGGCTTATAAAGTTACTTTAAATCAGTAATCTTTTCTCCGAAAACGGTTGCCGGTTGTCATGTAAACCACGAAAATTTTGGAAATGACAGACCAATCAGTAATCTGGGAAGCCTGCATGAAATGTTAGAGAAATATGTGGCACAGGTATTGATAAAATTTGTCCAGCAGCATCAACATGGATTTCAAACTCTGCTGAATAAATTGATTAATCAAAGGACCAAGCGTTATACGAAAAAGCATCGGTTCCAACTGTTTCGGAGCAGAGGGTCATGGTGCTTATTATAATTTGAGAAAATCAAATAATCGGGACTTTAATTAACCGAGTTTCGCTTTAAAAATTGAAACGTTTCAGATAAATGCGAAGAAGTTATTTGACAAGGCCCAATGTAAATGTCCAATGACCTTTCATCCGTCAGGTGCAAGGAACTTACAGTGACCACGATGAATCTGAATGCAAGAGATCACTGTACCGTGCACCTGTAGCAGACCTATTAATCCTATTTTTCAATTCACCGAAGATTTCACCGGTTGAGAAAAGATTACACGGTTCAGTTCAGTGTATTACTGTAATGAACTAAAATACTCGCATCTAAAATCTTTTCTCAACCGAGGGGGTCGTCGATGACTTTAAAAAACTTGCGGATATTTTAATTAATCAGCGTCGTTTCCAATGATTCAGGAAAGATTACAGATCAGAGTATTTTCGTGCATTACAGTCATAAACTCCGGTGGAATCATTGGTGAATAGAAAAATATCATTGATTATAAGCAGCTCTGCTACCGTTTATAAAGGGAAAGTAGTTAACTATTCGTACGCGGGGGAGTTGGAATTGCCTATATGACTGATTGAAGGCGCCCCACGCAATCGTTCAGTGACTTGCGCTTCTGCTAAGATCAGTGATAATGCTTATGGAGAGATGGAAATCGATCCTACTTCTCTCCAAAACTCTTCATTGACAAATTCTCAAATGAGAAAAAGTCTACCGTCAACAGCTCTGCGGGCCGATCATTTACTTCATCGTTAAGACTATCTATGAGTGATGCTATTGGTCGAAAATTGTAAATCTTGGCCGTTGCTATGGTAACCATCGTTATGAGTCTCGTTGTATAAAGGCTATTCATGAGTAACCTTTAAATAGCGGGCACTTTAACGATGGTCACCATAGCAACGGTCAAGTTTTACAATTTTTCAACCAACAGAATCACTCATAGACATTCTTAACGATATCGGTTTAACGATGAAGTAAATGATCGGCCTCCTGCTGGTTTGTGATCGATACGGTGTAATCGACCAGAGAGCTCATGCATAGTTTCGATAAGAAGTACGATTTTTCAGCTCTTCAATATAGCTCAAAAAGATCAAATTCATAACATCAAGCTCATTGAATGCATTCCGTATGAATAGTGTCAAAAACGAAAAATTAATCGAAAAATTCTGGTTGGTAGGTTGGAGGAGCTCGATTTGCAATGCGCGCGGTGAGTTCTGATTTGTTTTTCCGTCTATAATCTTATTTATGATGACTTCATCTTCGGTAAAACGAGCCAAGATCTGCAAAATGACTCTATCGTTCTGTGTAAACCGTTTAATGTTCATAAACCGTTTCATTTTGCGGAATATGATGTTGTCGCGAATAGCGTCGAGATTGAAGCATTTTGACCTTTACATAAGACCCACTGTGCGTCACTTTGATGACTTATAGGCGTTGTAATCATTCTTATGTGAGAAAATGGAGCCACTCTACGTCATTTTATGGGAAATTCATTAGGTGGTAGCCACTTCTAAAGATGCGTCAAAATTTCCGATTTTCCTCAAAAATCGCCGTTTTTTGCCAGAAGCTCGAAACTTTGAGCCCTTCGCGCGAGGGTCTAGACCTGACCAATCTCAAAAAACTACATACATTCTTGTTTCTTATCACCAAACGCAACTTTTTCGCACTATTACGTTACGCATTTGGAAAATACGGGTTTTTCTTCGCTCCACCCTAGCGAACACCCCCACGCCATGCAGCATACATCCCCTAAACTGCGTGCAATAATCTTTCACTGGTTAATGAAGCAAATGCCGACTAATGAAAAATGTAATTCGAATCGTTTCAATTCCGGAGCATAGATGTATTGCCTCGCTGCGCCTGATCCAGGGGCTGAGCGCAGAGCTTCCGTTTTGAGTATTATTAAAGGCACTTTTCAATTCACCGATAATTCCACCGGTTGAGAAAAGATTACACTGTAATCTATTCTTAATCGATGCATTCACCATTAAAGTATAAAAATATCAGCAAGTTTTTTTTTTAATGTTACCGACGACTCCACCGTATCAGAAAAGATTACAGATGCGAGTATTACCGTGCATCACAGTCATACCTTGGACTGAACTGAGTAATATTTTCTCAACCGATGGAATCATCGGTGAATTAAAGAATGTCAGTAATTACGCGCAAAACGGCAGCTCTGGCTGAGCGCGCGGCAAGAAGAAGGTGGGGACAGGGAAGTGGCAGCAGAGTAGCAGCAGACACATACGTAGACAGACATAATAAGTAAACACGGCGCGGCGAGAGGTTATGTATGCTCATGCTCACTCATCATGTTCCAGTATTTTGTACACATATTTGCTGTTTTGCCAAAGCAAGATTAATGAATCCTTCTCCTCCGTCTTCCCTCGTCGCACAGTGGAGCGAGTCAATAGAAAAGCCCGGACATAGCGTGGAAACATTAAATGCGTATATCTTTGTTAATATGGAAGGTAGAAGTTTGAAAGTAATTAATTGTATTGGTTTCATCATAAAATTTCCTACTAGAATCACCCCTTACAATGCATTTTGTGACCGTAAAAACACAAACCATTTGCATTTTTAGTCATATATATTTCATGTCCGACCCGAACCATTGGCTCGTTCCACTGTGCTTCGGTCTGTGCTCTCTGGAATGTCACTGGCTTCGTTTCTCCTCCGTGGCTTCGACGAGTGTTGCAAGATGAAATGAGAAAATCTACCTTCTTTCCGTTCATTCCCTTGAAGGCAGATACAGGAATCTGTCCTTCTCTCTCTGTTCTTTTGAATGCAGGTGTTAGAAAAGGACAGATAAGGGGCAGTCAGGTGATTTCTGCCTCCCTTTCTATCCTTTCCTAACACCTGAGTTCTGATGGGAAAAAGAGAGAGAAGGACTATTTCCTGGATCCGCCAGTGCATTCACTCACTTCGGAGTACTATCGACGGCGCAAGCTGCAATCCCTGCAGCCATAGCCGTAGCCAGGATATTGTCTTTCTCTCTCTTAGCCCATTTAAACAAATGCGTTAGAAAAGGATGGATATAGGGGCTATCACGTGACTTCATCCCCGGTTTCTGCCCTTTTCTAACACATGCGTTTAAATGTGCTGAGAGAGAGGGAGACAATATCCTAGCTGCGGCTATGGCTGCAGCGGTGCAGCTTGTAGTGCATGTAACAGTGGTATTTACATTCAACACACAGCTGGAGAATTTTATCACTGATTAATCATCAGAGACTGGACCGCAGTAGTGGTAAAGTGGTGATCCAAAACCGAATTTTTAAGTTTGGATCTGATTATTCATCGGATTATCGAGACTTCATACGTAGGCTGTCCCAAAAAGGAACCGGACTGACACTATAAATTAACAAACCAAGCAACCGATTGAGCGAATGTTAATTGTATTGACAAGAGAAAGTGGAGAGCAATCGATTGAGACCAAGATAAACGTATTTGAACGAAAATAGACTGAGTTATGGTATTTTAAAAATAGTATATTAGTACAACAATGTCGACAATATGAATACCGCATAAAACACTTCTGTGGTTAAGATTCGTCTTGGTTTGGATTTAAACACTTGTTAATGAACACTAAAGCTGCTAATATCTCGGTTAGAAACTTTCCAGCAATGAGGTCTATCTCACGCGCCGCGCCTTAGATGAAAATCTTCGCGCCCAAACTTCATAACAAAATTCGCTTTTCGCTTACTTTTCTCCTTTTTTCCCTCAGCCTTGATAAAAATATTATTGCTAAGTTTCCCTCAGTGCGAGAAAATCTTAAGGTGATTCCTACAAAAGCTTTTGCAGATTTCAATCCGATGAATAGCGCCAGTATCAATACCGCATACAAAACTTCTGTGCTTAAGATTCGTCTTGGCCCAGCTATAAGGTAAAATGCCAGGTAGTTAGATTGTATTCAATAGCAATCTCATTGACCCCGAAACCCTTTAATTGGAAATTAAATACACCGCAGCGCCATTAGCGCTGCTCAAAACGTCAACAGTATTCGCTGAAATTGATGAATTTCCGCCTAAAGTACAAACTGGAGGACCGTCAGCACTTGCGAACATACACCTCAGGAAGGTATCCTGAAAGTTTCAACACTCAAAAATACAGCTGAAAATTATGACATACGAAAATTCCCATAAGTCTTAATGAGTGCGAATGAGGCAGATAGACATGCTAACACTCGCATTCACTAAGCTTATGCCGAAATGAATTTCATAATTTACGGCTTTAATTCTCAACCAATTTTGCTCATATTGGGCTCAAAAAATCCACGAAAACATTACGCAGGTGCTGACATTCTTAAAGTTTGCGTTGTTTCTTTGGTTCCAGTTCAAAATGCAGAAAACGCGACATTCCCAAAAAGCGACTGGTGGCGCTATCCATCGGATTGAAATCTGGGCAAGTTTCGGCAGGCATTAACTGAAACAGCTCCAAGAATGGTGCTCTTGCAAACTTTTGCTGCAGGGAATTGAAGAGATGATTTTTGCATAAAAACCTGAAAAAATGACGATAATTACACCAAAAAAGATCACAAAATTCACTCTCAAAATTGGGCTTAACGGCCGCGGCGGAGAGACGAAGATATCATGGAAGATTCCTATGTAAACTGCGACGTATCTCTGTGTTTTCGTAGAGAAAATCCTCCCATGATACCTGCGTTGAACCGTCATTACGATCTTGACGTTATATCAGTTACGTGAATTTATTACTAAATTTTAGACTTTCTTATTGTGCTTTTCGTGATTTTCGCTGATTTTCACATCAGATTGGACTATTTATTTTTTCACAGCAAAAGTTTGCAAGAGCCTCATTGGTCCTTAACACGGGGCAAGGATCTCTATCGAAAAGAGCTTCAAGGCGTAACTTTAAAAAAAGGAAAGTTCGAAAAGAGAAAGCCAGGCAACCAGAATAATTTCATTCGTAGAATAAGACAAGACGGGCGAGTTCCGTGAACGTTCAACGACACCGTTTGAATAAATGAATGAAAAAAACAAATAAAAAGACTCGAAACTGATGTTCTTAAACTTCATAAAAAAAATAAAAACAAAATTATTAAAAAATTCTTGCGCGACAAGAGAAAGCCCGCGCCGCGCGGTAGAGCTCGCGTTTCAGTGCAGTTAAAAGTTTTATTCCGCAAACTGATGCTCTGTTAATGGTTTGCTTTGGCGAGAACGCAATTTTTAATATACTTCCTTCAATCATTTAAGTGCTTTTGTTGAATTATTTTCTCTTCATAACTCAAGACGTTGGAGAATAAAGCTACTCTCAACAAAGGCCCGTCGAATTCCTCTGACGAATGGAAAAAGAGCCCGTGTTTCGAAGTTATTATTTTCGAGGACCCCATGCAATGCTTACAGAGAAATTACATCCCGGTCAAAGTTGATGAAATTTTTTAAGTGTTACACTCACACTATCCTACGAGAAAAAGTTTTCCCCGGGCAAATATTTCAAGTAAAGTTTTGGTGTTGTTTGAGCTTAAAGTTTGCGCGGAACTGACAGACGTAATTTGCTACGCCCTGACACTGAAACATCAATATCCCGAGTCGAAGAATAGGGACACATTCACTCTTCAAGGTGTTTACTTTCTAGAGGCGTACTATCCAGTATTGCCGTTTTTTTTGGAGTTTCCTACGATTTTTCCTATTTAACTCGAAGTAAAGTTGTCGAATTTAATGTCAAATTTGACGACACTGGTCCTATCATTCGAGTAAAAACAGAACTAAAATATTTGCCAAAAATCGAGCGGACTCACTTATAGCGTAAGATTTGTTCAGAGTAAGGCAAGGTGTTGCCATTTACAATAAATAAGAAAATAATGCCGGAAAAATTGAGGTGGTTGAATTGGTCAGACAGACTATGGGGCAGTTGCAAGGGTCTGAAATGTTGTGTTTTTTAAGAAGAAAATGAAAGTACTTGATGATCTGAGAACGAGGATGCCTTTGGTTTCTAATTAAGTCCCATTGTTCCGGAGATGAGATTTTGGCCCAAAATACATTGTTTTAAATGGGAATTCCGCGTTGTGACATCACTACGCACACGGATTTTTACAACTTTACACGTGTGTATCTCCGAAACCGGGACACTCATGAAAGAACCAAAGGCACCGTTGTTCTCAGCTCATCAAGTACTATCATTCTTTTCATAAAAAACACAACATTTCAGACCCTTGCAACTGCCCAATTGAGGGGGGGGGGAGGGGAGATAAGAACACACCAAAGCTGCAGTATGCACCGCCATGCTATGCTCTGAGATCGAAAATAACTGGCCAAAAATCTGTAAGAAAAATTCATCAAAATTTATCGATTTTGCCCGTTTAAGCTTAATTTGACACTTTTCAGAGACATCTCTAAGTTTGAATAACTTGTTTAGAGTATTTCCAGCGATTAACATTGACAATGAAAGTTTCTTAATGATAAATTGATGAGAAACATGGGTAGAGCCAGCAATTTGGCAGCTGTGGATTCTACCCATTTGAATGTATGAGAAACAATCGATTAAATATTGGGCCATGGCCTCAACAATCGATTTTTTTCTCATACATTCAAATGGGAAGAATCCGCAGTTGCCAAGTTGCTGGCTCCGCCCATGATGAAAAATTTACTTTTTGATTTTTTGCCACATTTTGACGATCTCAGACCACAGTGCGCCAAGCCACCGCCCAAAGCAGCATTAGTTATTTGTCATAACTGGGTCAAAATATGTAGGCCACGCATCTTCGCTCATCAAGGCCTATATTTAGATGGGGCCAAAACAAAAATATATTCATAATGCATGTACAAAAAGAAAATTAATACGTCTGGACGAAGAGAGATCTCTGAAAAGTAGTATAGAAATGAGTTAATGTCAAAACCTACGTTTTTATTTTTTTATTTTTTCTGTTGTGTGACAAATAATTGTTTAAAATACCTCATTGGAAGGAAAATAAAAGAGGCTACGGCGTCGGATTGAATAATAATGGATCCCCGGCGTCGATAGGATTCTAGAAGAGCCAGACGTCAAAAGTTCTAGACCTACCATTTATACCTACCTATTTTACCCTCACCTCACAACTGCTATCTGGAAAGAGCGTACTCGTTAGATACAGAAAAGAGCTTAAAAGAAGGGATTTCCACCCTCGAAAACCAAAAGTTCCAATTTTCCGACGTTGGTTTCTAACTGATCGATCTGTCGATTTCCACACCTTGAAGTCGAAGGGTGCGATTTATGCAAGTTACAGTGCTGGTGGTGTCTTTTTTAGGGGGGGGGGGGGGGGGGGGGGGTTAATATGTTACAATATAAAATGTTAAAAAATGCCTCATTAAAGGCAAAATGAAAGAGGCTATGCCGTCGGATTGAATAATAGTGGATAATAAGGGCGTCGCGTCGAAAGGATTCTCGAAAAGCCAGACATGAATTGTTCCAGGACTACCATTTTGACCCACCTATTTTAACCTAACCTCACAACTGTCATCTGTAAAGGGCGGATTCTCCAAATACAGGAAGGAGTTTAAAAATTCGGACACTGATAGATGTTTTAACTGCAACGACCTTGAAGACCCGGAGCATACCTCCCTTCACTCCCTGGAGAGGGACGAAGGACGCGATAACCTCTAAACAAGAGTAGACAATTTTGGTCGCTTCAACCAGAGCTGCCGTTTTGCGTATAATCAATGCTATTTTTCAATTCACCGATGATTCCACTAATTGGAGAAAAGATTACACAGTTCAGTTCAGTGTATGACTATTGACTGTACTGCTCGAAAATACTCTGATCTGTAATCTTTCCTCAATCGGTGGAAACGCCGTTAGTTAGTTAAAATATCCGCAAGTTTTTAAAGTCATCGACGACTCCACCGGTTGAGAAAAGATTACAGATGCGAGTATTTTAGTTCACTACAGTCATACAATGAACTTAGCATTGTAATCTCTTTTTAACCGATGACATCATCGATGGATTGAAAATAGCATTGATTATACGCAAAACGGCAGCCCTGGCTTTTCAACGAGCTTGTTAAAAATATTGCGACGAACCGGAGGTAAGGAAGGATTGGAAGTCTTCAGAAAACTCGCGGCGACTGACATGAAAAAAGGAGAAGAAAGATAGAGCGTATGTAAAGGAGGGATGGTGACCCCCCCCCCCCAAGTTCTGGCATTGCGAGCGTCTTCAACATCATGAACTCTTTATGTATACTCATCACTATACAACGCAACGCTGCGCTGCGCTCAGCTCCGGGCACTCGGGTTAGCAAGGACCATGTTTCATGAAGACGCGCCTTCATTTCGCAGGGTATGCAAAACCAGAACTGTTAAGTAGGAATAGTTAACTACGTTACGCCGTGATTTCGCCGCCGACAGACGCGACGCGATTATAACTATATACGCACGAGAACCATCTTCAAAACAGCGAAAAAAAATTATCCGTTTTTGACTGGGAAGGTAAAATTTGAAAAACAGGTTGATTTATGTGATTTTTTCCTGATATTTTCTTTAGCAACATGATTTTGAGAAGATCACCTAAACATTATTTGACCCAATTTGTATTCCTGATTTGAAGATTGCTCTCGTTCGTAAACAGTTGGCGAGAGATGGCGGGGAACTTTTTGACATGCGTGAATATAACCAGGCAAATCTCCGTCATTTTTCTCATCCATTTTAAGAAACTGTACGTCGTTGAAAAGCTGAAGATACGGCGAATTCGAGGGTGTAATAGGATTTTTTCTACCATTAAAATAGGGCTTGAAAAAAAAAGACCTATGAAACTTACTTTCAGACTGACCCCCGTACTACGTTAATTCTCATAGTGCCTGATTGAGAGAACAAGGGGATTAGCTCTTCATGGGAGCTTAAAGTGACACACAATAACTTGTTTCATTTCCCAATATTCTCCTTGGCACTATCATAACTCTTAAAAGAGAAAAAGGTCGGAAGCCTCTACAGCCCTGCGGGCCGATCATTTACTTCATCGTTAAAGCGATCGTTAAGATTGTCTATGAGTGATTCTATTGGTCGGAAATTGCAAAACTTGGCCGTTGCTATGGTAACCAACGTTAAAGTGCCCGCTATTTAAAGGTTACTCGTGATAACCTTAATAGAACGGACTATTTAACGATAGTTACCATAGCAACGACCAAGTTTTGTAAATTTCCGACCAATAGAATCACTCATAGACAATCTTAGCGATCGCTTCAACGATGAAGTAAATGATCGGCCCACTGATGGCCGTTAATATGGCAGTGCATTTAAAACAACGGCGGGGCTCGTGAAATGTGGCAACAATGGGTTTCCTCCATTTAAAACTGTGTAAATGAATCGATTACTTGGTAAAGCGCAGCGCCTCACCTAATATCGATCTTTTTGTATACGTTTAAATGGCAAAAGTGCACGGTTGCCAGACTGCGCGAGCCGCCACTGATTTAAAAGGTCAAACGAAACAAATGAAGATGAATCAAACTATGAGAATAATAACAAGACAATAAACCACAAACCACAGTACACAACTCTAAAGACAAGACTCTGGAAATAATAAAGCACGAAGTGGAATGCTTCAAGAGGAATGCTAAGCTGAGTTAATGTTTTACAAGAGCTCGTTAAATATTGAAATTTTCGCTTATGGTCAGAGCCTACGCACGAAGGATAAGTGGATGGCAGTGTTACCATTTTTTCGGATAAATATCCGATTTTTCCCAATTGACTAAATGTAAAATTTGATAAGTTGAAGGAAAACCGGCGACACTGATGGACCGGACCGCCTAAGGCAGCGGTTCTCAAACTTTCTCACCTGCGGACTCCCAAATGGGTCTGTGAACCTCGTCACGGACCCCCCGAGTTGACAATTTTTTTTTTTTTTTTTTATGTTCGTTTTTGTTTTGACCAATTACTTACTTTTCTAATGAAACGTACCACAATGACTCATTATGTTTCAATTTAAAAAAAAAAAAAAAAAAAAAAAAATGCGCAAATGCAACAGCTGTTAATACGAGTGATTAAACGTTATCGACAAGTTTCTCGCCGTTTTCTTTTTTCCCAAATTCAGGTGGTCTGAAACACCCTGTATAGGTTCGTGCACTTATTTACAAGGTTTTCCTTTATTTTCACTAGTTAAGTGACTCTAGTGCTGTGAGTGAATCTTGAGTTGAAATAGTGGTAATTTGGTAGCAGCTTTTCTACTTACCATCAATGTAGAATAATTGTGTTCGTGTTTACTAACAAAGTAGTTGGTGCTAAGGAACAACTTTGGAGAATTTGGAGTTTTAAAAAAAAAGGAGTATCAATTTGTTTTGAGGGGCTGAAAATATTTTCCCCGAATTCTTTGGGGTCGTTATACGTTACACGTGTTTTACCGAATTTTCATTTTTGCCTTAGTTTGGCCACAATAAAAGCTTGCCAGGTGGTCTGAAGGGAATTTTATCACTGATTCGGTGTATAACTTTCATCTTTCCCTACCAGATTGCATTTCTAAGCTTTGAACATCTAACTTTCTCTTCAGAACTTTTGATTGCTTGTCTACCCGTCTTTAATTGTTATTTATTAATAATTATGGATATCTGCTCCACTGTCGATGTTGCACCTTTGGCAATGGATTCCATTTCTCTTCATCAGCAGCAGCTTTGCTTGCTTCTCCGCGCTAACAACTTGCGCCATGGAGATTACAATGTCAACGCAGGAATTTACTCTTTCTTATTTATTTTAACATCAATTACTGTATTCCTCTTCGTTGCATTGCTCCTTTTCTGCTTATGGATCCGCCTTGGTCGATATAGGAAACAATTGTTGAAAAACGTTGATACTTACATCTTTGTTCTTGGTACTCTTTACAAATTCATCGTTTACCATAAGGTGAAAATTTTATTAAAGAGTTTCCGATATGTTACGGGGATATTGAACAGGTTCATAAATAAGCCGTTATTTCATATTTGGAACGTCTTCAAATGCCTGCACATACAAATTAAAGTTCCTAGTTATTGTAAAAATCAGTATTATTAACGCGTAAGTACACGACCAGTGTAACGTAGGCATATGGCTCTACATTAACGCATGGTTAGTAAGTATCCCATTGCAGGCATTTCTACAATTGCAGCGTGGCAATTATTGCAGGAAAGAAAACAAATGAAAGCGTATGAAAGTAGAGTTCAAATTCAAAGCCCCACACACCCAGTTTCAAGTTCTACATCCAAAACTAGCGAGCAAATAAAGAGAGTGCTATTACGGGAATTCGCCGCTTCTCCTAGTACGTCCGGTCAACACGCTTTGGAAGTAGAACTGGTCATTCACATAGTCGTTTGTCTCTACGACAACCCCATACAAGCTTTTCCACCCACGGGGTACCAATGACGGGATGACCAATGTATACCTCTTCTCCCACTTCAATCAGGTGGTCTGAAACACCCTGTATATTTCTGTAAACTAGACGTAATACTGAGTTCAAAACCTTGACTCAATTTTAAATCGGAGAGGAACTTTATTTTACCCCTCAGGTTGACCTTGGCCTTGAATGACCAAAGACATTATATCAGGAATGACCCATCATTGAAAATGTTGGGCACAGTTTTTCCATCACTTGCGCTTTCTTTTTTTCTTTTGCTATTGGTTTTTCCAACCAATTTATAAATCAATCAACTTGCATCATAATACAGTGATGATAAACAGAAATACTCAGTAAATCTCTTGCTTTGTTTTACATAATTTAGTGTCATTCGTAATGCTTATTCATTTCTTTTTTCCCCATAGACAAAAAACAGATGAGCAGACCACTCTAACTAAACACTTCCAAAAACGGAGTGAAAAAACTAGTGCCATGCCAGGTTAACGAAAGCTGTCGCCTATTTTATAGCGACAGATGACCAGCCGTACTACGTTGTAGAGAAGAAAGGTTTCCAGTACATGCGGAAAACGTTTGAAAGTCGATACGAGGGTCCGGGGCGGAGAGCGTTCACAGAGACGCACATGGCAGACTGCCACTCCGGTTCGAAGGCGCGTCTCATAAAGACGCGCCTTTATTTCACAGGGTATGCAAAAGCAGCACCGTTAGGTAGGAATAGTTAACTACGTTGCGCCGCGATTTTGCCGACGACGCGACGAGACGTGGCAAAAAGCAAAAATTATCACAGTAAATTAAACCTCGATATAACGTTGATTTCCGTTGGTCCCGTCCAATTCCCCATAAGACTAATGGAAAAAAAAAACTTCGATACAACGTTTTTGGGTCGGCAAGAACCTCGATATAACGTTGAATTTTTTATCAACAAAGAGAAATGTTAATGTTTATTGCCGTTTAGAGATCAATTTCCGACCGAAAATTTTTCAGAAGGAAAAGACGCGATGCTACTTTTAGCACAACTGTTGCACCTGCAATGCGCAGCATCAGCCGTCCAACTCGGAAAACCGAGACTCTGCCGAAACTTCTGGAAGAGTATATGAATGATGTTTATAATGCGGACGAACTGGGCTTATTTTTCAATTTAGTGCCGAACAAACCTATGGTAGCTAAAGCAGAGAAGTGCCAGGGATCAAAATTGAGTAAGCGAAGGGGATGATACTTTTAGGTTGCAACGCCAGCGGTACTGACCAGCTGCCACCGCTCGTAATCGGGAAGTTCGAAAAACCAAGATGCTTTAAAAATGTAAAAAAATCGCCATGTGACTACAATTTTCAAGCCAAATCGTGGATGACAGGCGTTTTATTTGAGAGGTGGCTCCGCCAACTGGACGCTAAAATGGGGTGTAAAAATAGAAAAATCATTATTTTTATTGATAATTGCCCAGCTCATCCTCCGATTATCACTGGTTTACAAAATATCGACTTAACACTTTTTACCCAAAAACAGCACCAGTATACTCCAGCCCCTTGACCAAGGAATTATCCGAGCACTAAAAGCGTTCTTCCGGAAACATCTGGTGCGTCGATACATCGTCATGATAGAGACAAGGAAGAAAAAGGAACAACTAAAAATGAATCCTCTAAATGCGATGCATTACCGAGTGATAAATTGTTTTTTTTTTTTATTGTTATTATTTTTATTTCTCAATTTTTCAATCTATTATTTTCCCTCTCTATCTCTAATTTATAAAACGTTCGGTCATTAAATAAGCGAATTAATTTAACGCTGAAAATATCAGTGCGCAAGTGTGGGTCAACGTCCGCGCGCCAGCGACTGAGGACTGAACTGAGACTGGACGAGTCAGCACATCTGCTGCTGTTGATAGTGTGAGTGAATGAAAGCCGAAGTGTGACCTTCCGTCGATTCCTTCCTTTTACACCTCCAAACTTTAAGTATAAAGCCGGCGCACAGTGCGTTGACCGATGGACAAAAATCGAAAAGTCGATCTCGAAATTTGAGCCAATGGGCCTAGACAGTGTTTTTAGAAAGATTTAACAACAACAGATTCAGCATCGATACGCATTTGATCCGCTGTTCATTGGGTGTTTTCCGGTGCAGTCGGCGGACATTAGGTTCTTAAACCTCCACACCCACAAATCTATACCCCTAGAATGCAAGACGTGTTAAAGGCTAGTATGTTTACAATCTATTTCATTGAATGTAAAGCAATGGATTCAACAGTGAAGCAGCACTGCACCAGCATTAGTTTGTTTTACCATGAATCAAATCGTCGGCGGTTTTACCAAGAGGCGTAACTCAAAATTTCGCATTTTCCGTTTTTCATCGTTTTCTATGTATTTTTAGGTGCTCTATCGATCTAGCTAGGTTTCAAAGTTGAAATCTCAATACTTTTAAAGTTATAAAGGAAAAACAAAAAGACGTACGTCTGAAAAGCACAAAATTCGGTCTAACGAACGGACGTAAGTCGTAAAACGCATGGATCATGGGAGTTACGTCTGTTCGTAAAACCTACGACTGAGCGTTGCTGCTCACTTACGCCTGCCACCAAGCATCTTTTCATGTTTAAGATAAAGTACCTTAGCATTTACCTAACAGTGCTACAGATCAACTCCGCCGTTTTGTGGACGTTTAATGACATTCTAAATTCTATCGGCGATTCAACCAGTCGAAACAAAAATAACAATGGCTCATAGAAAATATTCATACATCGGCAATTTTTGCATCAACCTGGTTAAATCGCGGATATGTTTTAAATTGTCTGTGAATACACAAAACAGCAGCGCTGGTACTAAAAATATTTTATTCAATATTTAATTTCAATTCTGGCAACAATGTTGCGATTAACTATTTTCAACTATAACTATAACTTATAACTATTTACTATTTTTTTACTATAAGAATCAAAACCTAATCCTAAAAAAGAGGCTGCCAAAAAAAAGAAAAGGGAGACAAAGTGATTTGACTATATAAGACACTCAAACCTCGAAAAATTAAATTAAACATGCATATCTAGTTTATGATACATGTATCTAAGGACAAAATTTAAAGCAAATTTAGTTGATTAAAAATATAATTTCGTTTCTTGCACATCCGCTATCATCGTTTTTTAAGGAAAGTCTGATAAGGTATACCTGAAGATACTTAGAAACTTTTTTCCTTGTATTTTTCAGGATACATGAAGCATCTTCTAAAATGCAAGGAAAAATGTTTCTTAAAATAGTTGCAAATATTGAGAAAAGTTATACGATTACACTGATTTACCAAATGCTGGGAAAGGCTTTAGCGAGCTACCTTCAGTGAAAATAACATTAAACAAATATTGGAGTAAATCTGTTATGGTTTCGATCACTCGAGGAACTATTAATTTCTTTCACAGTAATGTAAAAGAGAAGACGTAACTGAGCATTTAGGCGGATTAAAACGTCCTTACGAAGAGACGTGGCTCTTTCTTACACAGCAAAACGGGGGGCGTATGTGACCAAAACATTAAACGGCGGTCTCACGAATGGACGTAAGTTACTTCCTGTCAATAAAATGTCTCTGGTGCTCGTAAAAATGAACGTTTCTGACTTTTGAAAAAAGATTCAGAATTCTGAGAGTTTGGAGAACATTTCGATGCCAAGAAAACTTCCATAGCTCAAAAATTAATCGATCGGTAGCGAAATGAAAAAAGGGGATTTTTCAGAAATTTTGTTTTCGCTCTCCTGGAAAGTAGCAAAACTTGAGTTACGCCTCTTGGTAAAACCGCCGACGAAATGAAGAAAAAACGTTGTTGCTAGATTGCACGAGCCGCCACTGTTGTACCACGTTTCCAATCCATGAGTTTCAGCCTGCATCCTCAAGATTTCATCAATTTATTATGAGAACCCTTGATGTTAATTCATTACTTATGACTTATTTTTCCAGATCAAAGACTGTCAAGGGCAGAAATCCTTCAATTCTTTGAAGATATAAGGAAGGCAGAAGAAGAAGTGGTACAAAACTCGTACCACAATTTCGCTTGAGTAGAGTGCTCGCGAAATAACGTGGAGTTTTAACCCGCCTGCAGCTCCTCATTTTTGCGGAATCTGGGAGGCGGGCATTAAATCTATTAATTATCATATACGCATTTCATTGGCGAACAAGAATTGCGATTTGAAGAGTTTGCAACTTAATTAGCTAGGATTAAAGCCGTATTAAATTCCCGTCCTCTCTGTCCAATGACCGCTGATTCGGAGGAAATTGACGCTTCAACTCCTGCCCATTTCCTGGTGGGAGGACCTTTGCTCAGCTTGCCCGAGCTAGATTTGAAGGTAGAACCAGTCAATAGACTCAACAGATGGCAAATGGTTCAACAAATGTCTCAGCATTTCTGGAATAGATGGTCTAAGGAATATTTGAACGGCATGAATCAGCGGAACTAGTGGACTAGAGAGTCCAAGCCAATCAAAAAAGGAGATGTTTGCGTTATTTATGATGAAACTTCGCCACCATTGCAATAGCGACTGGGAAAAATCATCGAAGTTCATCCACGCGCAGACAGCATTATTCGAATAGTGTCAGTAAAAGTCGCGTCAAGAACAAAAAAAGGCCGGTAACTAAGATTAGCGTCCTACTCATCTAAGTTCTCACGTCACTCAGTAGTCTCCGATTCAATCCGATATAGAGCGCTCGCAACCAATTAGCACTCTCCATCTCAATTGTGCAAGCTATTTTCTAAAACTCATATACTAAGTCGGATCGCTCACCGAGCTGCCGAAATTGCCAAGTTCGAACGATGTATTCTTGGTTGACTTGGTTCGGCGTTATCCTAGGTAGCTTTCCTCTCGTTGCTTGGTTCCTTTTTTGTTTTTTTAGTTGTTGTTATTGTCTTTGTTGTCTTCCGTTGTTGTCGACGTCTTGCTCCGTTACTCATTCTTTGAATTCCAAACAAACACATAAGCAAAACTGAGACCGATACTACCGTCGGACCTGCCTAGACTCGAACCAAATCGATAGCTCAACGACGAAATTCTCAACGCATTTCTCGAATTAATTGAAAAACGTAGTCATAACGAGCCATCCAAATTTGTAAAAGAAAAATGCTTCAACACTATGTTAATCCCGAGGTATACTTACGGTGGGTTCGACGCACAGTGTGTGAATGGTGCGACAAAAGTCATATCGTCAAAACGAATGTTTAATGGGCTGAATTTGTTCCTGATAGTATGCTGATCACAGAAATATGCCTATAGTACCTATAAACATGGTATTACGTAAGTATGGTGAGGTTGAATGCGACCGTTTTTCAGATGTTTGTTTTGATTGTTGAAACCATGTACCGGTGACGTTTCTTTATCGCATTTTAGAACCATTAGGAGTCAGTTTTTCTATCAAATAAAGGATGGGCTAGAAAGAAGAAGGAACATAGACCATTTTGCATGTATAGAAAACTTTATTTGAGCAATATTTTGTATGTTTTTTTAGCTTAAAGTAACGTATAACGAACACTCGAAATTCGTCGATTTCATGATTTTCATTGGACCAAAAAAGGGTGAAGACCAGAGAAGGCCAAAACGAGTTTAACACCATGAGAAAGCCCATTTTCTGGAGAACAAAACCCTTTAATTGGATCCTGCAACTTTTTGAGACTTTTTGAAATATTTAAGTTTGAAAAGACGTAGTTTTGCTGTTAAAAGTGACTTCGCCACGCTTACTCGAGTGCCACTCACTCGCTCTTTTTCGCTCTCGCACTCTGATACTTATTAATTTGAGCTGCTAGGTGATGACTGTTAGAGTCCACTGCTCTAGTGGACAACGTACTGGGCGCTCATGACGAACAGTGCGAGTTCATATCCCACATGAGTGAAAGTTTTGGAACTTTTTTATCAATAGTTTTTAATTCTTCATTTTTTGAAGCGCGTCACGTTACATCCACTTCGTTCTTTTGAGCCCATAAGACCATAAATGGAAATTAAGCCATCTCAACTATCACGTTCGACCTTTCCAATGGGTTATAATGAACTGTATACAGCGTTGTCAGATTGAACTGTAGGGAGCTAATTTTTGACGATTAAAATAAAATAAGTGACTAATAAAATATAAAAATAAAATAAATTAATAATTTATAAATAAACGAAGTAAAATAAAAAAAGTAAGCTATCATTTATGAATCATAAACGTCGATTAATCTAATAATAACTACTAATCACTAATAATACTATCACTTGCCAGTATTCAACCGTATAAAGTATTTATTTAATCTCTGTGTAAGTAGCAGCTAGCAAATATTTTACGATGAAGTATGATCAAAATACAACGGTCAAAAAGCAACGGTCCAAGCGTGGGGGAAAGAAACATAAAGTAGACAGGAAGGCTCTCAATATCTAAACAAATTACAGTATGTGATTCAGTATGTTTATCACTGTATTTTTTTCCCTCTTGTGAAAATTTTTCCATTTATACTTTTCACTTCTTTTGTTAGAAATTTTTAGTTTAAATTTTTTCTTCACTTCTCTTGTGAAAATTGTTTAATGTCTATTTCTTGTTAGAAATATTTTTTATTTTCAACTTTTTTTTCTTCACATTTCTTGTGAAACCTTGTTTCTAATTTCTACTCCAAATTTCGTGTTAGAAATTTGGTTAAGTTCAATTTTTTTTCTCTCTCCACCTTTTTGGTGAAATTTTTTTTCTAATTTCTACCTTTTCACTTTCCTTGTTAGGATTTTTTATTTTTAATCATGTAACACAAAGATATGTTTCTTTATTTTTTGTACATATCATTGAATTTAAAAGTTGCCATGTTTCATTTATTTTAAATCTCTTTACAAATTGTTTTTTTTTTCTTCTTTCAATTTTTTTTCTTAATACTTGAGCATAGCACTCTTCTATTTCTAAAGTTTCTCCTTTTTATCTGAGCATAATGACCAGTTTTATCTGACCAGTCGCTGGATTTTTGCATATTAATTTTCCGTACGCGCAGACTCTCAAAATTATTTTATCTTTTTCTCTCTCTTTTTAATTCTTTTTTTTATGCACTCTGTCGCTGGCTGATAGGTCGCTGTGCAATCTTTGTGTTTCCGTGCAGACTAGTCGCTGTTGTTCTTTCGATTATTTCCGTGCAGACAAGTCGCTGTTGTTCTATTTGATTTATCGTTCCGCGTTAATAGCACTGTAAAAAGTATTGATTAACTTATTTCACGTTCGTAATCTGCGACCTAAAAAATAAGCCCTTGGCCGTAGATTTATGAAACAATATAAGGTCGCATTTTATATTCAGTTGCATAGAAGAAACGTGTAGGTATAATGATGCACAATTTGGCAACAATGTAAAAATCATCGAAAAACTGACTTCATATTCGTAATCAAACACCTGAAAAACCCCCTTACGCACGTTTCTTTAATAAACAATAAGGTAATTTTATATTAAGTTAAATAGAATAAACGAGCTTAATAGTGTGCAATTTGGAAACACTGTAAAAATATCGAAAAACTGCCTTCATATTCGTGATCAGCGACCCAAAAAACCCCCAAACCCCTGAAATCAGATGAAAATTCGGTTGGCAAAGACTTTTGTCGCAGTAGACCCCCCATTTCTCACACTGTGCGACGGAGTAAAATTTTGGACAAAACGCGACGATGTGTCCAGCTTTGAGCTGCTAATCTTTCCGTTTCATGATGTGGCGAAACGGCATTGGTCGGTCGGTGCAGCTCATCTCCGCCAAAAATTGTTCGTATTCTTCGATAGCTTAAACTTCAACCATGACGAGCAACTCCACGACTTGCGACGTTATGTATCAAAGCTGCTCGACGACTCCACCGTTGCATTTTGGTCAGCGTATAATTGCAAAAGTCCTCAACAGTTTTAGAATCTTGAAACCGTTACTGCCACCACGCCTGTTAAACGAGTTTTTGTGATTACGTTCAGATTCGTGGAATTAGAAAAATTCAGAACAATAGTTGAGTGATGGCACACAATCGAAAGTAGTTCCAAAAATAAAACCCTTCCTTCGTGGTTTAGAGGAGGTGTTGGGTATGACAAGAAGTTCAGAAGCCATTAAAGACCAACCGTCGCGATTTCCGTAATTTTAATCCGGCAAAGTTTCGAGGAAACGAAAAGACAGTCACAGATCCTCGAAAAGACTTCCGGAGATCAATGCTGATTGGCTCTGTCAGGACAAAACTTTCGAAAGCTATGATGGTTTGTCTTTAATTGGCTCTAAACTTGTTTTCATACCAAAAGCAGAGGGTTATATCGCGGTTTTACTGTATTTCTTTTCTTTTATCATTTTCTCTAATATTTTTTACGTTTCTTGTAAGTTTTGAATTATAATTAAAATACATTTAGAGATCGGTTGAAAAAGGGAAGAAAATGCGGCTTCTAGTCAGCGGCGAAGCTCATGTGTGGTCTATTGGATCCGCATTTTGTGAGATTAGTCGCTGCCTGCTCAGTAAAAGCCCTTATACTCAACACGTTGCAGAGATACTTCATGTGTTTCTTGAGAGTGTTCCATGTAGTATCAAGTGATTTTTTAAAGGCATTACCATGAATTCAAAACAACTAAACGAGAGAAAATATGTATTTAATTGAACCGCTCAGGCCTGTTAATCCAACATACTAACATGCTACACACTTTTTCAACACCCGAGCTGTAAAATCAACATTTTTTTTTTTTTTCAGTGTAGTACTATGACTTTCCATCCAAAACGCCGAGCAATATTCGTCAGAGCTGCTCCGTAGCCGAGTAAATGGTGGGGCACAACTGGATTAATAAGATTCGACATTAAGTCTAAGCTTTTGTTAACACCGGTTTTTGTCAAATTAACTCCTCTCACGGTTAATTTTACAGCTCAGATCTGTTGATCCAACGTACTAACCTGCTACACACTTTTTTAACACCCTATGCTGTAAAATCAACATATTTTTTTTCTGTGTAGAGCGTTGCAGGACAAACTATTGAAATACATCCAAGAGCATGAAAATCCAAAAGTTCTCATTGAACTGGTCAAAATTTACAATTTCCTATCGGAACTTGACCCAATCCAACGGTAAGACTTCATAGATTCTATCCTATCCTGCACCTTTACCGGCGTTTTCCGGCAAAAATACTTTGCGTTGCACCATTCCTCTACTACTGCCCGTCCACGTGCTACGTGGATTATAATATCGATAAGTAATATTCTTTGCAAGAGCCCTGTTTCTAACGATGCAGAGGTGCTTCTTTTCACTCTGGAACGTTCTTCCAGCAAAATTTCCGGGGGAATACGCAACGTCTGCAGAGAATAAAGGTCGGCTAGAAATGCCGTGGAAGCCGTCCGTTGGAAAGGCACGTCGTGATCGGATAAAAAATGATACAATAAGACTGAAAAAAAGAGTCTCGATACAGGAGCACTAATGTCATCTTTTGTTCTTGACGGAGCATTATTTCATTATTGAGTGAGCAATTGAGCATCCATGCACCACTCTCGTTAGGCTCGTACATAATGAATGAGAGTAGGATATCCGTAACTTCAGTTGAGAGCGCACAGTGCGACCGAAAATGACGTAACTTGGTTAAAAAACAAATAGAGTGGGAGGGGGGGGGCGAAAATACAAAATACAGAAAACGTAGAGTAATAGCTGGTGTTCCTCCACTGAGAAAATTTTCTTGTTGCCGTAACCGGACGTACGTCTTATTGTTAGTACTTACTCAACTGGAACTATTGTTATTTCAACAGAAATTCCGGTCAAGTAACAGAAAGTCATATTGAAATAACTGGAATTCCTGTTGAAACAAGTAAGTTCGGTCAAGTTAGTATTAAACAGACGCCCGATTAATGAATAAAAAAGGAACTTTTTCTCAGTGCCAGGGCTCAATTTTAGGCCGCTTCTCTTTCACATCTATATAAATGACCTGCCTCAATGTGTGGAATACTAATCAGTAATCATACTTGTTTGCAGATGATACATCATATGTTATCACAAAGCAAAAATGCACCTTTAGAGGTTAAATTCATACAGTCAGTTAACTAAATGGTTGAACGTAAATGATCTAATCGTAAATGATGTCTCATCGCAAATTTGACAATATACACCAGCGCCTTTGTTGTGTCTATCCAGCAAAACCAAAAACTTGAGTGAAGACGTCAGCCTGAACTTGTGTATAATTACACAAACTCTCTGAGCGTTCAACTTGATAACCACTTGAACCATAGAACAAGTATGTGTTTCACATAGAATGGAAACTCCGGCCAGTTTTCGCCCGAGCACTGGTGACTTCGCTCTCAGCTGATGACTGTCCGCAATCTTGTTCCTAGGTCTTGGAGCACGCCTGGCGCGGCCAGGAGCAGCTGATTACCACGGTGAGCAGCCGCTTCAGGCCGCGCTAAGCAGGCTTTGTTTACTTAAGTTACCTAGGACTAATAAAACGGGCATCAGCAGTTGAGAGCGAGGTCATTCGAATGACGTTGAAGGCAGTGGCGTAGCGTGCTATTTGGCAACAATGTATTGTTTCCATTTAAACCCATGTAAAAGGTCGAATGCAAAAATGTTCACAGAACACCCAATAGTTCGATCTTTTTCATGGGTTTTAATGGACAAACTGCAACGTTGCCAAAGTGCACGCTACGCCACTGGTTGAAGGCAACGTTGATCAATTGAGAGTTTCCGTTCTAGGTGGAACACATACTTATTCTAGGCTTGAACTGGAAAAACCACAAAGATTGTCACCTGAGATTGTGGCCAGACATCCGCTGAAAATGTACGCAAAAAAATATAAGCGACAAAAACCAAGGTTAGATAGAACGGGTTTTCATAACTATGAAATCGCTAACCATATTTTCATTGAACCAAACAAAAAAAAAAGTCCATTACTATTGAATTGAACAAATAAAAAATTATTTATCGATTGTTTAGAGGGTCTATTGAACTCCTATTGAACAGCGATTTCTTACGATGGTTTCAAGAGGAGAAGTCATCGATTCCAGTCCATAAAGTCACACCCATCAACCCATTGTAGAACAATGGAGGATGGCAAAGGAAAAAAAGAGTGATCCTACTCCGTGCTTCAAGAAATAAGGATTCCATAAAGTTTTCAAAGCCAACTTCGTCCGTAGCGAGGCTCACAATGATGCTCGTATTATTTCAAGAGTCGCAGGAACCCTTCAAAAATACAAGATGCAACACTCACGTCGCGTCGCGCGTTGTAAACTGCAACATGCACCAGTGGAGTTTCGGTTCACAGTTCGGTTGCATCAGGAAGCGTTGCAAGATTGCAACGGAAAATGCGCTTACGACTAGTTTCCTTTCTTTGAAATTATACGATCAGAAAAAGCCGCCAACAATTGAGGCGGTAGCTGGAATAAGGGCCCATAGGCGCATGGGCCCTTTTTGCGGAGAACACGTAATTCAATTTGTCGTACCCTCAAATGGTCATCCTCAAAATTTCGTGAAAAAAGATGAAGTTATGAGGGCAGGAGAGCAATTTGAAGATAGTGAGTATTGGATCATTTACATTGGTAATGAAAACTTCAAAGCTGTTTTTCTCAAAACTTGATTTTTGCTTATGGGCCCTTATTCTAGCTACCGCCTCAATTTTAATCTTGAGTCGTTAATTTTAGACTATTGAAATGTACTTTGCAAAGATTGCGATGGTTAGTCCTCTGTTTGTAAATATTACTTACATTTTTATCACTGGCTACCAGTCTCAAAGTCATAACATTAGTCTTTGTGGCCCCTGAATTGGCACGGTGAGGTGTAAAGAGAGAGGAAGAAAAGAGAATATTAAAGATAAGAAAGCTGTAGCTTCTACAGTTTTTGTTACCTTTAAGCTTGCTTTAAGCTTCTTGAAAAGTCCCTCGTCTTTTCTATCTCTCATCTAAATTAACTAATTTTTTGGATGAAGGTGAAGTCCGAAAGTATTAGCGCTGATATTTTCACCGACACCTCATATTCTGATAAAACCACCACTTTCATAATAACATCATCGTATAACCTTAAAATACTCGTTTCTCCATTTGAATACATGAAATCTTGATTACATACAATGCCTGCTTTTTCTAGATGGAGTGCATTTAAAAATGCCTAATTTTTCTCATTGCTTGACGGATTTTGCCAAAGAAACAGCAGTCCCGAAAGACTGATGAGGATTCATCTACTGATCTGGACTCAGATGCAGTTGAGCATTAAGTGCAATCCTTTAGACAACGAGTGGAGTCATCGTTGAATTGATAAATGCCATTGAATCTACACAAAACGGTATCTGCTGCTCAAAAGCAAAGTAGAGAGGGAGGGAGGGAGAGAGGGGGGAAGAGAGAGAGAGGGGATTTTCATGTCCGTAAAATATCCACGTCTAGTTCCATTGTGGCAAACCACCCATGAATACAAAAGCTCTTAAACCAAATAGTACTTGCGTAAACTTGCTTACGACTACAAACCGAGTAATCGAACATCTAATTCTAAGAAGCAACGATTTGAGGAAACCTACAAGGGTCACAAGATCGGAATATATGTCACCTCAAAATCAACCAGAGGAGGTGGTAATATGGTCTGCAACCAACACCTATCTTGAACAGAGCACTATTTAAAAAATATTGTGTTCCTTAAGGATCAAGAATATCTCAAGCATTAATGCAGAAAAACTTCAGAAGATTCTCTTTTTTTGTGCACAATGTGAAAGAGGCAGGTTTTTACTCACCAACCAAAAAGCTCAATAGCGGAACACTTGTCGGATTACAAGTAACTTTAAAGCGTTGTAACTCGATTTTTTTCCGCATCCGAGAAGCCGCTGTTATCGGAAAGGATTAGCCTGGCCCACATTTAGCTAAAATGCAAAGTAGGGGGATTTTACATCCAAATCGGAGTTCTGGCAACTGACAACCGTGTCTGCCTACATCCACCCGAGCTGTGGTACTTAACTAAAGTCAGCCCGTTGTCCGGTGTTGCCAGATATAAAAACTTTTGGCCGTATTTTTCCCAGAAGAATCAATTTTTAAAAATTAACAACAGTGTCCCTCATGAAACTTGAGTGGAGTGTGCTCCTCATTGGAGGGTTATTTTTATTTATTATTTTTACCGATTGAAAATGGTGCTGTAGGCGCACCGAAACGTTTCGGACGTGTAATTTATTCGTGTTGGCCTGGTTCCCATTTTAATTTTCAACGTGTAAAAATATCGATGTAAAACATGCGGCTTTAAAGGGGATGACCTGCCCAAATATTTAAGTTTTTTTCCCATAAAAAACAACAAAAAATCTTCGCTTTTCTTGCAATTTTTTTTTTTAAACTTTCATGTAGCAAATATCATAATGAAGATAACGATACAATCATTTTTTTTTCAGAGATGCTTGAAATTATTAAAAAAAAACGAATTTGAAGTTTGCATGTCCACTTAAAATTTACGGGAAATTTATTTCATTTTTCAAGGTAAGTACTTCAGTTTTTTCTTCGCTCATTTTAAAAATTTTTAACTGTGCAGCTTTTTCAAACTTGAGACGGGTTTTTCTTAGGTTCTATGATGGCTTTAAGACCAGAATGTAATGGACTACAAACTGAAACATGTTTTCAGAGAAATTCATTTTTCTCAGAATTTAATCATGTTTGAAGCAAAAAGAAATTGCTTTCAGAAAAAAATCCGGAGAAATTTATTCCACTTAGAAAAAACTAAAGCCAAAATACTTCTGTTTGTAGAGTATACAATGCCAGCGCTTGAAATACAGAAAGAAAAAAAAAAAAAAAAAAAAACAAACACGAAACTGGAGCAGCTTAGAACCAGAAAAAAAGCCAACCAAAGTTTAGTCTAAAATTTCGTTTCTGCCACTTTTCAGGAGCAGTGATGAAACCCGCCGTACCAAAATTTCAGAAAAAAAACTTTTTTTTTTTTTTATAATATGGAAGAAAAATCAATTTAGGTTAGGTTACCCCCTCTAACCTCAAATTTGGCAACACTGCCGATGTCGGACAGCCTGCCAGCCTGCTTGCACAGTGCACACCAAAAAAGAAAAAGCTTAAGTTCTTCAATTTATTTTTACTCCGTGGAAGTCGCTTGCATTGCTGCCAGTCTAGTACAGTGCCAGTCAGCGGGAGCAAATGCAGCCGCCACCGCGCCGAGCCGCGCGCCACAAAAAGCAAAGCTATTCAACGTTTTGTAAATGTGCTCTGACGCGCGAGAGAAATCTTTTGAGCCCCTTAGCCTGTGCATAGTTGGTGAGAAAACGCATTCAGATAAAGCCTTTTCCTTGAGTAAAACTTTTTAAACTTATTACAGCTTGGGAAAAGTTCGGGGAACGCGAAAAAGGGGTTTTAGAGGCGCGCAGTCATTCGGTAAAGATAGAGCGAGAAGGGGCAGAGAGGGGGCAAAGACAAAACTAGATCGTTCGGTGAACGAATTTAGTCGATCACCCTGAGCGGCGAGAACGAATCGTAAGTCATCGTCAGAGGCGGATCCAATTTTCCAATATCATTCATCCTCTTTTTCCATTTGAACAAACAGAAAAGAAACAGAAAAATGGCTTCGGTGGCTCTGACAACTAAACTATATGATGGTGGATAGTGCGCACAGATCATCAGAAATCCACTTTGAAGCTAATTTAAAGATCCGATTTGATCTTAAGCGTTAATTAACAATTAGATTGCTTGTTATACATTCTTCAGTCATCTCTCTTGTCTCAATGCTGTGTTAAAAGCGTTTGAGACGGATCCAAATATTCGTCTCTTAGAACTGCCTCAAGCTGACCTCAAAACCGTGACAACGCTCCCTCGGTGCCTCGATGGGGAGAATTGTCACGTAACGTATTGGAACGACCAATCTCTAAAAATCATTAACATTGGAGGCCGATCATTGACTTCATCGATAAACCAATCGTTAAGACTGTCAAGGAGTGATGATTTTGATAAAAAATTGTAAAACTTGGCTGTTGCTATGGTAACTATCGTTAAAGTACCCGTTTTTTAAAGTCGTTCAGTAAATATCCTTTAAATGATGGGCATACAACGATGATCATCATAGCAACAGCCAACTTTTTACAATTTTGGACCAATAGCATTACTCATAGACAGTCTTGACGATCACTTTATTCATGAAATAATTAATTGGACCCCAGGGCTTGCTTCTTGTTGGAGGGTACTGATATAGGCCTGTGCGATGTTCTATGCATCGATCGAAGTTTCGATGTTTTCTTGCCATCGAACGGGTTCCATGCTCATTTCGATGTCAATTGATACATCAAAACTCGTTTTTCATCGATATTTCGACTTAAAATGGACCCAAGCGTCATTTTTTCCTCGTAAACCATCTCAGAAGCATCATGGTTTTTAGTGGTTTCTCAGTTTTGACTTATTAAAATTTGTTTCGATGCATCGTTAAAATTTCGAAGTTGTATGGACATCGCGATTCGATGCCAATAACTAGACATCGCACAGGCCTAACTGATTGATAACATTAACCCTCTAATGACCAGGTTAGTTCAAAAAACACCGCACTCTTCCGTTCATAAAAGGGAAGGTAGTTAACTGTTCGTACTCGGAGGAGTTGGAATTGCCTATACGACCAATTGAAGGTGCTTGACGATATCATATCCCGTAATGTCTACACCCAGAAGCGCGTTTATTCAGAATCATGATTCTGGAACTATGTGAAATAGACTAGAGGAGGAAGACGAGTAAACTCCGGATTGGCCCTTAAAGGGTTAAAACCCACAAGGAAGACTGGAAACGTCGACAGCCACAACGTCGAAAAAAATTTGGTTTCGACGTTATGAAACCGCAGAGCCACGCTCGGAAAGAAAAGTCAACAGGTTTTCAGTCGACATCAACAGTCGTCTTGTGGTACTGTGGGTGTCGATGTTATCAGTACCCTACATCTCTCTGATAAGGTGGAAAAAAATAATTAGATGAAAGAAAAGAGGGTTGAGAATCAAGAGGTAACGGAACGAATCATTAGATGAACAGAATCAACGGACCCAAATCGTTCCAAAGACCGATTTTCTCGAGTTGGAGAGTTTGAAGAGATATATCTGCAAAAAAGCACCCCGATGATACCGCTGCCACTCGAGCCAGCTCTCTGGATGGCTTTGACTTTAACTTTAAGACTTTTGAGGGCGTACATGAATGTATATAATGTATAATGTATAATAATAAATAAAGTGACTATAAGCGAGTGTGAATGATTTATGAATTGTGTCTGCGAGGACTTAGAAGTCACGGCTAACTTCATTTCAGTCAACTTCGTCCTACTCCGCGCCGGAATTGCGTCATTTATAACAAACTACGGATAGATGACGCGGAGGCGTCTTGTCGCTCGCGCTCAACCCTTTGACCTGGTCGAGTCTGTGTCGTCACATTTCGAATCGAAATGATACAAACCGTGAATATCATTATCGGCGTAAAAAGGAAAGAATCAAAATAATTAAAATTAAAAAGATTGATTTCAGATTTTTTGGAACTCGTGTTCTGAGGGAGAGCTCGTTTCACGAAAGAAGGCCGATGACAGATCATGCGGCTCGCTGCGCAAAGACGAGTTCGCGATCCTGCACATGCGCAAAAACGAAAACTCGTCTCTGCGCAGTAAACAAACACTTTTGCCAAAAAGGCCTTCTTTCGTGAAATGACCAACGAGCTATAACTTGAGAGTGGCAGCGAATTGGTCCACCTTGTGCTACACATGGTAGAAAGAATCCCGGGAAAAAGCGGAATTTCGACGGCAGATTCCGAGGTTTGAGGTTATTTAAGCTCAAAATCGATTTTTACGGCAAGATGGCGGCGCCTTAGATGACAACAGTGAACCAGCGGAACGTTCCTTGATTTGCCCTTCTAAAAATATAGTTCGTTGGAAATGACTTGTATAAACAATATTTATGGCGAATCGAGATTTGAATTCGGGATAAGAGATGAAGCCGTAGAAATCACTAAAAATATTCAGATGATTCCAGGATCGATTAGTTCGAAACGTGGACACCACGTTGCGTTGCGCTGCCTACAAAGTCAACCGTTTTTAGATTTTTACGACTTAACGACTTAGTGTGTCCAGCCGTCATGAACGTAAACCCAGGTTTTCTCATATACCTTTCTCAGCTCCCCGCGATCGTTTATTTCGATTCGCTGATTTCAAACTAGGTGAGAGGCGTAGCGTACGATTTGGCTACGCTGCAGTTTGTCCATTTAAACCCTTGAAAAAGATCGAATTATTGGATGCTCGGTGAACACCTTCGCATTCGACCTTTTACATGGGTTTCAATGGACAAAATTCAACGTTGCCAAAATGCACGCTACGCCACTGAACTCGGTCTCAGTCATCACTCAAACTTCAAAATTTATCTATAACTTTAAATTTTTCGCAAAAGAATACAAAGAATGTAATTTACATAATACCAGTGATGGGCAAAAATCATATTTTGAATAACCATGAATAATTATCTAAAACTTTTTGCATTTTGCTCATGTTATTCCTATTATTAAATCAAAGTTTTGACACTACCAGCATATTCATCTGTCATAAGATGAATGAATGGTAGTGTTAAAACTTTGATTTACTAATAGGAATAACGAGAGAATAATGCGAATCATTTTAGTTAATTATTTATGATTATTCAAAATCTGATTTTTGCGCATCACTGCATAATATCTAAGCCTGTTTAATGAGATGAGAGCTGATGGCATGTTTGAAATCGGTAACTCAAAAATACGTTATCGTGCGAAAATGAAGAGAAATTTTAGGCGAAAAATTATGCTGAAGCACTAAAAATGGATAAAATTAGACACTAACGAACGGTAAATGTCTCGGACACATTACGTTATTTTGGACGCTTACATTGAAAACCCCGTACGGTACAGCTAGGGACGAACAACGAAAAATCCTTGCGAAAAAAAAAGAAGAATAGGGAAAATTGGATGTTATAAGAAGAAGAAGCGAGGGAAAGCATCTTACGCTTGTACTTTACTTACCTTCTAATAATTTGTGAGTCTATTACGGGGGTTTGATTTTGCACGAGGGGAAAGTGAACCTAAACAGCGATGTTTACGACAGTATTTAACTTCGCTCTCTCGCCGCAGGAGGGCACCGCAAGCGCGCACGGAGGCACAGGGAAAGAGGCGAAGGCAAATCCCATCTCAGTTACAAATTCACGGCGTTAATCCCACGCCTCGCCTTCCACGCAGCCCACTTCCTTCTCTCTCACGAACCTCATTTCGTGCAGTTTGCTTGCTTTCGAGACCTCACCAGGATCCACCTAGGGAGCACTTCCATTCATTCACCCCCCCCCCAACGTTTTTACTGGCTGTTGACCCCTCTAGGCTCTCCGTTCGTTCGACACTTTTAAAAAAGGAAACTGTCGGCTCCGTGGGACAGTCGTGGACCATAATTTACGTGTACTACAATGACGGCTCGTGCAATTTGGCAACCATGCTTCTTTTTCATTTAAAACTATGCAAAAGTATCGATATCTTGGGGGTGCAATTGTACCTCCTGATGATCGATTGTTTTACATCGGTTAAAATGGAGAAATTACGTTGTCGCCACATTGCACGAGCCGAAACTGGTGTACTATGACTTTCAAAAGAAAGTACCCTCGTCGAAATGTTTACTCCTGAGGAATAAGGCTGCTGCAAACTTTTGCTGGAAGAGATTTATTATTCAATTCTAGCGTAAAAACCTGCAAGAATAACGATGGCAGCACTGAAAACTTCCAAAATCCACTCCTAAACTCAATAAACGCTTTTACTTGCGCGAGCGCAATGGCGGCTTAGGGCAGTAATAATGGGAGATTCCCATCAAACAATACTGTAACTCCGTCAAGAAGTAAGCAATAGGAGACGACTTTCCTTTGACTCAGGTGTCACGGTACCATCCATCGGATGTGGATCACTACTCCGAGGTATCCATGAGCCGATCTGCAAGAAGCCGAATTTCCCAGTGGCTTTTCACCCAATATCTACTGCGTGTTACACCCACAGTTATTTTAGCCCAAATTTTTTACCCAGATTTTACTCAAAATAGGAATACATACGTGTTTTTCTCAAAAAACACAATCGAATCGGGTTACTTTTCCTTTTGGCTCTGTTCCCTACTCAACCAATATTCCTGTCAAGCTAGGTTAGATCAGGTTAAGCTACGATAGCTTAGGCAAGCTCCAATCAAAAATAGAGCACTCGGCAGTAATTATTATAAATACGCTTTAAAAAAAATATATAAGTTAAAGGTGAAGAAGACAGAAAAACCAAACGAAGGAAAGCGTCATTTGCACATTCAAAAAGACCGCAGTAATTGCCAAGTAACGCTCAAAACTTACTGCTTAAAAAAAAAGAGCTCTCATAAAAGAGAAATGCTGATTAACCTTTCTCTCAGCAGAAGAGCGTCGTGCTCAGACCTGTGAAATTCAGTTGCTTGGACTACTCTGATTCTGCAAGTGGCATGGCGATTGACGGTCCCAGCACTGGCGCAACCAGGATATCTTCCATCTCTCTCATTTCCCATTTGAATGAATGAGTAGGAAAAGGACAGAAGGAGGGGGTTTTATCCCCTTGTCCATCCTTGTCTAACATACGTTTCTCAATGGAGAAAAGAGAGAGATGAAAAAACTCTCGGTGCGCTACTGGGTCCCAGCAAAGTCCGACTTTTCGCGACCTTCATCCAGCTCTTGTTGCCAACCTTTCTACACTACTTGTATCAATGCACTACGACCATTGGGGCTCGTGAACTTTAGCAACCATGCTTTTAGCCATTTAAATCAGTGCAAAAGTATCGATATCTTGGGGGTGCAATTGCACCAGCTGAAGATCGATTGTTTTACATAGGTTTAAATCGGGGGATTACGTTGTTACCACATTGCACGAGCCGCCACTGACTACGACTAGCAAAAGTAAGTACCCTGGTCGAAATAATTACTCTTTTCCAACTCGACAACTTCGCCACTATTTCGCGGCTTTCAAGTGTCAAAGAACAAAGCATATATTGCCTCTTTAATGTGCGTCATGAAAAATTGAATATTCAATAGGAAACAATGAAAAACTTGAACAACACTGATTTCGACCAGGGTACTTTTTTTCGACAGTCATAGTACCTTAAGACACCAGAAACCAAAGCCATTTCTCGGTCATCGGAAAAGCGCGAAGATTGCAAACAAGTTTCGGTTTCCCGTGTATTTTGCGAGCCAAAATGTTGATATTGTTGAAAACAGAATGTTCTCCAGAAAGGTAGATCGATGCCTTCAAAACTCTGGTTGTAAGTTGCTTTCCTATGCTTCCAATTTACGCTTGAACTTCGGAAACACGCAGTTTCGATACTTTCCATCGCTCCGCTAGCGAAATATCGCGTACGAAAAAAAAAAAAAAAAAAAAAAAAAAAAAAAAAAAAAAAAAAAAACCGATTTTCACACGGTTTCAACAGCGCACGAGTAGAGACAGGAAGAGTAAATTGCTCTATCCTCCTGAACTATCAAAATCGCGAATCAAAGCGAGATTTCGCCCGAGTTTAGAAGAATAAAATATTCAGCGAAACTCGATCCCCTTCAATCCGCGAACGGGAGGTTCATCCCGCCATTAAAATGGGAGGAATTCGCAATTTACAACTTTTATTCTCTTCCTATTTTTTCTCTCTCTCACCCCCCCCCCTTCCACTTCTTTCTTCATCCTGCACTTTCCGTTTTCTTACCTTTCTCCCCCCCCCTTTCAACTTCTGAAAGACACTCTCTTCAAATGATCAAATTCTAGTTGATCTCTGATGCGTGCTCGGTACCGATTCTTTTTCTACCCCCCCCCCCCAATACTCCGTTTTTTCGATGGTTTTTTTCTTTTTTTTTCTCTTTTTTTCTTCATTGTTCCTTCATTTTTTACAGGCGTCTCTTTCCTTCCTTCCTTCCATCCTTCCATCCTTCGTTTCAGCCTCTCGTTTTGCTCGAGCTCCGAAACTCAACTCGCAAGCTTTAATTTTTCAGTCATTCTGCTTAATTTATCACTTCATTTACTTTCGAACCATTTTCCAATTTTACCCCCACCCCCTCCCGCTCCCTCCTCTCATCCCCTAAGCAACCCAACTACGCACGGCACCGCTACGAGGCGCGCGCGTCGAGCCCCGACATCAGTTCGAACGCCCATCAATCAAGATAGATTCGAAGGCGCGCTTTCAAAGGTGTATAGGTGGAAACGATTTCCAGTTTTTCAGGAAGAGCTCCTCCCCCCCCCCTCTCTCTCTCTCTCTCTCTCTCTCTCTCTCTCTCTCTCTCTCTCTCTCTCTCTCCCCCCTCCGCTCTCCTCAATTCTGCTACTCCTACGTCACGGAGAATGAACCTCGCAAGCCGGCTATTTGTCTTAATCTTCTCATTTTGTTTTCCGCTCCGCTCTCTCCTTTCTGCCCCCCCCCCCCCCTGAGAGCCGATTCGATGCGGAGGAGCGACGACGTCGAGTCGCATCTTAATTTTTCCTTCACCCCTCACCCCTCAGAATCCAAACCCCCTTTTTTTTTCTTCAGCGCGCATCGAAAATCGAACAGTGGGGAAATTAGTCGCTACCAGCGGAGATAAAAATGAGATCGTTACGGAAAGTATAGCGGTTCGATGTATTAGTATCAGTCGCAGGTGAGTACAGTAGTGTGTCGTGCAGAGTGGCAACAACGGATTTCTCCATTCAAACATACGTAAAAATATCGATATTCAACGGATTCATTCGATCCTAAAGCATCGATATTATTACATTGGTTCAGATGACGAAAAAACACGGTTACCGTATTACAAGAGCCGCCACAGCGAGCGCAAGTATAGATGGTAATCCTGAGGCCTTTGCCTCTACTTATGATCGAATTGGTTCCGCAAAGTAGCTCCAACTACGGCAAGCATTGCGGTTCGATGTGTAGTATAAATAGTGGTTTCAGGACATTTCGTCAACGACTTTTTGTCCGCGCGCTTTTCGTCCAACTGTTACGTCACTGCGTTTTTCGGCAGCAACATGTTGGTCCACTTGTAAATAATTTCCAAAGTTTATGGTCCAATAAAAACACCAACTCCATAAGGAATGTTGCCAAATTGGGAAACTCATAATGTAGGTGTACTTGATAAAACTAACATGATCATTCGTTGGGACCTATGAGCGGCAGCTGCGGGTTTACATTTTTTTTTGACAATTAAACAAATGGCAACAGAAATTTGGAAAAAATAAAGAAAAGAATACTCCACCGAATGAAGTTACTTAGCAGCACCTTCATCTACCTTCCATTTTCCTATTTCATGTTCCATAATTATTTTCCTTGCAATGTTTCATACTTGTTCTTAACTTTACTGTTGTCAACAATTTTAAATGTTCAGTAAAATCAAACAAATGGACCGAAATTAAACGCTCGGACTTATCTTTTCTTGCCTTCATACATGCGTGGACGTAAAACGCCTAGACGAATTTGTATCCGGGCAAAATGTAGTTGACGAAATGTTCTATAACCTAAATAGAGCTAATATTTTTCGGTTCAATTTTCCTTTCCATACACTGCAATATGTTTCTGTTTTTACAAGTTCAGTTTAATAGACCTTGCTTTCCATGAGTGGCAGCCGGCAGTTAACAGGTCGACCGTTGAGCCAAGTCTGAAGGAAGTTTGGATGAAAGCTTACTTTGGAAGACCGGAAAAAGTAAGGCAGTTCGAAACCATCCGGTACATCCAATGGAATCGACATAAGAGTGTTACTTACCGATCGCCGAATATATACATTTACTATTTTAGTACCTTTTTGAAGCAAAAGGTTGATTAGTTAAGCGGGATCATACAATTCCGTCGTTTTTTTTTTTTTTTTTTCAGAGGGACCCTAATCTATAACTTGACAGGCAAGTACAGCGCCGTCTCATGCAATGTGGCAAATAACGTATTCTCTCCATTTAAAAACTTGCATAAAATAATCTATCCTCGAGGGATTCATTGAATCTGTGATAAAAAAAAAAAACAAACAAAAAAACAAAAAAAAAACAAAAAAAAAAAAAAAAAAAACGAAAAAAAAAAACTTTGGTATGGATTCAAAAAGCAAAAAAAAACATGGTTGCCAAATTTTACATGCCGCCACCACAGCGCATGTGTGGATGGTAATCCCAAGGCCTCTGCCTCAACATACGATCGAATGGATTACCTCAAAGTAGCTGCAAACATAGCCGTAGCCATGATATTGTCCTTCTCTCTCTCAGCCCATTTGAACACATGTATTAGAGAAGGATGGATATACGGGCAGTCACGTGACTTCAGCCCCTGGTTCTGTCCGTTTCTAACACATGCGTTTAAACGGGCCAAGAGAGAGAAAGACAAATTCCTCAGGCTACGGCTATGGCTGCAAACTATGGGTACAGAATACTACAATCAGAACGGAAACTGTTATATGAGAGCCAATGGAAACAAGATTTTGAACTAATCAGTACAAACTGGCATCCGCGCCTGCTCACTTCTCCAGACTTGCTTTTCGACGTTATATTTACAGTCAAGGTGGACGTTCAACCAATCGCAACTCGGCCGGTTGCCGAGGATTGTCGCAAATGCTCGCATTTCCAACATTTCCAACCGAAGTAAAAAATGTTTCATAATGAATTTAAATTTCCGTTCTGATTCTAGTATTCTGTGCTATGGGCATTAGAGGATCTGTGCGCAACATACATTAAATAAGTATAGTTATAAACGAGACGAGACGAGGTAGCGGGAACCAATCATTCCCATTGGTTTAAACGAAGTCACGTGACAGATTTGAAGTCGAGTTTGTCGATCATTTCAGAAAAATGACTCTTCTGTTCATCGAATGACTCGAAATCTATCACGTGACGCCGTAAGAACCAACGGGATAGGTCGATTCCTGCCACTTCATCTCGTCTCGTCCAAAACAGCAGAATCAGTACCCCTCGCTACCAAGCAGAGTTGGGCAACCGAATAATCAAAAATAATGAAATGACTTCGGCAACACTGAAAACTGGGTTTGCTACCTGAGTTGAGGAAAGGGAAACACACGGAAGGTATAGGTCAATTATTGTAGAATTATTCGTTGAATCATTCGACTGACTCAGCGTTGCCTGACTCACCGAATAATCTCCGCATAATTTTTGCCCAACTCTGGAGTCACTCTCGCCCATTTTGACGTACACTAACCAGTCGACAATGGCGGCTCGTGCGATTTGGCAACCATGCAATTTTTCAATTTAAACTTATGTAAAAGAATCGATTCTTGAGGAGGCTGGCAGCCTCCGGGAGAATCGATTCTTTTACATGGGTTCAATGAGAGGAGGACACTGTTGCCAAATTTCACGAGCCACCACAGCCGGTGGTGCAAACTAAAAAGGGCCCGCGCCACCCATGCAAAACGTCCTGGAGCCAACTGTATCACTTATCAGAGTTTTGAATAAAACTGCTTTAATGATGTCACAAACACAAGCAGCCTAGAGCTTAATAATTAAGAAAACGGTCTGAAGATCAACGGAATTAAGAGCACCTACATAACAAACAAAGACTGGCGCGCCATGTTGGTCGAGGCTAGTGGAAGACAAGAAAGGAACAGGAAACCAATTACCGACTACAGGGAATGGGTTATAAAAAAAAAAGAACCTAATAAATATTGCAGCATTCTCCTAATTATAATTTTAAATTCCGACTCTGAGACTCTCTTCGAGGAAGGAGAAAATATGGAGAGAGAAAAAAATCACATGAAACGAGAGGTAAAGGAAGAAACAAAGAGGAAAAAAATATGAAAAAAGAAGGATGCTGCGGAAACTGGGAGAGACAAAGGATGAATGATAATTTATTTCTCTTATTATATTACGTAGGAGCGTCTTAGGACAGGTCTTTTCCATTTTCTCTCTCACTCACTCTCATTCTCAGCGAGCAATAAATCGATCTCTCTCTCGCGCTCTTTCTTCTTTTTTCAATCCCTCTCAAGCAGCGCGGCCAGCGGCGCCCTTTTGCAGCAGTTTCGCAGACAATAATAAAATGAAAATATTGATGGATGAGTCCTCGGCACCGTTTTCATCGACTTGTGTGCGCTTTTATTGATTGATTTTTTATTCATTCGACGCGGTAAGGCAAATCTCATACGGTCTTCAAAACATATCTCGGCGTATCGGAGCAGAATCTTGAAAAATGAGCGCTTATTAAGTCGCTGATGGCTACTAATTTGGCTTTATGACCATCCGTCACAGTCTTTCCCCGAGGTTCATTGATTTACCTTGTTTTAACGGTTGCAGAGATGTGTGGATGAGCCACTGGCGAATTCAGAAATCTATCCTTCTCTGGCGAATCCAGAAATCTATCCTTCTCTCTCTTTTCCCATAAGAATGCGTGTATTTGAAATTGACAGATTACTGGCAGTCATATAATTTTCGCCCCCTCTTCTGTCCTTTTCTAACACATCTTTTCCAATGGGGGAAAAGAGAGAAGGGCAATCTCGTGGATCCGCTAGAGGAATAGGCGGGGTTGTTTGAGTTTTCTCCAAAACGAACAATTGTGAATTTCTAAAATAATTCAAAATGAAATGCTAGGTCGTTGATTGACGATTTCAAGACGAATAGAGAGGGATTTAAACATCGTATTATGAAGTACATTCAATTAATTGAAAGACAAGCCACGCAAAATACCAATATCTAACCGCTTGTCGATCCTTATTACAAAACACACGAAAGTGAAGATGTTGTAGATGAGGGTGGATTATCAATTGAATTTTTGCGAATAGCAATTGCAGAGTTGACTAATTATCAGCTTTTTCATGGACAAAACGGTAACAAATGCATTAGTTACAAAAAAGGAAGCTTCGAAACGGATTCTTACTCTTAAAGGGAAGCTTATGTTATTGATTGACTTTAAATACCTTTCTCAACATATTAAATTTATTTTGTTTATCTTTTTATTTTTTAAACAAGGAGTTCCAGCAGCTTCCAGCGGCTCTCCAGTAGCTTCGCGTAAAGATAGCATTCTTGGACATGTATTGAGTGTTTTAGTTTAAGTTTTTTAACCCATCGTTCATTTCGCCGAATTTTACGTTAGAAACAATGAGTTATATTGATGTAGCAAAAGTAAGCAACAGACCCATTAAAAAAAACAAAAAAGCATATTGTACAATAGGCCGCTGAATATCGCCAGACAGTACATGAGAATATCATTGACGGGAAACTGAGTGATGAAGAATTGTGTTCCTATGTGAAGGAGTTTAAAGAGAAGGAAGCATATCATGTCGCTTTTCAAATCACAATGTTGAAAAACCAAGCAAAATTGTTTTCTCAGGTGGAGTCATTACTACAATTAGTGTCAGACCATATTACAGGTGAAGACAAAGAAGAAGCACCTCCAAAAATAGATGAGCTCCTCAACAACGTGACATTTCTAGAAAAATCTCAACGATGAATATTGATCTAGAAAAACAATTTTCGGCTGTTCACACTTGAATAAGAGTAGACTATTTAAAAGAGGCTAAGCAAAACCAGCTCCAATTGAAAGCCATAAACCTCAGATAAGGTATGATGCATTGGTAGAGGAAGAACTATCATCTACTTTAATGACTCAAGATGATTTTCTTAAAATGAGTATTAAGGATCGCCTTAATTACATAAAAACAAACGGGAAAACTTTCGCACAATCATCAGTCAACAAGAAGGCATCAGAAACTAACTTCTCACGCCAAATGGAGAATCCTAAAAATGTCTCTAGAAACCCGACTCCTATCAAACATACTACTACTACAGTAGAACAAAAGAGGGAATACATACTGATAAAGTGAGTACAGCTCTAGAGTTTTATTCTGATAAGGGAGTGCCAATTGAGATGATTAAAGAAACCACTGAATGGGTGAATATTCCTCTTGAATATTTTGAAAAAATGAAAGAATTGAGGAATATGCGGAAGAATGCTAATTCCTGGAGTCGAGTCTACAAAGCCTACAAAAAAGCTCTTGAAGGGATGAGAGACAATTATCAAAAAATGTACGGTATATTTAGCCAAGTTACTGATCAAGACTCAGTTTACGCAAGCCTTGATGCCTTTCTCGCGATAAAACGAACATGCAAGTAGATCAAATAAGTAAATAATAAGATATATTTATAGAAAAAAAAAAGAAAAAAAAAAAAGTCATAAATTCAAGAAAAGTTCAGTTACCAAGAAATCATTTTTACGTTTATTATTTTATGCTCGACCTTGGGACCCACATATCATCGCAGTGGCTGGTTAAACTCGCACTTTCAAAGTGACGACGAAAGTAGTTGTGATTGGCACGAAAGCACGGCCCCAATCCGTATATAACCACAGCTGGCCGCCGACTGACCACCAGTCTCGCTCGGAAGAGAGCAAAGGAAGAAGCCAAGCCAAGTCTAGCGAAGTCAAGATTCCACAAAGTTCCAGTCGAAGCAACCAGCAGCAGCAGCCGTCCAGCCAAGCATTCAAGAAGCCGAAAAAAGACCCAGTCCCGCTTTGTTCACCCAAAACTTGACCCATCTATCAATACAGTGACTGAATAAACCACAGAGCGGCCATTAGCCCTCCACCTCTCAAGAGCGCACCCACTTTAGCATAGGCAGCATGGGAAATATGATTGTTCTTGGGTTTCGGAATGAAGATTTCTCTACCCTCTGTCTGAAAAACGTCATTAATTCTATGTATAAACCATTTATAGGGCTGGGGGTTGCGATATTTATTGCGAGTAACTCAGGAACACACTTCCTCCCTATGGCACCCGTGTTAAGTTGGGTGCGCAACCGCGGGGGGGTCAGTTACGGGGAATCGTTGATTTCTCTCAATTTTGCGAACCAATATGTTTCAAATTTGACAGAAAACATTCAGTCGTGTCTAACTTGCGTACGAGAACCCTATAAAACCGTGAACATACTTCTTAATGCTCAAATTCGCGATCTAAGGAATCCGACCAATCAGGAAGACAACCGAAATGGCCGCACTGTGGTTTATCCGGTCACTGTATCTATCAAGGTCACAAAGCGCGGACTGCCGGCAAACAGGTGCACTGTTAACCACCAGGCGGCAGGCGGATACGAAGATAGAAGAGACCAGCAGTCAAGCGCGATCTACGCGCGAGTTGGAACACTAACTCCTCACTAAAGTTCTAAACGCGAGACCGCGGGAGCTTTAAAAGTGAGTATACCAAAGAGTTTCTCTCCGTTCGCCCTGATGGAAGGTCAAGATTCCGTCGGTAGGCCGCCGGCTTATTCTAAGCTTGGGTTTTGTTAGGGTTTTATTTTACCTGACAATTAAAGTAATTTTATTTTTTGACTCTTCAAGTCAACGCTGTAAAGACCGCCGGCTCACTCTGGGCTTAGATTTTCTATAAAAACAAATGTAAATTATCTTTACCTCCCTCTCCTGCGCCATGCGCATCGCCGGGCATCGGGCCTTGGGACTTCAGGGTGGGGAATAGAGTGGTCCTCCGACTAGGGAAATTTAAGATCATTTTTCGTTTCAATAAAAGTAGTTCACTCGACACACGGTAACGTTCAACAATTGACAAATCGTGCAACGACGCTTCCTGGAGAAATATACTTTCAAAAGTGTGTGTGTCTTACATTAACTTTTACGACTTTTCACCCTCTCGTGAGATACAGCGAGATAGGGCGTCAAGACCAGCCACTGCATTTTGGCTCTTGCAGTCTAATGAATGAGTATCTCAATAATATGAAACTGCATTTGTAGCGAATTATTTAACAACCTCAACAAAGAGTACCCACTAGCCCCCCGAAAAATATGATTCATTCAAAACAACTATAAAGAGTTGGTAATTTTGTTTCAGTTTGACCCTAGAATGTCCGCATACATGAGAGAAGCCCGACTGATTAGACAGAGTGTAGTGGGGCAACCGCCCCTAGCTCTTGTACAACTGGCGTTGCGGTGATGTGAGTATCCGTCATTCATTACTGTATCGTCAGAGGTGAAACTGCATTTGAAGCGAATTATTTAACAACCTCAACAAAGAGTACCCACTAGCCCCCCGAAAAATATGATTCATTCAAAACAACTATAATGAGTTTGTAATTTTGTTTCAGTTTGACCCACGTATGACGGCATATATGAAAGAGGCAAGGTTGATAAAGCAGAGTGTGGTGGGGCAACCGCCCCTTGGACTGGTCCTCTTGGCGCTGCGGAGGTGTGAGTATCCGTTAATCATTCTGTATTTTCACAGGCTTAGAGAGTGGGAGGCGGGAGGGGTAGGGGGCACTACTTGACTCAGTATGTACGAAAGTAAGTCGACAATTTTCGGAATTGCTTGGAAGTTATGGATTTTAGTTTTTGTTTTTTTCGTTTTTTTTTCAATGAGCGCAATTAATACTTTATACATTTAATAGCTAATAGTTTTTCTTCTTTCGAGAGATGATGACAGTTATATGTTTTGGTCAATCAGTCTTCCCTGTCTTTGAAACTAATCAATGGTGTCACCTTATTTGTTATTTTTGCCTTTTTCTTTTTTCAGGCGAGTATGACTCGGTAGCAGCAATTACAATGTTAAACCAGCACGGGCCCAATCGCCGGCTCCTCCGAGGCGCCGCCGGCCCCTCCGGCACTTCATGTAGCCCTTCTGTGAGCAGAGATAGGTCAAGGTCTGCGGGCGGCCCGCGACCTAATCAGCTGGAGGGGCATCAATCCAGGAGCGGTCCCAGCCGAGGCCACGCGCCAGCATACGCGGGCCGAAGTGGTGAGGCTCTGTTCACATTACATTCCACTGTACTTCCAATAAAAAATGTTTCAGCAAAGAGCTTCTTCAGACGCTGAATTTGTCAGTATAAGCATACTTTGAGACAAGCAATGTTCGAAAACGCACCAATATTCTTATTAACTCATCCGAAACCAGGCTTGCTTTCCGCATTCCTCATCTCATAATAAAACCCAAAATATGGTCACAGCCCAAGTTTCGGCTGTCAACGGCTCTCAAACCGACAAAACATAACGGTTATTCTGTGAGACAGCAAGAAGGGTGCTGTTGCACACTTTTGGCATAAGAAATTAAATACTCGATATTGTTTCAAAGACCTCAAAAAGTAACGGCGGCAGCACTGTAAACTTTCGATATCAACTTCTAATATCATGTATATGTATCATACATATTTTTGAAACAGCATGGAGTCCTGATTTTTTGCGGGAGTTTAGGCTGGTCCAATCGGATGAGCCGATTCTATCGGACATGCCGTATCAAGGAATCGCGGCTACTGACGAGGCAGCAGCACCATAGGGGGGGATATCTCCCACTCCACTCCCAAGGATTTTCAATGTGGCCATAAAATCAAGTCAGATAGTGGTAGAACAAAAAGCGGGAGAAAAATTGGCGTATGAATTCTAACGCTTGGTTGAAAATAGATAATTCTGCACAGTTACCCCACCACATTTGAGGGGGGGGGGGGGGGTAATCCGATTCTTTGGAGCCACCCCCCCCCCCCCCCTCGAAAGGAAAATGTGAAATGGCACCACTGTACCGAGTCGAGGAAGGACCAAAAAAAAAGTAAGGCCCTCCATCTCTAATAACACAACTTCTAATCCGCACTTCGAATTGATTTTCTTTGCTTCTTTTTCTTCTTCTTGCAGATTCATCGGGTTCACGTTGTGCTTGAGCAGAAAGATCGGGAGATCCCGTTCCATCCACGGAAGAAAACAATCCCATGAATTCGAAAGTTATGTGAGTTGAAGCTTGTCATTAATAGTATTTAATTTCGGACTAGCTAAAAGTAAAAATTAACGGCATCGGTGAAGAGTTGTAGAGGTTAGAAATTAGTTTATTATATGCGAGTCGGCTTGTGTGTGTTTCTATACATCATCCTTTACGTGAGACTTGTCCATAATTGCTTTCTTCAATTTTCTTTTTTCTATTTTTCTTCAGAAAACTTTGTTGATGATGACACATTAGAGATTATTTCATAAAAGTTATTATTGAAGGTCGCATTCCCTGGCGTCATCGCTAAAGGAGTGTCAATAAGGCCGGTTTTCGGCCCCATCCCACATAGCTTTTTCAACTATTGTTGTGCATTTTAGAGGTCAAAATAAGACGAAAAACCTCTAATAAACTTGTTTCCAAAAACACATTCTTGAGGAGCTAGAGCTAATCAAAGTTTTTCTTAAAAACTTCTTTTTTTAAATTAGTTGAAACTATTTCGACCAAATTTTGTAAATGCAGTTAAGAAAAGTGACCAGGAAGTCAAGAACTTCCAAAAAAATACACATGACCTCCAATTAACTGATAAAAGGTGGAAACAAGGCCAATAATTGTGGTGTTTTGAACTTCATATCCCTCAGACGGTTGCGCAATTATGACTGAAGAATCAAACTCAAACAAGAATCCCATAGTACCTACGTCGAACCGCCATTACGAACTTGCCATTAAAGCAGTTATGCGAGTTTATTACTGAATTTTAAACTTTCTTACTGTGCTTTTTGTGATGCAAGAATCAACTCTCCAATCTCCTATAGCAAAAGTTTGCAAGAGCCCCATTGTCATCCCATGATTACATGAGGACGTATCTCTATTCGCCACAAATATTTTCAGCATTTTTTTTTTAATTGTTTCATATTTAACAACTTTTTAAGTCGCTAGGTATACTTCTTCGGCATCTAATCTCCCGATTGAGAAGATTAGCCTGGTTTTCGGCTTCAGGAGCGCATCCTACCAAAGAAGATAGTGCATCTAAAAAAATAAAAAAAATTAAACTAAACCAAAACAAAACAAGTCTTAAAGCAATTCTTTGCAAAAAGTTCAGCAAGGAGCAATATACGAAACCAGAGGGAACTAACTTGAGCAGCGAGAAAAAAAAAGATTACGGAGGAAAGGAGGGGTGAAAACGGGGGAGCAAGGGACAAGAACAGTTTTAACGCGAAAAAACTGAACGAGATAATGTTAAAAAAAATACGCCCATTGCTGCCACAATTCCAAGTGATAAACTCAAAAATAAAGAAATAATCAAAGTAAACATTCATACGCTGAGAAAAATTTCCGGTTACCAAAACAAGAATTCGATTATAAATTTAACACTTTCTTTCGTCGGATAAAAGTAACCAGAATTCCTATTTTACAATAAATTCTGTTTCATTCACCTACATTTTGGTGAAAGTATTGACGGGAATTCTAAGTGCAATATTCGGAAATTTGACTTGGTGAACGCAACAAGAAGAGTTTCAAAGGTGCGCTCTTCAGACAAAAGTCGTCATGCAATCACAATTCTATTTTCTTAGGAAGAGCATAGCTGTTGTTTTCATAGGCGACGCGCGTATGTGGGGCTATTCAGGCTATAGGCTTCCACTTTTGAGAGGATGTGCGGGGCTAAGATTTTTAAAAAAGCAAAAAACTGAACCTGGACAGCGGATATTTTCTCATGATCTGATTCAATTATTTAAGTGTTATATTGCCTAACTTGCCTGTAAGATCGAAATGATTGAGAGTACAACAGGGCGTTTATGAGCAACAAATCATAACATCCCAAAGAAAACCATGCCTATAAAAAGCAAAAACGGACAATTTCGCATGAGCCGATTCAATAATGTAAGTGTCATATTGTCTAACCTGCCAAAAAGATCGAAATAATAAATAATTGAGCAAACAAGAAAGCATTTTCAAACAAGACTGCAAGCTGATTATGAACGATTGTATCGAAATGATATCGAGTCGATAATCGAGTGCGTGGTATCTTATGGGTGGTGCCATTCCGATAGAAACCCTCCCATCTCTGCGGAAATTCTCCGATAACTCAAGAGTCATCGGCGAATTTCCGCAGAGATGGGAGGGTTCCTATCGAAATGAAACATATCGGAATGGCATCACCCATACTACACCAGGGCTGCCGTTTTGCGTATAATCAATGATATTTTTCTATTCACCGATGATTCCACCGGTTGAGAAAAGATTACACAGTTCAGTTCAGTGTATGACTGTCATGCACGAAAATACTCTGATCTGTAATCTTTCCTTAATCGGTGGAAACTCCGTTGATTAATCAAAATATTCGAAGGTTTTTTAAAGTCATCGACGACTCCACCGGTTGAGAAAGGATTACAGATGCGAGTATTTTAGTTTATTATAGTCATGGACTGAACTGAACTATGAAATCTTTTCTCAACCGGTGGAATTCATCGGTGAATAGAAAAATAACATTGATTATACGCAAAACGGCAGCCCTGTACTACACGCACTCGATCATCGACTCGATAGCATTACGATACGATCGTTCATAATCAGCCTGCTGGTGAAAGGTGCTTTTCGGGAATCGCCACGTCTGGATAAATCCCTCGTTTTAAAAAAATAAATATGACAGCGGTGGATACCACATGCAGCGCAGTTTCTTGCGATGCGGTTATGTTTCCTTAAAGCAGTTACTGTCCCAAGCGTTATCAGCGAGAGAGGTGGTCTCTTCAGTTCAGCACAAGGCGGCGCGCGCAGCGGGGTGAAACACCCCAAAACCCACTAATGTTGGTGCATTTTTCGCGCAATTTAACGCCAGTTCCAAAACATTGCCGGAAATGAATACACTCTGCGCGACTCCTCAGAGCTTTCTTCTGACTCATAAATTCAAGTTTCCGAGTCGAGCGGCGGCTTTACGAGTATTTGGCGTAGGAAAAAAGAAAAAGAAGGAAAACAGAAAAATAATCTGCGACTCAACAGAGGCAATTGCTGGAAAAACGGCCCATGAGACATTGAAGCGAACGCTACGGTTCTGCAGATATTCGCTGGAAAATCGTACTAAACAACCATAGTTTAAAATTTTCAATAAATCTTAATTTTTGGTGCTTTTAAATGAAGTTTCGCAGTGTAGTATGCAGTTGGGCATGCTGAATACACATTAGATTTTAAACACTTGGTGCTGAATAATTGTACCTTCTTCTGTTATTTTATTCGGGACTTCAAAAAGAAAAATAGTAATCTACGTTAGCAATGAAGGTAAATGCTGAGTATGTAGAAGGGGTGTCCCTAAAGTGCTTTACACTTTTGTCTAGGGACGAACGAAAGCAGACATCAAAAACCGGTTTGAGAGAGGCGATTGTCTAAGTAATTACCTACAAATCAAGACCAAATTCAGATCTATAAGTTAAATATTCACTGAGTAACAGCGTTTCAAAAATGACTTGTCGAGCTGAACCCTCCGCGATTTTTTGCACGTTTTTCAAGGAAAAAAAGAAAGATGGTTAAAAAATCAAAAGTTCTCAAGATAATGAAGGGAAGAAGAGAAGAGAACAAATTGGCAGCCTCACACAGTGTCAAAGGGCGGCAAAATGCAAGCAACGCATTTTTGTCAGTCTTGGTAAGATTCTGCGAAATTTATTTAAACATATAAAACCCCACTTGATTTCCTAACTCTCTTTTGCTCTTCTTGAAAAACGTGCTAAAAATCGTGGAGGGGTCAGCTCGACATGTCATTTTCAAAACGCTGTAACTCAGAGAATATTTAACTGACTTCCAGGGGTAGGAAGACTCCGTAGAAAAATAGAGGCCCCCTTCCGCCAGAAAAAGGGGCCCTGTGTTATACTCCCCCGGGAATTTTAACCAAACAGAGTTGCCGTTTCGCGTAAAATTAATGATATTTTTCAATTCACCGATGATGCCACTGGTCGAGAGAAGATAACACAGTTCAGTTTAGTGTATGACTGTAATAAACGAAAATACTCTGAGCTGTAATATTTTCTTAATCGGTGGAAACGCTGTTATTCAATAAAACACCCATACGTTTTTTACAGTCATCAAAGACTCCACTGGTCCGGTTGAGAAAATATTACAGATTCGAATATTTTCGTGCATTAGTCATACACTGATCCGAACTGTGCAATCTTTTCTCAAGCGGTGGAAATATCGGTGAGTAGAAAAATGCCATTAATTTTAAGCAAAACAGCAGATCTGAATAGGACGCAAACTTAGGAAATAGATGTCCATATAATCCATCGCTTTTTTTTCTGCGAAGAAGGTCGACAGATTCAATGGTATCAGTCGACGCCTTGGATTTTGGCTCAGATAGGCCACCCACAACGCTTAACTTCATTGCGATAAGTACAGCAGGTTAAGACCAATGAGTCGACGTCGACGGCAGATGGTTCTTTTTTCCTTCTTCAACAGGGCTGCTACACAGACAGGTTTCAGATATTAAAAGAGAGGCAATTTTTCTCTCGCAATGTATCAGTTTTCACTCAAAAAGACAATTGAAAGCATCATACCGCACTTTCAGTTTACATATAGAGAAAAAAAAAAACCAAATACTTCAATTCTCAGAAACGAGCTTCGTGCGAAACTTTACGAACAACCTATACTGATGAACCGGAACCACATGAGAAGTCGGGTATTTTCTAATCAAGTTATACTTGCGATTCGATTCGATTATTTTTACCGATCTCAACTCTCAAAGCGCTAGCAAAGGGAAAAGCAATTCTCGATAACGAACTGAAGGGTCCGCCGACGCGTCTCCGTTTTGAGAAAGGAAGGAAGATTGTCTATCGTCGACCGACCGTAATTTCATAGAATTTCCAAGGGGATACTTTTAATCAAGGCTAACGTTATAACGATCTGTTCACACTCATTCACGAATCACCAAACGAAAATCTTTATCGGGTTCATGAGAGCTCCAAAGTGTTGCCAGATCTTTGTTAAAAAAGAGAAGGGGGGGGGGGACAGCAGGATCTGGACTTTGTATCGCCCTGTTGCGATACAAATAACATGTAGTACGTTTTTAAGGTGATATTAAGTGTAATTCGGATACCTTAACGGATAAACACTGGATAGTAAACGGTGCCAAACATATTATTTGACTAGCTGTTTTAACCACTCCTATTCTTTCCGATTCTTCCGTGAAAACCTCTCTCCTCAGCGATCAAACTTCAAGTGCGCGTGAAGAAAACACTTGGACAAATCCACGGTTCCGACGTTGAAAAATATAAATACAAGCAGAGCTGCCGTTTTGGGTATAATCAATGCTATTTTTCTATTCACCGATGATTCCATCGGTTGAGAAAAGATTACACAGTTCAGTTCAGTGTACGACTGTAATGCACGAAAATACTCTGATCTGTAATCTTTCCTTAATCGGTGGAAACTACGTTGATTAATTAAAATATCCGCAAAATTTTTAAAGTCATCGACGACTCCACCGGAGGAGAAAAGATTACAGATCCGAGTATTTTAGTTTATTACAGTCATGCACTGAACTGAACTGTGTAATCTTTTCTCAACCGGTGGAATCATCGGTGAATTGAAAAATAGCATTGATTATACGCAAAACGGCAGCCCTGAATACAAGTCGTGTAAGCGAATCGGGCAGCAATTTTATTTTTGCAGCATTTTTAAAAGTCACGATTTGCCTACGCCATTCTTAATACGAACGAACAGATATTATCAAGTTTCAAGTATTTAATTTCTATTCCTTGCCTAGGCTTGTACCACAGAATAATACAACCAGAACGGAAACTCTGTCGGATTTTGAAGCAAATTCATTTCGCGTCCGCCATGTCGGGATATAGGATGTTTACATCTGGATTCGCGCGCGAAAAAAAAAAATGAAGGACATGATCCGCGAAATTATTATTTTGAAATGCCAATAGAATAAAAGTGAGGCCGGAAACTTAAGCTTTCTTTCCAGAATTCACAGAAATAAATGAGTTTCAACACAAATCACACTCGTTCGCCATGTTGAGATAGAGGACCACAGCGTTGCCTATTGGTGTCGTTAAATTCCAAACTTGCTTCCATTGGCTCTTATGGGAGTTTCCTTTCTGATTGTATTATTCTGTGCTTGTACGACGACGTAAAGAATTCAGGAAAAACACTGAGATAATGATAAAGGCGTAATGAAAAATAAGAGTACTCACCAGCTCTGACTCTAACGTCGCGACTAATAATTTTCCCGATGACGTTCGAGGCGATGCATCGGTACGTATTTGAATGAACGTCTATTCTAAAACTACTTGGAGCGAAAGGTAAAAAATAGAGGGATCCATTGCTCAGGATCTCGATAATTTGAGGTATAGGGGTCACCGGCTTCCCATCGCCGTAGACCCACGTGACACTAGGAGGTGGGCTCCCACCTGCGGCACAGTCCAGTCTGATGCCCGTCTCGTTCGCGAAATCCGCATGTGATGGCGGTTCTTTGAAAAACGATGGACCGATGTACAACAGCGAACCTGCACACACAACAAAGATCGCTGAATTAAAATTTATAAAACAAAGGACAGTTTGAGGAGATATTAATGAATGTATTGAACAGAAACCGTATTCCTCTTTAGTATTCAGAGAACCCCCCCCCCCACCTTTATGGATTCAACTACCTTCTTTAGAGCCCGTGCCACACCAAACCGAACGCGAACGCTCCTAAAAAAAATCGACGCCATTTACTTCAATGCAAGTGTCCACACCACAGTGAACGCGAACGTTATATGCCATTTCGCAGATTCAATGTGTTTCGTCAATGATATGTGACTTCCACAGATGGAATGGGTAGATATTGACTGTCCACGCATCTTTTAGGCTGTAAAAAAACCATTTTTTTCATTTTCTGTAAGAGTCCAGAACCAGAAATACCGAAATAAACATAGTGACGCTCCACTTCTTTTCATTGGGGGAGCAATGACAGTAGAAATAAAAGAAAAAATAAGAGGAGAAGTTTCTAGTAGCACTCACTGTAAAGTGTTCACATTTTTTTCGGAAAAACAAAAAACAACATATGTTACATGAATTACAAATGGACAAAAGCGTGAAGATGTACCGTGCAGGATACGTTGCGTCGCGTCGCTCAGTGGAGCGAGTAAATGGGAAGGGTTTAGGATGGGATATAATGACTAAAAATACAAAGGACGTGGCACAATCCTTATGGAAAATGGCCTACGGTCAAACTTAATAAATGTGGCATCATTTTTTTTCGTCTCGTCGTCCTGATCAAAAAGTCTCACGGGCGCAAAAAATTATCATCGCTGGTTTTCGAGATAATCGAGCTTAAAGTTTGAGCAAATCTCGATCGCCAGGGACTAATTCGCTTAAGAATCGAGCGTGCGTACTACTTACGAAGCGGCTCACCGCCGACTGGCGATAGCTGCCGCTACTATTGCTCACACTCCACTCGGAGTGGGAGAAAGGAGGGCGTCAACTCCGGACAGAGTGTGAGCCATGATCTAACTACACAGGTCAGTCAATCCGGTGGACGAGTTTCGTTGCGATCTGCGCAACCTCCGCTCGTGACGTATAGCTGGCGCAGCTGAAGAGCGGGCGTTCAAATGTACATGCTTTCATATGGGGAAAATACCCATTTTCAAGTGCGAATTATAAACAATTTACGACAGTAAAACTTGGTTTTTATCTATAAGAAGTAACTAGGAAGGTTTCAAGCTTTGAGAAAACCAATGCAATCGTACGCAAATTCGCTTTTTCTATTTTCGGGCAGTTTTAGAAAAGTGGGTAGAATGCATTGAATATTACATAACCTACCTTCTCCATAAGAGGGATTTTTACTAACCGCCAGAAAATACAGGAATAAGAAATTGAAGTGTGATCAGACTGTTTTTCTCAAAGCTTGAAACCTTCCTCGTGGTCTATCATAAATAAAAACCAAGTTTTATTGTCGTAAATTGTTTATAATTCGCACTTGAAAAATGGTATTTTCCCCATATGAAAGCATGTAGATTTGAACGCCCGCGCTTCGGCTGCGCCAGCTATACGTCATCCCCTTCCTCACTCTACCCGGTGATAGAGCCAGGCAGACGGAGAGGCAGTGGAGGGTGTGCGCATTGACTGACCTGTGTAGTTAGATCATGGTGTGAGCAATAGTAGCGGCAGCCATCGCCAGTCGGCGGTGAGCCGCTTCATAGGTAGGACGCACGCTCGATTCTTGAGCAAATTAGTCCCTGGCGATCGAGATTTACTCAAACTTTAAGCTCGATTATCTCGAAAACCAGCTATGATAATTTTTTGCGCCCGTGAGACTTTTTGATCAGGACGACAAGACGAAAAAAATGATGCCACATTTATTAAGTTTGACCGTAGGCCATTTCCCATAAAGATTGTTCCACGTCCTTTGATTGTTTTTACGGTCAAAAACCGAACTATAGAGGGTGATTCTTGAAAGAAATTTTACAATGAAATTACTTTCAAACGTCTACATTGAGTATTAACAACTAGATATACGCATTTAAAGTCGCCATGCTGCGTCCAGCCTTCCCCGTTGACTCGTTCCACTGTGCGTTGCGTCGCAAGGTATGCCACTTCAAAGTGAAGGCAAAAACCGCGTTCGCTTAGGTGCGACACGGGCTTATAAGTGAGTGAAGTTTGTGAGTTTCTGAGTTAATTGATTAACACTATTCTGAAAGTACCGGTACATTGAGGGGAAGAATAATAGCCGTTAGATGTCACGGTCACGTGACGGCTGGATTAAAACAATCGTTGTACACCAAAACATTTGGGATTTCTTTTTATTGTCGGATGTTTTAGTGCACGTTTTCAAACATTGGAATTGTCGGTGATGCAGCCCTGAGCCTAAGTGTGCATGCCCTGTCCAGGCCATCCGCACCAATAATCTCAGAAAAAACTAGCATCTACAGCTGATGAAACAGATGGTGGTTCGAAAGCAAGTTCAAGGCGTGAATCATACCATGATCGTTAATTGACTGTGTATTCAAACCAATCTTCGTTACAAAGTTAGTCAGATTCATGTGTCCTCTACATTCCTAGAAAGTCTAAGTCCGAATTTTTGAGTCCTCGCGATCAAAAGCGAAACACAAGAGTGTTGAACATTAGACGTCGTGAATTTTCATTTGTTATTCCTCTTTAATTTTATAGAGATCCAGTTTTCGAGGCAATCGCTGTTCGATTTGTGGTTTCAAGATTCCTTAAAGACAACACTGAGGATTTCACGCTTCAGTCCCGTGGAGAGATATAGAAATGATTGATCTTACAAATGATGAAGATCTGGAAGTTATAAATGATGATGATGTTAGTGAAGCGAGGTATGAAAATTAGTGATGCATGTATAATAATTTGTATTTTGTGTGGTATACCGTATTGATTGTTAGATCTGCAATATTGGTTACATTGGTCAAACGAAGCAACAACTTTCGAAACGTTTGAATGGTCATAAATACGATCAAAACGAAAAAACTGCACGTCACCAACATCTAAACGATAACCATGGCCATTTGTTTGATTTTGACAATGTTAAAGTGCTTTCTCATGAGACGGATGACTATGTCACTATGCGAAATGATACATATAGTAAAGAACAGAGGTAACGTGTGCAATTTCCGGGCAGACGTTGAAAAATTGAGTGTTGCCTATCACCAGTTTTTTCCTATGTACTATCAACGATTTTAAGATTGTCGCGAGATTTTTTCGAGCTAAGTTGCGCCTTCAATGTGTCGGTTCGGCCACTCTTCGTACTCCTCACTCGACGCAGGCGAGGGGCTAGTGCGGGCGGAACGGGCGGAGTGGAGTGGGAGAGCCGTCGCATATCAGTCCCACACTCCCCTCACACGCACAACTGTCGCGTTGGCTTTCACTCATTTTCGGCAAGGCACGGCACTTGTTATCTTCGCGTCGGTTTTCCCTGCTTCTGAGTCTTCGTTTTTCCCTACGAGGTATTGAAGATTTGCGTCGGCCTTGCCCGATTGAATAGCCCCTTACATTTTGCATCTTTTTTAATTCCATCTCACCTGCTCGCACTGATTGTGAGTTTCGAACCTGACGTGGCGCTTACGGCCAATTTCCCCCCTGCTTGCCGTTTCAAAGGAAAAATTTCCCCAACTGACCAACGCCCGCACCCCAAATTTTCCACTCATCAAAACAGTTGAATTGGTTTGTTATGCTGATGATTTATTTTTTCAGCATCGGATGAGGGTGAGGAGAGGAGAGGGGCTAATCATTCGATGGACACACTTGTATGACTTGAGTCGAGTTCCATCCAGTAGCAGTCCGTCGAAGAGGCAGGGGGAAAAGCTTTAAGGGCTCACCCCCCCCCCCCCCCCCCCCGCGCCCCGAAACTCAATCGTAGAAGGGCAAAAAAGGGAAATATAAGGTAGTTTTACCATATTAACGGGTGAAAATAATGCAGCGACGACTTGACGAAAAAGAAACAGGTGAACCGAAGAATGCTGTAAAACACGCAAAAAAAATTTTTTGAAATTTTTTTTTTTTTTTTTTTTTTTTTTTTTTTTACTTTTTGCTTTAAAAATGGCTGCGATTTGAGCCGAAATGTCGTCCCCAAATTTTTATGTTTTTTTTCCCCCCGTGTTTTCATCATGGTTCGCATGTTTCTTTTATCACACCTTAAGCCTCCCCCCCCATTTATAAAAAAGGAGAAGATAAATGGAAACAGTGGCGTCGCCTGCCAACGGCCAATGCAAGTCCTTTTTTAAAAATATCGAATTTTCCCTTGTGACTGTAAAAAACCCCGAATTGATTTTTACATAGTTTTGGATAGAATACATTGTTGCCGAATTCACGGAGCCCCTGAGCGTACTGTTAACATTAGAACATTTTTCGGGGGGTAACGCTTCCAGTCCGCTTAAAAGTCCCCTTGAGTTCTTTGCATATGTCGATTTATTTAAAAGTAGCACAAGTATCGTTTCGTTTTGTTTTCTTTTTTTTTTTTTTTTTTTTTGTTTGGCGGGAAACGGACTTAAAGAGTTTCTCCCCTAAAAATGGCACTGACAATAGATAAAGACCTTAGTTTAAAAAAGGGAAACAAAGACGGAAACCTTTAGAATTTCGATACAGCCTGGTTTTTCAAATCGGATTGCTAGAAGAAACCCCATTCAACTCATAGAGAAAAAAAAAACAAAAAAGCTTCATGTTAGAGGGGCATGCAAAATAGCCCCAAAAAGTAGCCCAACCGTTCGACGTGAGAAAGAATGCCGAAAACCGCGTCTCAAAATATAAACAGTAAAAAAGGGGGGGGGTGTGCGTGCGTTTTCCCCCCGCGTATGTCGCTCCTTCTTCGGCCCGGTAGCAAGGTTGGCATCTGTTAAGCATTCTCGACGGGCAGTGCGTACCTTGGATAAACTAGAAAATGTCGCAGTAAAAAAGAGCAAAATTTTTTAGCAAAATTGTAATTTCGTCCGTTGCACATAGTGAGTAATTTCGGCAATCTAGCGCCCGAAAACCTCCAAAAAGTATATTGGCAGATCATTGAAAGAAGGTCTGATTGTGAGATTGACAAATTAGAAGTACAAGGAGCAAAAAATAGCATTATATGACCATAAAGCACCTTTTAAAGGGTATTTGGGACCTCAAATTCATCAAATATAGTGGACACGAATCATACATCAGCCGGCGAATCTCAGAAACACACGGGGGGGGGGGGGGCGTATAAACATCTATAGATTCAAATGAAAATTTTTGCATACTCGACTTCCATGTATCAAAAAAAAGCCGAGACTCTCTACTTTCTTTTTTGGGAAGACATTCTGCGAATTTTTGCGATTTAAAAGGTTGAGATCATAAAAAGAACGGCTAATGATTGATCTGCAAATCTCAGAAATGCACGCGGGGGGAAAAACAGAACACATCAATAGGTTCAAATGAAATTTTTGCATGAAATACTCAAAAATACTCGACTTTTCCCTTTTTATCAAAAGAAAGCTGAGACTCTCTACTTTCATTATCTGGAAAGACATTCTGCGAATTTTGGCGATCTAAAAGTTTGAGATCATAAAAAAGAACGGCATAATTGATTGATCTGCAAATCTCAGAAATGCACGGGGGAAAAACAGAACACATCAATAGGTTCAAATGAATTTTCGCATGAAATACTCAAAAAGCTCGACTTTCCTAAAAGAAAGCTAAGACTCTCTACTTTCATTATCTGGAAAGACATTCTGCGAATTTTTGCGCTTTACAAAGTTGTGATCATAAACAAGAACGGCATAATTGATCTGTTCTTTCTGCGCATCTCACAAACACACGGGGAAAAAACAATAAACATAGATAGATTCCAATAAAATTTTATTATAAAATTTTCGCATGATATACTCAAAAATATTCAACTTTCCATTGTATTAAAAGAAAACCGAGACTCTATTCTTTCTTTATCTGGGAAGACATTCTGCGAAATTTTGCGATTTAAAAGGTTGAGATCATAAGCAAGAACGGCATAATTGATCTATTATTTCTGCGCATCTCGGAAATGAAAAAAAAAATAGTAAGCATCAATAGATTCAAATGAAATTTTCGCATGATGTACTCAGAAATACTCGACTTTCCATTGTATCAAAAAAAAAGCTGAGACTCTCTACCTTCTTTATCTGGAAAGACATTTTGCGAATTTTTGCTTTCTCTTTTTCTTTTTTTTACCTTTTTTTTCCCCTTTTTTAGCCCTTCTACGATTGAGTTTCGGGGCGCGGGGGGGGGGGGGGGCTGAGCCCTTAAAGCTTTTCCCCCTGCCTCTTCGACGGACTGCTACTGGATGGAACTCGACTCAAGTCATACAAGTGTGTCCATCGAATGATTAGCCCCTCTCCTCTCCTCACCCATCATCCGATGCTGAAAAAAATAAATCATCAGCATAACAAACCAATTCAACTGTTTTGATGAGTGGAAATTGGAGTGCGGGCGTTGGTCAGTTGGGAATTGTTCCTTAGAAACGGCAAGCAGGGGGTAAATTGGCCGTAAGCGCCACGTCAGGTTCGAAACTCACAATCAGTGCGAGCAGGTGAGATGGAATTAAAAATGATGCAAAAATGTAAGGGTCTATTCAATCGGTCAAGGCCGACGCAAATCTTCAATACCTCGTAGGAAATACGAAGACTCAGAAGCAGGAAAGCCGACGCGAAGATAACAAGTGCCGTGCCTTGCCGAAAATGAGTGAAAGCCAACGCGACAGTTGTGCGTGTGAGTGTGAGTGTGGGACTGATATGCGACGGCTCTCCCACTCCACTCCGCCCGCACTAGCCCCTCGCCTGCGTCGAGTGAGGAGTACGAAGAGTGGCCGAACCGACACATTGAAGGCGCAACTTAGCTCGAAAAAATCTCGCGACAATCTTAAAATCGTTGATAGTACATTGATAACAACTAATGTTCCTCTCTATCTCCAGTGCCTCTGTTTGTTCGTCCCTCCTCTCAAGGGAATGCGGTCTGCTTGTCAGTCCTTCCTCCAATGTGATTTGGAACGGGCTCACCTCGCTGTTTATTTTATTTCTGTTTTATTTTTTCCGACTGATGAAGATTCACGTGGTTGTTTCGAAACGTTTCGGAGTTATTTTGGTTTTTGTTTTTTGGTCTAGTTCCCATTTATTGGTTGTGTATTATAATAAATCATAATTACTGACGACTGATGCTAAACTTACAGAGGTCGAGAAATTTATCAAGAATAAAAGCCCGCTTTGTAAGACACCAGAGAACGAAAGAGGCGTAATTAACTTTCATGCTTTCAAATTCAATCAAAAATTTTCTGAAAAGATGGGTCGAATGCCAAAGGAGTAACAATCAATTTCTAAAAAAATATTCCACTGGTATCTCAAAAATCATCAAATTTAAATTAAAACCTGAAAAAGCTGACAATAATTCAAATCAATCTCACAGGAGCTCCGAAGGCTCAACTGGACGATCATCCGTTCCATTTGATCAAGCTTCAAAACGAACCAAGTTGCGACAGGTCCAGCACTTAGTAGCAGAAACTGTTGTATATATTGTATAAATGTGGCAACGCCGCTTAGAGATTATTCGTATTCGTGTTATGGCGGCCGGCCACACGACATTACTTGTGCTTTCTCACTAATTCTATTTTAGAATAAATAAAGGTTACTAGACTATAATCCGGTCCAGCAGCGGATCCAGAACATTTTTCTGGGGTGGAGAAGGGGCACCGCCCTAGAAATTTTAAATTTGAAGCGTTGCCGGAAGAAATTATACCAACCGATTAATTGTCATACAGAACTCTGAAAAAATTAATTTTTACATAAACCTATGGAACAATGACGTCAATCTAGTTCAAAAGAGTGACATTTTTACATAAACCTATGGAACAGTGACGTAAATCTAGTTCAAAAGAGTGACACAGGTCGTTATATGACAGAAAAAAACGCGAAACTCGTGAAGTAATCGTGTTACGCGGTTTCATTTTATCTATTGTACCAAAATTTTAATAATTTCGTTATTTTAAATATTTGTATGCTCACTATAAGTTATCTGATCCAATGTGTGTGGTGTAACTAACCTCGAAATGAAACACATCCGTTTTAAAGCTATCTGTGTTATTATCTGTGATATTAAATCCTTACGTATTACCTACGGACAATTTATTTTATATTTTTTTCTTTCCTGTTGATCATCACTAAAAACAGCCATCAACATGAATATAGAGCTGAAACCGCCCAACCCGCTTACAGTTGATGCTTACATGGCGTTAAATTACAAAAAAGTTCCTAGCTAACTATAAAATCTTCAAAATAGCGAATGAAATTGATAAGAGAGCGAAAAATGTGCAGGCAGCTACATTGCTTAACTTATTAGGACCAGAAGTTCTAGAGCTAAGTGGGATCCATACTTTTAAGTTGAAATTAGTTAAATTTGGAGTTAAGATTGGACTCTAATTCTGTCTGGAAAGATTTTCGCCTCGTGCGTAGGCGATTAAATCTTGAATTCAATATTTCTCCAAGCTCCAACGTGCGCCTGCATGGCGCGCCCATTTCGTTGAACACGGATACTCCCCCAGCGGGACATTTACGCAAAAAGGTAAAGAGTTCCATAGAGAACTACTTGTAGGAAAAATTTAAAATTATTGTATTGCTACTTGTAGGAAAAAATTAATATTACTTTTCTTCTTTTAGGAAAAAAATGTTTTTAATTATTTTCTATTTTAGAAAGACGAAGATATGATTTACTTCCTCACAACATATTTTCACTTATGCTAAGAATAAATAAATTTCTTTTGAAGAAACGTAGTGACCTAAATTTAAGTAAGCAACTTTCAAAATCACGAGATACTGCAGCAACTACTGACAATTATCTTCACGATAAAGTGACTAAAGATAAATAAAAGGCTCCTACAATTCTCATGGATTCTTTGCTTTTTATTTTCGATTTATGTAAAGCTATATTTAATTTCGTACATTTACATACTTACACAAACAAGAAATTACGAGCCTTATGAATATAAAACATAATCAACACACAAATTTATGAGACAGATAATAATATCATAATTTTTCTTTGCAGGTGGATTGCAAACGCTTCAGAAGGATGATAAAGACCTTGAAGATCCAGAAACCATAACCTCGCTACTGAACGAACACGTGAAACGCAAAACAAACCTAGCTTTCGGCATTGCTGGTGGACGCAAAAATGTCAGTTAGTACTTACAAGCTACTGAGATCAAGCGCCATTGAACACAAAGCAGATTTATATCCATTCCATGAAGCAATAAAGGTTGCCACAATCCAAGCGAACCAAGTCGCGACAGGTACTATCGACGAATTAAAGATTGTCGCGAGGTTTTCATGAGTTAAGTTTCGCCTTCAAGGTTCTGGTTCGGCCACTCTTCATACTCCATACATCTTGTAGGTGAAAGGCCAGTGCGGGTGGGGCAGGGAAGCCGTTGCAGATCAGTCCCACACAGTAGCGCACCGAGAGTTTCTTCATCTCTCTCTTTTCTCCATTAAGAAACGTATGTTAGACAAGGATGGACAAGGGGATAAAACCCCCTCCTTCTGTCCTTTTCCTACTCATACATTCAAATGGGAAATGAGAGAGATGGAAGATATCCTGGTTGCGCCAGTGGTCCCACACTCACACCCATAACTGAAAATGTGTGAGAATCTTGCGACAATCTTTAATTCGTCGATGGTACAGCACTTGGTAGCAGAAAACTCTCCGGAGAAGCTTGTTTTCGCTGCTCGCACAGCTTTTAAAAAATCGGAGACAAAAAACGCCGAAAATACATCCACCTCAATCGTTAAGTACACGCCTGACGAGGCTCTTGCAAATAACCGAGTCATTTTCCGAGAAAGGATTGAAAGGAAATATTTTCAATAATGGAATCGAGAACACCGCGTCAATCAATGCCATTTTTCCGCCGTGATCTCGGCTGAAATTAACGTCTAAAAACCATGTTTACCTCCTGGCTCCTACCTCTCTTTGATTTGAACAGAGAAAAATCAAGGAGCGAACGATCGACCATGTTCACTTGACATTCCGTTTCTTGCATTCCAGTTAGTCCGCCCGAGAATACGTGATGGCTCACGGATTGAATTTTATCTTCGCACTGGAGAAATACTATCGCTCCCCTATTTTTTCTATGCTTCTAAAGCACTTTAGCATGGAACATGACAGAAACAGAACTGAAAGACTATTTTTTTCTATGAAAGCACTTTAGCATGGAACATGACAGAAACAGAACTGAAAGATATTGCCGGTTAGCAGGAATTAAAATGGAACATTGAGGTTTCATAGCGATTATTAGAATCTAGACCCAGAAGGAACTTTAATCCTTGGACCTTGAACGAAGCAGTTCAAACAGCGGAGCGGAACGGTCCGAGGTTTTCGCGGAGAGCGGTTTTTCCCCGTGCTTTATCGCATAGTACCGTATCGCGAGTCGTGTTAACACGTGTCGTGATAAGTGTTTTTCGTTTACGTTATCGTACATTTTCTTACATTTTTTCGTTTTGGGCGTACTTTCGTTTTGTATTTATTGTAGTATCGTATTGTTAGATATTCGCAAACATTTTCATATCGGTTTTTACATTGGTTTAAACATATTGGTTTATTACGCTAGTAAAATTGGCCGCCGGCACATGTTTGATGGAAATCAGTAGCCTACAGCCTACAGTAGCAATCCTCAGTAAAGTAAAGCAAAGTTAGTAATGGGTCTGTTGCGTACTTTTGCTACATCAATAAACTCATTGTTTCTAACGTAAAATTCGGCGAAAATAACGATGCGCACATTATAAACTTTCAAAATCCACTCATTAACTCAGAAAATACCTTCCATTTCAAACAACCCGCGCTACACTAGACACTATGTCACTGACTTATAACTACATAGACGGAACCATCTCGTTTATGTAAACATGAACAGAACTTACAAACATTGGAATGTTTCCTTTAGATGCGTACATTTCTTTCATTATTTTGTAATCTTTGATAAACCGAAAAGACCAGACAGCAAATGAAACTTATATTTCACGTATTAAAAAAGAAATTCCATCATTTTGTAGTTACGATGTTGTTAACTTACGCACGGTGGTTCCGTCTATGTAGTAGTACACTGGTGCAAATAGTGTCTAGTGTAGCGCGGGCTGTGTGAAATTGAAGTGGATTTTCTCAGCTCATGAGTGAATTTTGAACGTTTTTAATGTGCGCATCGTTATTTTCGCCGAAATTTACATAAGAATGAAGGTTCTATATTGTTGTAGCAAAAGTATGCAACAGACCCATTGTACTATAATATTAATTAAAAATCGATAATTAGGACAAAAAGTGTGCAACAGCCCCACTAGATCGGTATCTCCCATACTAACTGAATAGCTACGCACCATTACGCGACTACGCCTACGCCTTGAACTTTGAAGTAATTTCGGAATTTTTTATTGGGCTCATTATTGTAATTTTCGCTGGAGTTTACACAAGAATTAACTATTCAATCGCTTGCAGCAAAAGTTAAGAAGAGCCATATTAGTATTCCACAAAGGTTGTCCAAAGAGTAATGCAACGATTCATTTTTTGAGCGAACGAAAAAAGCTATCAAGTTTTTGTTTACGGATTCGTGTTACCGGATTTCGGAGTATTTTTTGCAAAGAAAAAAACGAGTGACACTTAAGTTCAAGTATTGGAAGATATTGACAAAAAAGCTTTTTCTACAATAATTAACGCATTCAACTACTCTTCATGCATCTGAAGACTCCATATATTTTCCTATCTTCTCGCATTATAGAAGGAAAAGCTTTTTTGTTAATTTTTGCCAAAACATGCACTCAACTGTCACTCGTTTTTTTCTTTGCAGAAAGTACCCCCAAAATCCTGGAGGCGGTTACGCTACACGCCGCGGGATATGCTCTGTATTTCGGTCAATTTTTGACCAAATGAGCTCAAAAAGGTCGCATTTTATCGGTATTTACGCTGACAACACGAATTCATGAAATAAAACTTGATAGCTTTTCTCGTTCGCTCAAAAAAATCAATCTTTGCATTACTTTTTGGACAACCTATGTACAACCCTCGTTTTTACTCTTAGAGTGGTTACCGCATCCGTGTCACAGGCCGCAATTCAAAACAGAAACAAACAAATCGATCATTCTCAAACAATTGGCAACAAGGTCAAAGACACAAATACGAGCAAAGAGATCGAAGCAGAGAACCGCCTCTGTGATCTGCTAGCGCGCTCGAATGCTGAGTGCAAGAACCAGTGTTGTCATTTACGAAAAAAAAATTATCCGAAAGTATCCATTCAATTCAATGTTAGATTCGGATAATTTCCGTCATAATACGACAACACTGGCAACGACAGATACTCGTCCTCATCATAACAGCGTTCTCGCTTCTCCCGGTCTCGTATTTCGTCTTGATTCAACCCCCTCCCCCCACCCTTTCCGGCCCTTTCAACCCTTCCTCCTACCTCTTGCCCGCCCCCACTCATTTCTCTGCGAAATCATAATTCGATCTTGGAATCTGAAATGTAGTGCGACTCTCCTTGGAACCTCCCCCCTCTCCCATCACTCTTTCGAAGCTCTTTCATCGAATGATCCGAGCCCATTGAAGCCCCTTGAAAATCCTCGCACTGACACTTCGAGATTTGAACACAAGAGTCTATACGCACTGTTGCCAAATGCTTATTGCATTGAAACTTTAAAAGTTTAGGTCGACTTTTAACTTGCTCTTCGACTTATCCTCGACTTGAATCTAGCGCCTTTTGAAAATCATGGAGGATGACAAGAGGATAAGGCTATGAGGCAGGGCTGCCGTTTTGCGTATAATCAATGCTATTTTTCAATCCACCGATGATTCCATCGGTTGAGGAAAGATTACACAGTTCAGTTCAGTGCATGACTGTAAAATAAACTAAAATACTCGCATCTGTAATCTTTTCTCAACCGGAGGAGTCGTCGATGACTTTAAAAAACTTGCGGATATTTTAATTAATCAACGGAGTTTCCACCGATTAAGGAAAGATTAGAGATTAGAGTATTTTCGTGCATTACAGTCATACACTGAACTGAACGGTGTAATCTTTTCTCAACCGGTGGAATCATCGGTGAATAGAAGAATAGCATTGATTATACGCAAAACGGCAGCCCTGCTATGAGGATCAACTGGAGAAAGATTTAGGGAAAATGAGGTAAACGGGGAATTGAGAATATTCGATTGTGGAACTGATGATATTCGTTTACGGACAGTTTTGGTGAAGATTAAAATTGTAGAGCGTTACATTTTACAAAGGATCATTCAAGCTATTTTTCAAAATAACCGAAAGCATACTTGCCAAACAAAGAGTAAACAAGAGTCGCAATTGAATGAAAGACCTGCGTGGTCAACGCAGATAAGGGATCGGAAACGCGGGCTGGCCTCTGATTGGCTGTTAGCCTGGTGCAAAACTGTCTTAGGGTATAGGAAAATTTACACGGGGGTTTCGTTCCGAGACGTTTATCTCGAAACCTGTGCAAAATTGCCTTTAAACAATTAATACGAGTCGATTTAGCAGAATTTTCCGAACAAATTGATACGTCATAAGTGCAACTTTATTGCAAATTCGAAAAGACTGTTTCAGTTCAAAAAGTACGCACAATAGTGTGTTTACATGCTTGGCGTGTGTTTGAGGAGCTCACTATTATGTGTGCTTTTCAACTGAGACAGTCTTCTCGAATTTGCAATACACTGGTACTTGTGACCTATCAATTTGTTCGGCAAATTCTGCTAAATCGACTTGTATTATAATTGTTTAGATACAATTTTGCACAGGTTTTAAGATAAACGTCCCGGAACGAAAACCCCGTGTTAATCTCCCTATACCCTAAGACAGTTTTGCACCACGATTTCCCTCCTTTTCCAGCCAATCAGAAGCCGACTCTTTATCAGCATTGACCACGCTGGCTCTCAATGCAATTGCGACTCTTGTTTACTATTTGTTGCTAAACCACCCCAACCGACGTTCGGATCAAATTATCACCCAAATCTGAAAATACTGTAACGAAAGGTTTATTGGCATCAAAAAACGCAGAAAATATCTTAAATTATGCTTACAGAAGTAACCAATCTCAGCGCGACTTTGCGTTTGTATTTAAGCGGGAAGAGAAGAAGAAGAAGTTCGTTATCAGCAGCAGAGACTGTCACCGGTGTTCCATGGTCTCTTCACGGCCAACATTGTAAAAGTGCTTGCCTCAGAGTGAGAGAGAATATTAATAATAGCTGGAAACCAGTGGCATAGCGTGCAATTTTGTAATATTGTATGGGGTCCATTTAAACTCGTACAAAAGGTCGAGGGCAAAGGTGTTTACCGAAAACCCAATACTTCGATATTTTTCATGGGTTTAAAACAACGAACTGCAACGTTGCCAAATTGCACGCTAAACCGACAGCTCGAAACTCTCAGCAGTCAAAGTCCCATGATGAAGAAAAATAAAGTCGACGCACAAATTCGTTTACTTACTGCAAAATCTTCCATGAGTTCCATTCTCCCTTACCCAAATTGCGGTTGAAGAACCTCTGAAGTATCATCCTGCATATTTTAAAGGGACAACGCATTACAAAAAAGTTGAGCACGAAAGCGTCACCTTAAGCACGAATCTTCTTTTAACATCGTGCGCACATAATGCTCCTTGCGTTGCGTTGGCGGCGGCGCACTATGGTCTCTGAGATCGTCAAAAAATGGCAAACAAAAATCATCAAGTCAATTTTCCATCAAGTTATCATTTTTAAACTTTTAAGACCAATTTTAATCACACAAAACACTTTCAATGAACCATTCAACTCGGTAAAAATCACTGGAAAGTTTAAAAACAGGTTCGAAATGTAGAAAAATGTGATTAATTATGACTTATTTTCGCCGATTCTTGTCCTTTTTTTTTCAATCTGAGACCAGAGGGCGACGGCACAAGGTACTTTTTCACCCGCTTCCTTCCAGTGTTGCAAAATTTTGCGGCTTTTACCATAAGAACACACAGAAAAATCAGCAAGATTTGGCAACACTGGTTACTCCACAAAGAATGTGAAATATCAGCTTCCTTCAGCCACTCTCATTGTAACAGCGCGTGGAATTAAACGGAGGGTGAAACAAAGACGCGAAAGAAACAACGGAGGCAGGCGAGGTCGGAAGGGGAGGGGGAGGGGAGAGGGGGGGGGGGGGTTAAGGCAAGCAAAGAGAGGAGCTGCGAATAAAAATAAGTAGCTCTAACACCAAAGACAGAGAGTGAAGCAGGGGGGGGGGTATGGAGGTTGTGAAGTATAATATTGTTAATTTCAGACACGCTCTGCGTGAGGAGCGGGGGGAGGCCCTCTTTTACCTCTTCAAGGAAGGCGCGCGGTTTATTGAATTAGTCGTTAAAATTAAGTGTGCGAAGTCGGTCGCGGATCTAGCGTCTCGGTGTAAACTTGCACCTTCGCGATAAGACACGATACACAATGGGCGGAAACAAGGGATTCTTTTAGAACTCTGAGGAGGTAAGAGGAGGTTAGGAGGACAGAAAACAGCAAGAAGGCCTCTTTAACGACACAACTTTCCGCGAAAACACCAAACATCAGTGTTTCTTTAAACTAAATTTCAATGTATTTCAATGAATTTTCATGTTACATACATTAATAGTGCGCAAATCAATAGTATTTGGGACGCTGATTTCAAAAATAATATCATTTTCTACTCAACTCGTCCCGATTTTACGCAAATTCTACTTTTAAAAAATGTTCGTGATAAAGTTTAAATTGTGGAAAATTTAGAATATTTCGATCAAAACTAAGGCCAAATTCGAACTCGGCAGGTCAATTAACACCGGAATAGGGAAAGTCTATGCGATTTGAGGTCCAATTATAAGAAAAAAGCCCGTGTTTGTGTCTAGCGACCTTTGTTTTGTATTTATTGGGGGTAGGCACCCATGTCGTTAAAGCGTAAAAATCGAAAGCAGCGATAGAGAAATTTTTACGCTTTAACGACGTAGAATGTCCGCCCCTTATGAACACAAAACAAGGGTTTCTGGACACAAACATGGAATTTTTCCTTACGATTGAGCCTCTAACCGCGTAAATGGCACAGTTTTCGACGTAAATTGACCTGCCAAGTTCAAAATTAGCCTTAGTTTGGATCGAAATAATCTAGTTTTTCCACAATTTATACTTCATCGCAAAAAAAATGCCGAAAAGTAGAATATAAGTAAAATCAAGACGAATTACGTAGGAAATGATATCATTTTTGACATCAGCGTCTCAAATACTATGGAGTAGCGCAATTTTCATGTAATTAACAAGGAATTTCATTGAATTACATTAAAATTTAGTTAAAAAGAACACTGACGTTGGTGCATGCCGCGGACAGTTACGTCGCTAAAGAGGCCTACTTGATAAGAGATAGTAATATACACAGGAAATGTCCGTTCCAGGCGGCCTCCACGTCTAGCATTCGAGGGGTATAGGTTAGTAGACGTGTGGAAGTTGAGGATATCCAAAAGTTGTTTTAATTCCTGGCTCATTTTTTCGCTGCGACATGTCTCAAGTGAGATAATCGAAATTGAAGTTGAAAAAGTCAGCGCTATTACTATGGCGGGCGTCACGTTAGCTGCCTGTGGCTTGGACGGCCCGACCGGCACTTACCCATCTTCCGTGAGGCCCCCTATTGTAAAAGCGCTGACTTCTCCATCTTCAAAGGCGATTATCTCACTTAAAACTCATCGCTTTGAAAAAGAATGAAAATGATCGAACATCTTCATCAACGTAGCGCCCTAGCAATAGTTTGCAACAGACCCACTATGCGACTTGCTAATTTACCGGTAAAAAATTACACACCTAATCTACGATCAATACTGTATCGAGGTCATTCGAATTCGAAATCGGGAACAAATCCAAACTGGTGACATCAAATGCTCATTTCACGCCGAGGCAAATTTAACGAGGAGCTTGAGACGCTTGAGTACAAAAATAAGCGCGAATATTCAGATATTCAGATCCTGGAGACTCAACTCTCCGTGGCACTCCGAAGCACTCTCAGTCTCAAGACCGGCAGCGAGATGTCTTATCACTTTTTACGGGTTCCAATCAAAACAGGAATCCGACACTTAAAATGGCTCTCGACCATAAGACCGTTCATAAACGCGGCTTCGGATTTCCCGTCCCATCAAGTTTTCCCGGAGCAATATTCCTCGTATTACGGATTATATCACCTTCATAAAAAGTTGGGGGTCTCGAAACGAATATGACTCTGCAACTCTGATTGCCAAATCTCAGGTGGCAATCTGCATATTTTGTATCGATTGTTTCGTCTAATCTGACAACATTACCTGCGGGCCGATCATTTACTTTATCGTTAAACCGATCGTTAAAACTGTCTACGAGTGATGCTATTGGTCGAAGATTGTAAAACTTGGCCGTTGCTATGGTAACCATCGTCAAGACCTTGACTCCTTTGACGTCCTTTGATGAAGGCTATTCATGAGTGACCTTTAAAAAACGGACACTATAACGATGGTTACCGTAGCAACGGCTAAGTTTCACAATATTCGACCAATAGAATCACTCATACACAGTCTTAACGATCGCTTTAACGATGAAGTAAATGATCGGCCCGCAGATGAAAAGTGACTGAAGATGAAATCAACCAGTCATCTACCAAATCTCAGGTGGCAATCAGCATATTTTGTATCGATTGTTTCGTCGAATCTGACAATATTACCAGATGAAAAGTGACTGAAGATGAAATCAAACAGTCATCTACCAGTCAACAAAAATATTAGATAGTCCAGCGGGCCGATCATTTACTCAATCGAAAAACCGATCGTTGAGATTGCCTTCGAGTATAGTGTTATTGGTCTAACATTATAAAACTTGACTGTTGCTATATGGTAACCATCGTTAAAGTGTCCGTTATTTAAGGTGATTCTATGGCAAACTTCCGAAAATTTTATTCCGATAGATGGCGTTACTAGTCGCTGGCTCCGAAAATAGCCTTTTTTCGACGGTTATCGGCTGTTTTCTCTGAACAGACGAATGATAGACAAATATTCGGAATGTCAGCACCAGCTTAATTTTTTGCTTGTTTTTTTTTCCATAAACGGGCCAAATAGGTTCTAAAATAAAGGCGTAATTATGCAAAGAAAAAATCATATGTAATTTGGAGTTGTATCGGTAAAGACTACAGGTGAAACAGAAACCTGTAATCTTTACTGATACAACTCCAAATTACATATGATTTCTCCTTTGCATGGTTACGCCTTTATTTTAGAACCAATTTGGCCCGTTTATGGCTCAAAAATTCAAGCAAAAAATAGAGCAGGAGCTAACATTCCGATTTTTTGTCTAACATACGTCTGTTCAGAGAAAACAGCCGAAAACCGTCAAAAACCGGCTATTTTCGGAGCCAGCGACAAGAAACGCCATCTATCGGATTAAAATTTCCGGGAGTTTGCGATGGAATCACCTTAAAGGATACTAACTGAATGGCTGTGAAAAACGGGCACTTTAACGATGGTTACCATAGCAACAGCCAAGTTTTACGATTTTGGAGCAATAGCATCACTCATAGAACATCATCATACATCATCATCATACATGGTACATAAATACTCAACATGATAAGATGAAAGTGATCGATGACTGAAGATGAAAGCAACAGAGCAGCCATTTTGCTGATCATCAGAAGAATTTTTTAACCACCGATTATTCCACCATAGGCAACAAAAAGATTATAGAGTCCAGCTGACCATTCAAGAGTTCCAAGGATCATGATTGAAATTGGAATTATACTTGGAACTCTTGTGTGTTTTGATAATTTTTCGACTCAAATATCGGTTTCCGTACCTTTCACAACCTTTTTTGAGGAATTGAGGATATTGAGACGTAAGAAATCGAACAGACGCCGTTAGTGTTTACTGTTTATTTGTTTAGGAAGTCAGCTGTGATGACAGTCTGCCATGATTATTTGAATGTGCATGCCGCGCTAATCCCGCGAAATATCGTGCAGGAAAGATATCTTGGAGGAAAGATACATGGGTGAATTGAGTCCTGTGTTTTTCGTAATTTGTGAGTTTATTAATAAATGTTGGTGTTTTCTGATGCTGCCATTGTCATTTTTACGGGTTTTTACGAATATGAAAGCCGAAGTGTGCAACAGACCCATTTCACACTTTTAAGGTAACCTTTTTAGTTTAAACGACTTCTATGAAGTGTTTCCGATGGTTAAAATCGGTCTTTGACGTTTCTTAATAAGAAATTTAATTTTGGATTTTTGGCCACTTTCTGGCGATCTCAGACCTAGTGCGTCACCAAATAACAAATTTGGCAATACACGCTAAAGTCATTACACGCTTTTCCAATTTGAAACCTGCATATCTGTAGTCGCAAGACCCTACTTTTATCCCTTTCCGGCTTTTCTATAGTTTCAAATTTAGCAGGGGAAGTAAATTAACTAGAAAGCACCGCATTTTAATAAAATCGAAAAAAAAGGAGTAAAAATACACGACTCAATTTATCGATCACTCATCTCATGGTTCGGTTCACTGAAACGTTCTAAGATTATATTTCCCAAGTGTAAAACAGTTTAATGAAAAAAATAAATAGAATAAAAACTTCATGAAAAAGTCTTCTTCTTCCTTTCTCATCTTGTCCCCGTTGGGGAAAGTTTCTCAGATAATTTACTTCGGCTTGGAGTACAGGGTGTCCGAGAAATGAGTTCACACTTTTGCTGTGAGCGCCTGGTTGATTGTAAAAATCTGAAAAATTCAGGAATAATCTATTACCCCTAAGCGACTTCAGAGAAAATATCGGGAGGCTCTTACCCCCCTTAAGGGGGGCGTAGGCCCCAAAATGTACCCTGTGTTGCCAATATATCGCATATTTCAAATGGCAGGGGGTATTTTTTATTTCATCATTCAAAAGGGCTCAAAAAACTGAGTAATTTCGTTTTTTCAGATTTTCGGTAGCCCCTCTCAAAACAAAATGGCGGCCAAATAGCTACCCCATACTGTAGAGGCCCATAACTTCGGTTTGAATCAATATTTTTTCAAAAACTGAAAAGTTTCTAAATCCTCAGAACGTCTCCTTTCCAATGATGTGCCACACTTTATCATTTGGTGGGAAAAAAATGGGACGCGGAGCCCCCCCAAAAATTTTTGAGTTTGGGGGGCTGTAGCTCAAAAAAGTCAAATGTAAAGGGGGGTCGTGTTGTACATCAATCGAAAGGTCTTAAAAAGAGGAAGAATTTGGCGCAAACCCGAAGTCGCTACGATGCGTCTATTCAAAATGGTGGCCATTTAACCATTTGGGGGTGGGGGACCGTCCCCCCCCCAAAAAAAAATCCCTCCATCGAGTGATACCCCAATCGAAAGGTCTTGGAAAGAGAAAGAGAATGGCGCAAACCGGACGTCAATACGATGCTTGTATCCAAAATGGCAGCCGGTCAAAGTTTTTTGGCTATAGGCCTGCAGGAGTGCAGGGTCATCAGCCAAAAAACTTTGACCGGCTGCCATTTTGGATACAAGCATCGTATTGACGTCCGGTTTGCGCCATTCTCTTTCCCTTTCCAAGACCTTTCGATTGGGGTATCACTCGATGGAGGGATTTTATTTGGGGGGGACCGTCCCCCACCCCCAAATGGTTAAATGGCCGCCATTTTGAATAGACGCATCGTAGCGACTTCGGGTTTGCGCCAAATTCTTCCTCTTTTTAAGACCTTTCGATTGATGTACAACACGAACCCCCTTTACATTTGACTTTTTTGAGCTACAGCCCCCCAAACTCAAAAATTTTTGGGGGGGCTCTGCGTCCCATTTTTTTCCACCAAATGATAAAGTGTGGCACATCATTGGAAAGAAGACGTTCTGAGGATTCAGAAACTTTTTAGTTTTTGAAAAAATATTGATTCAAACCGAAGTTATGGGCCTCTACAGTATGGGGTAGCTATTTGGCCGCCATTTTGTTTTGAGAGGGGCTACCGAAAATCTGAAAAAACGAAATTACTCAGTTTTTTGAGCCCTTTTGAATGATGAAATAAAAAATACCCCCTGCCATTTGAAATATGCGATATATTGGCAACACGGGGTACATTTTGGGGCCTACGCCCCCCCCTTAAGGGGGGTAAGAGCCTCCCGATATTTTCTCTGAAGTCGCTTAGGGGTAATAGATTATTCCTGAATTTTTCAGATTTTTACAATCAACCGGACGCTCACAGCAAAAGTGTGAACTCATTTCTCGGACACCCTGTATAAGTTCGAAATAGCGGGAGGACGAACCTCAATTTCCGTCGCGCGCTAAAAGTTGAGGCAATATTAAAATAAATGAGGTAATTACTTGATTGAATCCACTTTAATTAGGAGGACTGCGAGAGTAATTAAAAAAAATAAAAGCGAAAAACCCAATTTAGAGTTCAAACATTACGAGACGAGATGAGTCAAATGAGATGGAGACACTAGTGGATTCTGTGGCGTGCGACGCAAAGTAGACCGAGTCAATGGGAGGGGTTGGACAAAAGGGATTCATAATTAAACATGCAAATTTGAATGTTTTTACGGTCAAAAAAAAAAACTGTACCTAAACGGTGATTCTGCAAGGAAAGAGAACAAAACAACCAATGAAATCAATTTCAATCAGTGGCGTAGCGTGCAAACTGGCAAAGTTGTAATGTGTCCATTTAAACACACACTGAAAAAAAAATCAATTGGTCGAGCAACAATTCAAAATTTGCTGATTTTACAGAAATTGAAAGTTGCTAAATCAACCAGGGTTTTCTGTTAAGTTAACAATTTATTTGTTGAGTTTACAAAAATAGTTGTTAAATCAACCGCATAATGGTGTTCTTTTCACAAAAAAGACATTGTCAATTTAGCAATTTTAAATAGTTATAAAAATACGGACTTAACCCAATGGGGCAGTTGCAAGGGTCTGTAATGTTGCGTTTTTTACATGGAAAATGAAAGTCCTTGGTGAGCTGAGAACAAAAATGCATTTGGTTTCTAGTTAAGTCCCATTGTTCCGGAGATGAGATTTTGGCCCAAAATACATTGTTTTAAATGGGAAGTCCGCGTAGTGACGTCACTGCGCCCACGATTTTCTACAACTTTGAACGTGAGTATCTCCAAAACCGGGACACTTACGAAAAAACCAAAGGCACCATTGTTTTCAGCTCAACAAGTACTATCATTTTCTTTATAAAAAACACAACATTTCAGATCCTTGAAACTGCCCCATTAGTTGATCCAACAATTCAGTTTGTTATATCAGCAAAATAAATTACTGATTTTACTTCCTAATTTCTAATTCCAGCATAAAAATTGTTATTTGTACTATTTGATTTGCTGGTTGGACAAAGTTAGTTGTTACGCTAACAAAATGAATTGTTGATATAGCATTTGAGTTGTTAATTTAACAAAATTATAGGTTAATTTAGCAAATCATTTCGTTCTGTACTTTTTTAATTATTTATTTTTTCAGTGCATGTAAAAGGCCGAATGCGTAGGTGTTCACTGAACACCCAATACTTCGATATTTTTCATGAGTTTAAATGGACGAACTGCAACGTTTCCAAATTGCACGCTACGCCACTGCTTTTAATCTTTAACGTTGCGTATTGACAAAGATATACATTATACGCATTTAAAGCTGCCTCGCTATATCCGGCCTCTTCAATTGACTCGCAGTGCAGGGCTGCCGTTTTGCGTTTAATCAATGCTATTTTTCTATTCACCGATGATTCCACCGGTTGACAAAAGATTACTCAGGTCTGCTCAGTGTATGACAGTAATGCACGAAAATACTCTGATCTGTAATCTTTCCTTAATCGGTGGAAACTCCGTTAATTAATTAAAATATCCGCAAGTTTTTTAAAGTCATCGACGACTCCACCGGTTGAAAAAAAATTACAGATGCGAGTATTTTAGTTCATTACAATAATACACGAATTGAACTGTGTAATCTTTTCTCAACCGGTGAAACCATCGGTGAATTGAAAAATAGCATTGATTATACGCGAAACGGCAGCCCTGCTCAACTGTGCGACGGGAAGAGCGGGACAGCGGCAAGGGAAAAGTCCTGGCCAACGTTGCGAAAGCTCTCAAAAGCTCATAAGGAAAACAAGTTTTTTCAACCACACGAACTCATCAATGGATCCAACGCAAACGTTTCTTGCCGCGGGAAACCGAGGGTCAATTTTAGCATAGAATCCAATTTATTTTTTCCAAAAATTCAAATCCACTGAAAAAACAAAATTTAAGTGGAACCGAAGCAGCTTTTTAAAATAGCTTTGCAGAGCAAAAGTCCTAGCTCAACTGGAGCAAGTTGCGGTTGTCCTGAAGCACTATTTTGGTACACGGGAAAAAAACTACGGTGAAAATAACCATACGGATACCTGATTTTGGCACTTGCTAGATGTTATGGTAATGTTAACCAGAAGTATACTATGTTTTGACTAGGTACTAGGTGATGTTACCTGATTGCATGTCGAATTTACTTACAGTATCGGTAAATGTACCATACTTCTGGTCAAGTTTACAATAACATCTAGCAGGTGCCAAAATCAGGTATCCGTATGGTTATTTTCACTGTTCTTTTTTTTCCGTGTAGAGACAAAGCAAGAAAACAGGCTGTTATTCTAAAAATGTAGTGTTTTGGTACACCTGCAACTTTCTCCGGTATAGCTTGAACTTTTGCTTTGTGAAGCTATTTTAAAAAGCTGCTTCGGCTGTGCGTGAACTTTGTTTTTTCAGTGTCTATCAATAGATTCGTCCGTCAGTGTCCAGCAAAAGTCTTATTTGGAGTCCAAAAGTTTAAACTTGGGAAAAGCGTACTCCTGTCCCCGGAGTTTTACTTCGGAGTTATTGCTGATGGGCAGAGACGGAGGGTGCGTCCTGGTGCTTTGAAGATAGTAAGACTTGAGAGTTTTATTTTTTGGGTTTTTTTTTTGAGGATTTATTGGCTTATGCTCCTGATTGGAGCCTACAACCACCTATGGACAGATTGAGAGAAAGAAAGTTTTTTGTTTACTGTCAGAAGACACATGAGACTTGAAAAATCCATGCTTAGCACTCAGATTTCTTAAAAGAGTTAAATTGGATCTAAAACCTTGCTTGGAGAATGAGCTGGTGATTGATATCCCCGCGCATACGATTTTCGACTTTAGAAAGAGACGGATAAATGCAAAAGGGTCACGGGAGGGTGAGTGAGATAGTTTGGAACGCAACGCGAGTTTCCTTTAAGAATAAAGATTACTTCGTATTAAAAACGTCGGTATCGGCGAAGCCTCTCACGGCACTCATTGACCTTGAATGATACATATGAGATTATGTTTGGAAGGCTGTCTCAAATTCTGTAACCTTTTCATTCAACAATAACAACATAATCCAACATCGAGCAGCGCTGCGATTGGCTTAATTTGAATCTTCGCGGACCTGCTTAATTTTGAGTAAGGTCCATCAAAAGAAGATTTTAAACTAGCCTTATGGCAAAAACAATTCTTTTTTGAGGTAATTAATATCATCTTATATTCTCTTACAGCCCATCATAGTAAATGATAAGTACTGCAAAAAGCCCGGATAATGCTGCAGAAGTCGATTTTCAACTCGTTCTTACGCTCAACCGGCTTATTTTGAATCCTCGCAGGCCGGTTTATTTAATCAAGGTCAACGAAAGGAGTTAATGGCGGCAGCCAGTGATGAGCGTTCCAAACAAAGACAGTTTTGTCTCTCTCGCTCTCACGTGACCTCCATGTAAGTACTTACTGCCATCTCACTCTAATTTCAAAAATCGTACGTAGAGACATCTTTCGTGAAATGTTTTGGCTGAAATGAATTCTTCGGGGCATTTAAACGCGATTTTGATCATAATATGGCGTAAAACAAGACCATGATGTGTACAAATTTCGTAACTAGAAAGAAATGGGTATACATGGGGGTCAAGGGAGAGTGAGTGAGAAAGTTTGGAACGCTACGCGAGTTTTATCACAACCGATTGCGGTCGATGAGCATTGTTGTGGTTGTTGGCTAACCGTTGACTCATCACTAAAACCGTCGAGTTATTACGAAGTTGGCTTTATTCTATGAATTTGTCACAGCTGACTGCAACCGATGAGTGCATTGTTGTAATTGTTGGCTAACCGTGGACTTAAGTAAGCAGTACAATAAAGAGTTCAAATAGTGAAACGTAATTATATCCACAGAATCGGCAACAGGGTTCTCTCAAACACTTAGGTCGAAACACCAAGAGTGAAAAGAATTCCGCGCGAACGGAGGAATTTCATGCAGGAGAGCGCACGAAGCGAAAGTTGCAGAAAAATAAAACAACGAAAAAAAAAAAAGAAAAAGTTTGGATGTACACCCAGGAAGCCAAAGTTTCCGAGTCGAACTTACGTAAATGTTTTTATTATTTTTTCTTCCCCCCTTCCTTTTTTTAGTTTTAAGTTTTCTTGTATTTTCCCTGGCTTCACATAAACTTAGACTTCCTCTCAGGAGCGATTTCCCAACTCTTACTCTTGCTCCGCCAAAAGGCGTATTCCATTTTCTAACCTAAACAAAATTCTATCATATTGTTTTCGAACTTCTTTTGGTAAGACTCGAAACCCTCCCCCTCTCCCCCGCCTTATCTGCCTTTACGAGCTGTCTCATCCATTTATTCTCTTTCTTCCCGTATCTGAGTCCCAATTTAAGTTTGCGTCAGAAAATTTACTGACGTCCTATCAATGTCTCTTTTGTTGGGAAATACTATTATCCAAGCTGATGCGATAGGGTCCAATGCATAATCTCTTGTGACTCAACCGTATTTTCTGATGTCTGAAAAGGTAACTGAAAGTATTTTTTGGATTTTACACACAGCAGGTTGATTATGAGAAATCGTATTGTAAATACTTATCGAGTCGATGATCGATTACGTGTTATCTTATGGGTGTTGTCACTACGATAGGTTTCATTCCGATAGAAACCCTCCCAATCCTCCCATCTCTGCGGAAATTTGCCGATGGCTGCTGAGCTATCGGAGAATTTCTGTAGAGATGGGAGGATTGGGAGGGTTTCAATCGGAATGGCACCCATAATCATCGACTCGCAGTGGCGTCGCGTGCCATCTGGCAACAATGCAAATGCTCCATTTAAACTCATTAAATACATCGAATTTTCCTTGTGCACCGTGAACCCCCTGAATTCGATCTTTTACAAGAGTTTAAATGGCTAGAATACATTGTTGCCAAATTGCACGCGACGCCACTGTCGACTCGATAAGCATTACGATATGGTCGTTCATAATCAGCCTGCTGAAGTGTCCTCTACAAAAACATAAAAATAAAACTTTTTTTTATGATTTATTCAAGAATAAATTGGCCTTTATAAAAGCAGATGCAGAAGAGGTGGCAATTCTTCACACAGCAGGTGTGTGTGCCTGCATTTAAGTTCCCACGGAAAAGCGTTCGTGCTTGACTTCAGTCGCTGGTGCTGACTTCTAAGGATGACTAATAATTGTAATATGTTCACCCCTCCCTTTATTAGGTCTAAAGTCAAGGTCTATTTTAAATTTTTTTTCAGATAATTAAAGAAAATGATCATGTGGAAGGACAGCAGATTTCAAGTGCCCAAAAAACTGTTTTTGATTCCGACTCAGGCAAGATTGTTATCGAAGTTGATCCTGAGATATTCAAGGATACTGATTTTGGAGCAGCGTCTTCCATAGTTGCCAAATATGCTGCGAGCCCCAACAAAGTACCGACCCCAAAAAGAACCACACCAGCAAAGGATCAGGGAACCCCAGTTTCCCTCTCGGCAAATAGGAGTGGAGAAGTCCTTATTAGATCCTCTCCTCGATTGGCGGCTCAAAAAAAAAAAAACAGCAGAAAATTTAATTTCCGTCATAATGGGTCTGTTGCAAATTTTTGCTACAAATACAGAGAAAGTCTGTTCTGGTATAAAATCACTTAAATATAAAGTTTATAGCATAAAGTTCCAAAATTGACTCTCACAAACTAAATACAAAACACAAAACAAAATTATAATATGGCGGTTAAATGAGAGGCTCACGACGGGGAAGCCCCTTGTTATTGCAACTTTTTCAACCTCGAAAAGAAATTCGTCATGGAAAAAACAGCGATTAGACAAGACTTCTTCATTCAGACATGCTCATTTGACCATCATCTTTTAAGGGTTTAGGACTTTTGTGACTTTTCGACATGAGAATCAACATTGGAATCGACCATCTTTAATAACACTATGGCGAAAGTTTAAGACAGACCCCTTCATCTTTCGAAAAAGTGAAAGATTAAAATAAAGGGGGAACTAGCGGATTGGTGCGTATAGAGTTATAAATAATGAACTATAAGTTACCATCATAATAGCGGTGACCAATATTCTTTCTTTTCTCCATCAAAGTGTTTTGAATTTTGCCGACTATAAAATCTATCCAGGAGGTCAACATTAGATAAAACATTGTAACGGGACTTCATACAGAATAAAAAAAAAAATCGATAAGCTGTTTCGCGCAAGATGAATTAAAGGGGGGAACTGAAGGTAAGAAGATTTTAGAAAAGTGGGGGAGGATTCGAACGTTCTCACGAGGCTTGAATTATTTTTTCTTCCCCTTTACTGCTCCCTGCGGACTTTCGAGTTTCCAAACTTTTCTTAAACATGGAAAACTGACATTTGGAAGACCATAACAAAAGAGAGAAATGCAGAGAGCCTATGAGTGAACCGAACATGCGGAACACTAATGTATAAAACCCGGAGAGAAAAAATAAATTTAAAAAAAAAAAGAAAAAAAAAGAAAAAGAAAAAAAAAGAAAACAAGTTGGAACTTGCAACACTGGAACAGTGTTAGCAAAGAGAGCATGAGTGTCGGCCGTAAATCATTGTAAGTGTGGAGTTCCATATTGATAGTACAAAACTGCGACAAATTCAATCGCAACGCTGCATTTGTGTTTGTATAACAGTGATCGCTGTAAAAATAACTTGATAGGTCAAAGTGGGAATGAAAATTTACTTATAGCGTGTTGAAACAGTTGTTCACGAGGCGAGGTGAATACTGTGGTTTTGAAAATCGATTTCGATAGTGATAGTTCCTTTAAAATCGGATGACGCAATACCAATCCTAGCAAGCCGCAAAGTCTAGTTTAGTTATTTGGGACTTTTTTAGATTTCTCTCGCCTGAACCAAAGTCATCAGGAAGGAAATTCTTAATACCAATCCTAGCAAGCCGGAAAGTCTAGTCTAGTTATTTGGGACTTCTATAGAATTTTCCTCGATTGAACCAAAGTCATCACGATGGAAATTCTTCGTCTTTATGGTTTCAGCTCTTTTTGTCTCAGATTAAAAAATGAATGTTAATATTGATCAAATGTCATCCGACACTCATCAAGGCCCTTAAGGAACGTAATATGAACTTGAAAAAAGCTCATTCGATTTTTAAGGGAGCTTAAACGGTCCATGAGACACGAAATTCGCGGATACAGAGTATCCACATTCCACAGCTTATTTCAATGTTCGATCTGACAAGACCGTGCGCCTTTGAAAAATCGATATCTCGATAGTGAATCGATGTATTGCAATTCGGTTTGCACCGATCGAAAGCGCTTGCTTGTGACTGACAACCTCGAAAATTTCAGATCCATCCGAGTTTATTTAATGACCTTACAGGACCTCTCGCGGCCGCAGTTAGACATTTCTTGTCAGAGTTACGCTGAAACGGGGAGTAGTTCCCCCCTAAGATGATATTTTTTGGCTCGAAACTGCATTGGGCCCTCTCGGGACATGATTGGGACCCGAAAAAAAGCGGAACCGATATAATACGGCACACGACTGGTTCGTGAGAGACGAAATTCGCCTTTTTCCAGCCTCCAGCGCCCCTCTAAGGTCGATCTGACAAGACCGCGCGCCTTTGAAAAATCGATATCTCGAGAACGAATCGATGGATTGCGCACTGCGGTTTGGATTGGGCGGTAGCTTCAGCTTTTAGATAATTCTTGAAAAAAATTCAGATCCATCCAAGTTTTTAAACGGATCTTATGGGACCTCCCGCGGCCGCAGTTAGACATTGTACGTGAGACTTACGCTGGAGTTGGGGCCACGCTCCCCCCCCCCCCCCCCCCGATATAGACTTTATCGGTCCGACATTTGTCAGGGCCCTTAATGAACTTCATGTGAACTCAAAAAACTCACAGATGACTTCTCACGGCGCATGCTAGGTCCATGAGAGTCGAAATTCGCGGATTTTAGAGAATCTTAGATTTCTGACCCTATACCGCGCGCCTTTGAAAAATCGATATCTCGAGAGTAAATCGATGTATCGCAATCCGGTTTGGACCGATCAAAAGAGTAAGCTTACCGGTACTCGCCGTTAAAATTTTGGATCCATCTGATTTCATTTTGAGACCTTACTTGAGTTACTTGGACCCCAGTTGGAATTATTTTTTCGGAGTTACGCTGGCAAGGGGGTCGCTCCCTCTCTTGGAAAACTGTGGAGGGGGCCCTTTGCTGGGGCATACATTCTATTTTTCACTTTTTTTTTTTTTTTTTTTTTTTTTTTTTTTTTTTTTTTTTTTTTTTTTAATTTTATATTTGTGTCTAATCTAAGTTGGGGAGGAGGAGGAGAGTACCTGCAAGTCAACCGGCAATTTACTTTTGATAGTGGCTGCGGGTCGAGGGTGCGAATTGCGGACTTTTAACTTGTTGTGGGGTTTACAGGGTGGCCGTGTCTAAACTTATGAGAAAAGAAGGCAACCACAGACCGGAAGAACGTTCAATTTCTGGTTCAGAGACCATGGACAAAGACATGGGCACCCGCAAAACAATTGCCCGGAGGGGCAACTTTTTGAATGTCAATGGAAGGTCTAGGGGACTTCACTTAGAGACGGGCAAGTCTAGAGAACCCCCCCCCCACTTCCGCCCAAAATAGAAAATAAATCAATTATCCTTCCAAATGGTAGAAATTGTAAGTGATTGTAGCATGTAGTTGTATCAAAAGTAATTCTATTTTTGAAGTGTTTGATATTATGAATAAAGTGACAGCATCAGATGATAGAAATAGTAAAAAGCTAAGTACAACTATTCCTTCTTTATTTTCATTGTCCTGATGAATTCTAAGAGTTAACCTATTTAAATTAACAAAACCAAACTCTTGCCTATACATTCTCTAATCATGTAATTATCGACCAGAGGATTCTGAATTTTCAAGGAAGTTCGCAAAATTCTCGTTGCCAACGGTAGTTGCCAATGTAGACACGTTCATACTAGTAGATTTTAAAACTTCTTTCGGCGAGGGAGATGACGGGTGGGAAGGATGATGTCGTCTGAATCAGGAGGGGGTGGGGTAAAAATCAGGGGGAGGTCTAGATCTGGGGAGGAGAGGAATCCTGAAACTGGGGGGCGAGCTGTATAGTGGCAAGGGGTGGTTGGGCACCACTGCTTGGGGGGGGGGGGGCTACTTCCCACCCTGCCCCCCCTAAATTACGCCCCCTATTAAAATTGTAAAGTAAACTAAGAATAAAGTTTGTTAACTCTTACTCCTTTCGTTATTATTTGATCTTCGAATGTTCCGATTCTTTTTTATTGTAAAGTTTTGATTTTTCTGAATTAGGGGGGGGCGCCGCGCCGCCCCTCGGGGAGCGCCCATTGACAGATAAGGGAGAAAGGTAAGTGTGGGAAAGCGCACGGGAATCCGGCGTAGTGTGCCGCAAAAATTACTACCAATGGCGGATCCAGAAAATTCTTTTAGGGGGGGGCTCCACGCCTATGAATTTTCAAATTTGCAGAGAGGAATTTATGGGATTTTTTCTGTTGAAAAAAGGCAAAGGCTACCGTGAGTTGGGGGGGGCGTGCCTTTCCCGAATCCGCCGCTGATTACCATGTAACACTGGGCCACGATGACCGATGTCGCATAAAACCAGGTAGAAGACCCGTGGCGGGCGTGGCATCCGTGATGGCTGTGAAATTGGGATGAAGTAGATGGACACACATCATTCATGCAATCTGCACAACGCGGCAAGCAACTGTTGTAGGCATAGGTGCAGTAGTTCGTGGGGAGGGCAAAGGGGACGGGAGGTCGTCGCAAAACCATGGACGAAGATATAACTAAGGACTGCCGACTGTTGTTAGTCCTGTTTTGCTCTCGACCCCAGCGCTCCAAGCAGCGGTCAGCTGAACTACTCTTTCAAGTGAGCGATCCTGGCGATGTGTCCATGCTCACATGCTGTGCTACTGCTAAAACCGTTGTTGGAGTTGGTCTGTTATGGCATGGCTGTCAACTGTTGTCGGCGACCCAAGAGGATCAGATAACTCAGTATCTCAATGGAAGATCGAAAGCAAGGGAAATTCAGAATCAACTCTGGACAAGGTAACAGAAATCATCAGCAAATTAAAAGAGTCGCCTGATCTCTACTAATAAAACAAATGTCTATGTACTCTTTCTTGTTTGATTCCGTTTGAGGTTAACTGTGATGTATAGTATTTCAGTCCTTGATTAATCATTTTCGACAATTCAGGAATCTTTCAAGAAATACTCCAGACGTTTGCTTTTTAGCGGATTTTGCTTCCTTTTAATTCGCTGATCATTTGTTCCCTTCGTTCAATCGTGATTCAAATTACCTACACGGTATACATTTGCCGGAAGGCATGGGAGAAAGGGAGCCGGAGCGGCCACCGCTGCAGCGGTTCGCTTTTAGTTGACCCTTAGTGCTGCTTGGAGCGCTGCGGTCGCGCTCGAAAACCCGCTAACAGGTTTTAACACGGGCGGAGATAGGGAGTCGGCAGTCCTTAGTTATATCTTCGTCCATGGCTCGGAATGGTCTTAAAATTTTCCTTAGGATTTGATCTAGAACGCAACGTTCTTACATTTTCGAAAAGTTAACTCTAGCTCTCGCAATTAACGATTAAAGGCGGAAAAAGCATGGTTTCTGGACCGCGGAACAGTGACGTTATCTAGCGGATGAGAATCTTACTACAGGTCGCTGAGGATTCACCTTAAAACGCAACGCCGATCGCGTTCCCCAAACGAACTCTTTTAGCGGACCGAAACATCAACAATAACAGGATTGGAAATTTGAAATCATCTAAATGCATTTTAAATCGCAGAATACACGAAACATGGACACAATCCTCTGATATAAAACCCCAATATCTCATACAGAAGATTTCGTTGAAGTCTGATCCAAATTAGTAACGTAATTACATTCCCAAAAATGCTTAACCTCAATCTTGGCCAAAAACTCCCGCCACAAAGAAAAAGCGACAAATTGGGAGGACACCGGATTGGCGGAATCACATGGGTCAATCGGTCCTCGAGGACCCGTTCTCGATACTGAAACCAAGCGATCCCCCGAGCGGACCCCCGAACCATGCCGTTCCTATAAGAAAAGCATTATTGACCTTGTAGAAACGATTTCAATAGAGCATGACACTCATGCTCTAAAAGAGGAGATAGAATTTCTATTACATTCAACTTAATGGATGATAAACCATTTTTTAAGTTTCGTAAGCAAATACCACGAGAACTTTAAACTTAAAGTTTATGTGAGCCCGACTGAATGATGAAGGGAGAGAGAGGGAACTCTAGCTTCGCATTTTAAGGGCACTAGGCTTGAGAGTTTTTTATAGGTTGAAATAGGTTGGCAGCTACTTGGAATTCCCATTGAAACTTCCCTTTGGTTATATCAGACGGCACGGAATCACACAAAAAAAGCGTGCGACATGGATTAAGCCGTCATGAGCAGAACGGAAAGTTATTGACACAAAATCGACGAACGACGATCTCCTCACAAAAGCCAAGCTTTGAACTAGGATCTCTCCTGTCTCACTTTTTTCTTACATTTGAATGAAGCCTTTGAAAAAGGACAGAAAGAGAAGGTTGGAACCTAGAACCTATCCTTGTCTAACGTGAACGTTTCGATCGAGGGAAGAAAGAGATAGAGAATTCCTCATTGTGAAACTGCTTGAAGTACGTATAGATTCTGTTCACGGGAGGCTTCGGGCTACCGATTCGACGAGTAGTTTCGCGGAAATGTAGTTGGAAATATTCAGAAATGATACTCGGCTTCAAGTCATCGTGGCTCAGTGTTGCCAGATATAGGGTTAAAAAGCCGTATCGTTCACATTTGAATCAACGTAAAACATACGGCTTTTTCACCCCAATCTGGCAACACTGCGTTCGCTCTTCGGCACAGCGAGTGATATTCCACAACCCCAATAAGAGCATATTGATATTTGAAAAATCAAAAACACGTTCTCGGTGACTTTAGCCCAGAGCTGCCGTTTCGTGTATGTGTCAGTGGCGTAGCGTGTGATTTGGCAACGTTCTAATGTGCCCATTTAAACCCATTAAAAAGATCGAACCATAGGATGTTCGGTGAGCATCTTCACATTCGACCTTTTACATGGGTTAAAATTGACACAGTGTTGCCAAATTCCACGCTCCGCCACTGGTATGTTTATGGCATTTTTCAATTAATCGATGATTTCAGAGGTGGATAAAAGATTACACAGTCTAGTTTAGTCTACGACTGAAACGCTCGAAAATACTCTGATTTGTAATATTTTCTTAATCGGTGGAATCGCCGGTAAGTTACTAATAAAGCCACAAGTGGTTTAAAGTCAGCGATAACTCCACCGGTTGAAAAAATACTACAGATCAGAGTATTTTCACGCTTCAAGGGTAATAAACTGAACAGAACTGTGCAATATTTTCTCAACCGGTGAAGAACAATGAACTGAAAAATGCCTTCTAATATAAATGAAGATGGGTGGTTTGATGAATGTTACGTTTCCAACCTCAGATAAGATCGCACATATCCGATTGAGTTCTAAAGTAGTGCTCGAAAAAATCTTTCATTTTCTGATTTTTGGAGTATAACTCTACTTCTTTGGTAGTGTAGAAAAACCCCTGGATCTTGATCCAGACTAATTGAATCGTTCCAGTAGCGCACCGAGAGTTTCTTCATCTCTCTCTTTTCGCCATTAAAAAACGTATGTAAGACAAGGATAGACAACGGGATAAAACCCCCTCTTTCTGTCCTTTTCCTACTTATACATTCAAATGGGAAATGAGAGAGATGTTAGAGATCCTGGTTGCGCCAGTGAATCGTTCCATAGCACAAGTTTCGTAAGATAAAAAAAGAAATCGAATGAACGACTCATCTTGGTATGGAAAGTCCTGAGCGCCAAAGGGTTAAATAAATCGATATTAATTGATTCTTTTGGGCGAACGACTAGAGTAACAGGTTAAATTAATCGATTCTTTTGAAGGAACGATTAGAGTCACATGTTAATTTAATCGATTCTTTTGAAGGATCGATTCTTCCGAGCCTTGGCTAAAAGTACAGTACGCAGCAAGAAAGGCAACATTGGACCGTTGCGTTGCCTTAAAGTAAGGCTGTTTAGTCCTTTCTGGGCCCAAGAGACGGGTTCGAGTTCACCTTTGGATCTAAATCATACCGAGTCTCGGAGCTAAACGACCTGAGCGGGCGGCGAGCGTAGCCAGATTTCAAGTCGGAAAAGCCAAGACGAGGATTTTTCTTTCATTCTCATCCCTGTAGTTTTGTTCGAAATGAAGATGTAGTTTCCTCAATGTTTGTAATGGATCTCTAGTAATGCCACCAAGAAACGAAAGGCCTCAGCAGGTGCGTTTTCATTCTTAAAAATAAAGGAAGTCTTAAAATGCGTAGCAACTAGGCTGCAATCATCATTTTATTTCTTCAGACAAACTTTAAGCGCAAAAAGTGGAACTATGATAACTTCCACCAAAATCCTCGTAGTTTTGTTCGAAACGCACTTGTAGTTTTCGCAATGTTTGTAATGAGTCTTTGGCGATGGCACTGAAAGCTGAAAGGCCTTTCATATGTTTTCACTACCATAATAATAAAACAACATTCTCAAAATGCGCAGAATGTAGGCTACAATTTTATTTCATTTCTTTTAACAAACCTTCAACGCAAAGAATGAAACTATGATGCCACCAAGAAACGAAAGACCTCAGTTGAGTTTTAATTCTTAAAAATAAATGAAGCCTTAAAATGCATTGGTAGCATCTAGGCTGCGATTTCATTTTATTTCTTTAGGCAAACTTTGAGCGCAAAAAATGGAACTATGATGACTTCCACTGAATCCTCGTAGTTTTGTTCGAAATGCAGCTACAGTTTCCTCAATGTTTGTAATGAGCTTTTGGTGATGATACTAAAAGCCGAAAGACCTTAGGTATACGTTTTCATTCTCATAATATTAAGATAAGATAAGATAAGAACCTGAAAGAACAGCTATTGATCTCTCCGTCGCGCAATTTATCAACAAGCTTAACACCAAAAACAACAAACGCAGAAGTATGCGCAACACCAAATAGTCTTAAAATCAATTAGAGATACGTTAAAAGCTAATAATGTCATGATCACTAAAATCGATAAGAGCTCTGCTATTGGCATAATTCCCACAGATGATTGAGAAAATAAAATCCATGACTTTGTTAACAGCAGCAACATCCAAAAGTTGGCAAAGGACCCCACTGTTCAATACACTAAAAAAATCAATGAACTCATCGAATTTTCCAAAGAAGTCATTCCACCTGAAGTGAAGAGTAGACAGAAATACACCATCCCAGTAAACAACTACCACAATCTTGAAGCAGCCAGTGCTCCTAAATTTAAACCAATCATCAAACAACATAAACCTGGAACTCCCATAAGGCCACTAATCAAAGCAATAGAAACTGTAAGTAAGTACTTGCATTTTCGCCTAAAAAGCACGGATTGAACTATAGTTCTTCATTTTCCTTTAAAAATGAAGAATTCGACGAAAAATTCAAATGAAGGACGTCACCGCTGGACACCGATTGCATCAGAGTAGAACTCTGATAAAGTCGGTATACGCCGGGTTACAGGAAATGTAAGTACTTGCATTTTCGCCTGAAAAGCCCGGATCATACTAATTCTTAATACATCTTTAGTAAGAAATGTTGTGGAAACGATTCACCCGTCGATTAATTTTAAAACGTGCCTTTCATTCTGCTTATTTAACATACCGGTCCGCCAGCTTACCGGTCCGGTGCATTCTAAAGCGCTTCTTTTCAGAGAAAAGGGCGCGCTTTAATATTGACCAATTATACGATAATAATGCAACGTCAAAATAAATACGAATCACGTGCTCATGCCCCGATGCATTAATTCCCGAGTTTCTAGAAAAGCTGGTAACTATCGTGCAATAAAAACTGATTTAAAGGAAAAAATGGGTCTGTTGAAAACTTTGCTACAACAATAAAGAGGTTCAAAAACGCAGGGGGGGGGGGGCGGCTAAATGTGCTCTTGACCTACAAAAGAGTTTTCAGTAATTTCTATTTTCTAATGCGCCCTGCGTTTCGCATTTTTCGCATAATTCAATGATGCTCAGAACTGCAGAATCAAAAGTTTGCAACAGCACTGGCCACTGGTGGATCAATGAAACTATCTTTCTTTCTCTCCCCCCCCCCCCCCCCTCTCTCTCTCTCTCTCTCTCTCTCTCTCTCTCTCTCTCTCTCTCTCTCTCTCTCTCTCTCTCTCTCTCTCTCTCTCTCTCTCTCTCTCTCTCTCTCTCTCTCTCTCTCTCTCTCTCTCTCTCTCTCTCTCTCTCTCTCTCACCATCTTTACCTCTATCTCGCCGTTTGAATGCATGAGCTAGGAAAGGATAGAACAAGAGGCGAAAATCACGTGACTGCCCCTGATCTGCTGTCCTTTTCTAACACACACGTTCTAATGGGAGAAGAGAGAGAAGGAGAGATTTTTGGATCCGCCAATGTGCGACGGACCCATTGATCTTCTTTTCGAAGTAAAACCTGCTAGTATACTGAGAACCAATCGTACAACGTTGGAAAAGCTGACAAAAGAGAAAAGAACCGCCTGACAAGTTTGTTTGTCAGAATCGATTCCAGCGGTAAGCTTCAAAAATGAAGTAGAAAGTGAGGGGGCAAGGCACGGAAGCCAAGTTTCTTTGAGAATGTGTCTTTGTATTCCATGTTAACATATTTCAGAATGCATGAGGGAATCTTTTGAGAGTTGCGCCTACGAATATGGCAGGGGTTTTGCTTGGTGCTTACTGGCTAACCCGCACTGTTAAATCTGATGCCATTTTCTGATCGACGGAATAAGTAGTGCCAATTCTCAAAACCTCAATATCTCAAAGGTGAGCCTTTATTGCTTTTTTCTCTTCTTCATTTCCTTCTATGGATTCTGTTGGAAACTTTCACTACAGCGTTATGGCGAAAAAAATTCCCCTGTAGAATCGCTTGAAAATCACATTAGAAGCACCAAAAAGTCTCGAAATCCAATAATAAACCCACAAACGGCATTTAAGATAAATTCAAAATGACGTTCAAATGAGCGGGTCACTTTTTTCAACATAAAATGGGTCTGTTGCAAACTTTTGCAACAGCGTTAAGCCCGTGCCACACGGCACGGCATACCTTGCGACACGTGGCGACGCGACGCTACGTATCCTGCACGAGACATCTTCGCGCTTTCACCCATTTGTAATGCAAGCAGTATATGGTTTTTTCCCCCAAGAACGTGAACATTTCATGGTGAGAGCTATTAGAAACCTCTCATCTTATTTATATGATATTTATAATGTCAATGATTCCTAAATAAAACATATCTCTGTTTCCGTAGAGAAAGTGACAGATTAGACAAGAATCTCCCATGATACCTGCGTTGAAGTGAAATTGCGATTTTCCCGTTGAAGCAGTTTTGTGAGTTTCACGGAAAAAAAAACTACGATGAAAATAACCATACGGATCCCTGATTTTGGCACCTGCTAGATGTTATGGTAATGTTAACCAGAAGTATACTATGTTTTGACTAGATACTAGGTGATGTTACGTGATTGCATGTTGAATTTACTCAAAATATCGGTAAATGCACCAAACTTCTGGTCAAGATAACCATAACATCTAGCAGGTGCCAAAATCAGGTATCCGTACGGTTATTTTCACTAACCTTTTTTTTCTGTGCGTGTTATTACTGAATTTTGACTTTTTCAGTGTGATTTTTGTCGGACATCACAGAAGATTGGACCATTTATTTGCTTACAGCAAAAGTTTGCAAGAGCCCCATTGTGAATTGGACATTTTTTAATGGACATTGTTGCAAAGAACATTTCATATTGAACATTTTGTACATTGGACATTTCCACCTGTCACAGTGAACGCGCCCGAACGCACCGAATACCCCTACTATGGCAGTGAAACGCACTAACACCTCGTCCAATAGATCTGGCATCCACATCCACATCACAGGGAGAAAGAGAGGGAATTCGTATTACTAAAAATAAGACCGGGTAACAAATCAAGCTAGTGTTGAATGGATGGAAACGGTCTCTTCCTCCCGAAACCGGAGGCTCGTATTTCAAAGCTTCGTGCACTTGGAGCGGGTGCGCCGCGACGCGACGGTTCGGTTCGTCGCAATTTTTCACCTTGCATTTTCGTATTTTGCCGAGATCTGTATAATTTACGTCCGCTCGAGCCACGCGACTTCTCACGAGTAAATAGTCGCACAGAGAAAAACAATGGTCACCTGCGGCAGAAACGCACAATAATATCAAAAACCGTGACACTACTCTGAAGAAGAAAAAAACGTTGATTTGACACTAGATCTGCATAGCAAGCTTTTGCTAAAGCACTATAGAGGCCCGATTTATAAGTAAAATGCGACTCTTCCAGACTTTTGCTGTGAGCAAATTAAAAGACCGATCTGATGTAATAACCAGTGAAAATCACACTGCAAAAGTCTAAAATTCAGTAATAAACTCACATAACTGCTACTACGACAAAATCGTAATGGCGATTCAACGCATAGGTATTCTTGTCTAATTTGTCACTTTCGGTACGGAAAAACAGAGATATGTCTCAATTTAAATAGGAATCTCCCATAATACTTGCGTCTCTCCGTCATTTAGCCCGATTCTGTGAGTGAATTTTGTGATTTATTAGCGTACTCGTCGTCATTCTTACACGTTTTAAGGCAAGAATCAACGCTTTAATCCCCTTGCAGCAAAAGTTTGCAAGAGATCCATGACTTTCTGTCACATCGAAAACATCAAAAAGTCTCAGAACCCACTGAAGAACTCCACAGAATATTTTAATAAAATTCAAAGATGGCGTTCGAATTTCTATAATTCATTAAAAAAAGAGAGTCAAAGAAATGGATTATTTAAATATGCAAAACCATTTATGCTAAATAAAACAACTAATCATTGATCTGCCTTATTTTTACAGATATTTTAGAAACGAATGATTCCACTCACAGCGCCTCTACAAACACAAATGTAGCAGATATATCTCCAGATTTAGGAAGTGAATGGACGACATCAGGTACAGTGACTCAACTTTCCAACATGATTTCTTGGGAAAGTCCAAGCAAAAATGGGAAAGTTATAAAATTTACCCTTAAGGACAACTCCGGAGAAATTTTATTAACTGCTTTAAACGAAGAAGCAGAGGACGTAAACAAACAAATCAAAATCTATAGTGAATTTAAAATCTCAAATGGCACCATAAAACCAGCAAGAAAACCTTACAATAAAACCAATCATGAATTTGAAGTAACATGTACCAGAAACACTAAATTTATGCTATGTAGATACACGGAGGAAAAACTTAAGTATACGGACTATCCCATGATCTCATCAATAGAAGTAAATACATTAATTAATGTCAAAGGAGTCATTCGAAAGGTATACGACGTCAATACAGTATGAGAAACAGGAAGGGAGTGGGGGCTGAGATCATGGCGGAATCTGATTATATGCTAGTTTGATGATATCACCTTGGTTCTTTTTCATTTCGATTCTGCAAGTGGGATATGTATTGAAATTAAAACAATTTTCTACCCAGTAATTTAGATGGCAAAACATACATTATCAGCTTAAAACAATGAAAAAAATAATGATTAAATGATCGCAGTATGTTTTTTGTCTGTGTTTTTTTCTTTACTTGATTTTGGGTGGAGAGTGCAATAAGAACTCCTCTCAGAAAATACTATACATTAAGAAAAATCGATCGCCACTGCTTCATACATTATGTGTAATGACAGAAGAGCTGGCCGATTTTAGCCGATTTAAAATTAAATTAAAATTAAATAGGCCGATTTTAGCTTCTAGCGTCTTTGCAGTTTCATTCCCGGTGAAAACTATTTACCTTCTGTATTTAATATTTTCTTCTGATTAGAGTCCTTCTCAACAAGGAGGCGTGTGAAGGTAAAAGCAAAAAGTAGGGAAAAAAAGAAAAAAAATGGAGAATGTAGGAAGGGTATATCTATTTTTCTTTTCCATCTCTCATAAAGTAATATCTTCTAAATCACAATCTCTCTGCTTTTAACGATTAAAATTGCGCGTCCGTCAATTTAACGACTACATGCACTTTTTTAGTAGAAATGTGCGCATTTGAAAACAAAAATTTAGAGCAATCGAGGCATTTGCTGTACCAGTGTAAACGTGCCAAGGATCCAACCCCTTTATCAAGTAAAACAACATTCCATTCAGAGAACGCTTATTCAAATCTTACAAAATATCATAGGAAGCGGGCCCTCACTATTAGTAAATGCAACTGAATGCTTATCAGAGTTGTTAACGTTGATTAAATCCGGTCGATTACTAATTGGCCGAGTTTTGGATCAAGCTTTCCCTCGATGAAAAGGGAATCGGGAGGCGGAGTTTTAGCGCAGTTTTAAAACTTGGTGAGCGAGGAATAATCACCGATGAAATAGTTCCGCGGTAGTTGTTGCAATTTCGGTTTAAAGTTCCGAAGCGGCAAGAGCCTCCGATTTTGAATAGCTGCGCTACGCGAGACAGAAAAGCTGACTCGAGCCTTTGACGGCGACGCGAAGCGACGTTGTCAGCTGTTGCATTTCCATAATTGAAACTATTGCGAAAAGTCAAACTTATCGTACAATCAATTATGGGGCTCATGCAAAAATTTGCTGTAAGCAAATGAATAATTTTAGTCACCAGTTTTATCTAAATCTGATGTAAAAACCAGCGAAAATCACAATATAACATTCTAAAATTCAGTTATAACCTCAGAAAACGCCGGTAACACCAAGATCGTAATGGCGGATATATGCAAGTTTCATGGGAGATTCCTGTCAAATTTGTCACTCTCTCTACAGAAAGACAAAAGATATGTCTCAAAATGGAGGGAATCTTCCATGATATTTGCGCAACTCCGCCATTAAGCCCGGTTCTAAAGTAAATTTTGACATTTTTTTTTGAGTAATCAGCGTCATTTTTACAGGTTTCATCAAGTTGAGCCAAAGGTGGCAAACTGTTTATCGAGCGAACTATACAATATGCAGGGTGTCCCTGGATTAACCAGGGTGTCCCCTGTTACCTACATTAATCCAGGAACACACTGTATTTTTTTAAGAAAGTTTAAAGTAAGGTCTGTGGAATTCAATACGGAAGCTGAAATTTCTTTCGCTTGGCAGCCTTTACACTGAAACCAACAAGTGTACTATCAAACGCAAAAATATTGGCACTCGAGACTTCGAGTTGGCGAATTTTCGAGTAAACAGAGAAACAATCTGCGCTCCGAGTGCATTCTTGACAGACAATACTTTCGCGTTTGCTAGTACTTCAAATGATGCTGACGGCTATGACGATAACTGGCAGAGAGTGGCTGCATCAGCGATCCAGCATTCCTCGTGCAAAGATGAACAACTGCTCCTTGGATCCATCAATTAAAATCGGCAAAACGGGCAGCGGTGGTGGGTGGTGAACTGCTGCGGGCGGGACTTGGACTTCACATGGAGACGGAAGGTTGAAGGGGGATACTAGAGTGGGGGGAGGGGGTTGTGGGGGAGAGGGGGGTTTTTGGGGAGAGGGAAAGACAATGAAAAGGATTGGCTCAGAGCTCCGAGTTTACTTTAATTAACCAAATATTGAGGGAGAAGATGCTCGATGCTGGTCACCAAGAAGGCGATCACCTCACACAGGATCGAAAATCGTCATTGAAAGGAAATTATCAGTTTGTAAACCTGAAGTAAACATCCTTGATTAGTGCTGGGTTATGCAGTAATAGCATAGAATAAAGATTACTTCGTAAAAGAAGCGACACTGACACCGAATCTTCTATCGGAACTCGTCGACCTTGAATGGTCTTGAAAAGATTATGTTTGGAAGGATGTTTCAAATTCTGTAACCTTGATAACGCTAATTAATAACGGTAATTTTAAAACGCTAATTTTTATAGCTTTACCTTTTCAATTGGGGGCGACCACAACACAGAAATTATTCTGTGATATATTTATTTAGCTCAAATTTCATTGGTTGAGTACCTAGAATGAATGATTGTATAAATACCTAATTTGCACCAGCGTTCTCGATCTTAATCCTTATAATGAGGGCGATGAATACAATGACATACAGTATTTAACTTTTCACTCCGTTTACTTAAATTCGTCTTAGAATACGCACTTAGAACTAGTACAATTAACAACAATTAACACAATTAACACGAAATGTAAGAATATAGCAAAACAAAAACCAAAACAAAAATTAATTATCGCTCAACTTCGATAGTTCGAAAAACAACAAGAAATTTGAAAATTCGACAACTCAAAAGAAGAAACTACGAATCAAAAATAAAAACTCAACTCAACTAAAAAACTTCAACAACAACATCATCCATTAGCGCTGCGATTGGCTTATTTTGCATTTCGCGGTCGCTGGATTATTTTAAATCGTAAGGCGGTCCGCGGTTGGTTTATCTTGAATCGCAAGGAAACTGGCTTATTTTAAATCGGTCGTAGGGTGGCTGGCTTATTTTGAATTGCGCGGTGGCTGGCTTATTTTGAGTCGAGCGGTGGCTGGCTTATTTCAAGGTCAACGAAAGGAGTTAATACAGAGCCTTTGGGAATCGTCGCTTCTATTACAAAGTAATCTTTACTCTATGGTAAAATCATTCATAAATGAGATTCAGTCGGGAGCGACAGATCAACGAGGTATACAATAGAGAGGACTTAGAGGAAGTGATTTTGAAACACCTAAGCTGGCATCGGCACCAGTGGCGGCTCGTGCAATGTGGCAACAGTGAAATCCCTCCATTTAAACCTTTGTAAAACAATCGATCTTCAGGAGGTGCAATGCACCCCCAGGATATCGATACTTTTGCATAGATTTAAATGGCAAAAAGCAAGGTTGCCAAATCTCACGAGCCGCCACTGATCGGCAGCCATGATGGAAAACTCTCTAGACATGTTCATACAGGCTCGGTTTGTTCGCTTCAGTTTTTTCTAACCTTTAAAGTTTCCACAAAAAAAAAAAAAAAAAAAAAAAAAAAAAAAAAAAAAAAAATTGTGACGGATCCGATAAATATTGATTTTATACGAAAGTGCGGGTGTTTTAGAACAATTTTCTAGACACAGAAATTGATTTAACTGTTTCTTTTGAAAGGATTAGCACGATAAAGACACTGAGAAAATCATGATAGAAACAAGCAAATTTTTTCTCACCTGGATTATTGTATTAGAATTCTGTGTCCAGATAGCCACTCTAATACACGTGCTTTTTCTTTTGAAACGAATTGCCACTGAATTACGAGGTACGCTTCCGCGATTCCCCTGCTATCAAAATATGTCAATGGGTCTGTTGCGTACTTTTGCTACATCAATATCACACATTGTTTCTAACGTAAAATTCGGCGAAAATAACGATGCGCACATTAAAAACTTTCAAAATCCACTCATTAACTCAGAAAATACCTGCCATTTCAAACAACCCGCGCTACACTAGCACTATATCACCGACTTATAACTACATAGATGGAACCATCTCGTTTATGTAAACATGAACTGAACTTACAAACATTGGAATGTTTCGTTTAGATGCGTACATTTCTTATATTATTTTGAAATCTTTTATAAACCGAAAAAAACCAGACAGAAAATGCAGCCAATAGTTCATGTATTTAGAACGGAATTCCATCATTTTGTAGTTACGATGTTGTTTACTTATGCGTAGTGCTTCCGTCTATGTAGTAGTATACCGGTGCAAATAGTGTCTAGTGTAGCGCGGGCTGTTTGAAATTGAAGTGATTTCCTGAGTTAATGAGTGGATTTTGAACGTTTTTAATGTGCGCCTCGTTATTTTCGCCGAATTTTACATCAGAACCGAGGCTCCATATTGTTGTAGCAAAAGTATGCAACAGATCCATTAACTCATTTTGACGTTTTAAATACTTATACATAAAATCGCGATTAATTCTACTGCGAAAAAATTACTAACAAATACGACACAACTAACGGTTAGGTATGCCATTAGAACTAGATTTGTTATGATCTGTCAGTCCCATCTTCTGTTCATTCGCTTTGATATAAAGGAGGTACCGCTGAATTCAAATTTCAACCTGTTGCTCAAACAGTCGAAGTCGAACTCAATCAAACATTTGTATGTTCTTTGGAGACACACGACAAAGACAACGAACATTTAAGAATTAAACTCGTGAAGAGAAGCATCGTGAAAAATCTCGGAGTTCAGACTTCAAGTTTTCCTCGCGAACTGTGACCGCTGATTTGCCCAATTATTTGTTTTTATTTATTGTAATAAGTTCATGATTTTTAAACTAGTGTGTTGTTTAATATTTAATTATTCTTCTTTTCTTTTACGTGCTGTGCTTTGTCGCACTCGCGCTTTAATTTGATGTTTACATAGGACTCATAGGCGGAGCCAGCAATTTGGCAACTGTGCATTCTTCCGATTTAATGTATGAGGAATAATCGATTACTTCAAGATATACTTCAAGAATCGATTATTTCTCATACATTCAAATGGATAGAATCCGCACTGTTGCCAAATTGCTGGCTCCGCCCATGATTGGACTGATTGGACACATTCCATTTTTTCATTGAGAAAAGAAGAATTGTTCCCTAATAAGATGAAGGCAGAAGATTTGCGCGATTGCTCACTCAATGTTTACATTCCTGGTATGTTGGTTGCATGTGGTTTTACCCCCCCCCCCCCCCCACCCCCGGTAAGAGTTCATCGGTCATTTGCGTGCGGGACTTCTGAGGACGTAACACATTTTGGTCTCTGGGCATGTCATAAAATTGACTTGCTTATGACCACTGTGTGCTATGGTCACCGTCACATCACACGAATGCGGTTCAACTTTTATCAATCGACTACTGCCGCAGGCAACATCACAGCGCAGCGTCCGAAACCTCTAAATCGAGGTTTATTTCACGTCACGCGGAACACAGCGGGCTGAAAGCAACCTCTGCTGAGCAAAAGTTAACCTTGTGTTCGGTTCGTCAAAGTTTGAATTGTTTTGAGGCAGTAATGCCTTGTAGGTTTTACTGAATAAACTTTAAGTCCCTTGACAAGACTTCGTTCTTTCGAAATTTATGCCAACATTTAGGGTCCCTGTATATGAAAGAGTCAAGGCACGTGAATGGAAAAGAAGAAGAAGGGTTCTGAGGAGCCTGGAGACGCGCCTCTTGTTTACATTTGCATCCAACGATCCTCCCGCGGAAGATTACTTATACATGTATACGTCTGTAAGTAATCTTTGTTAGGTCAACCTAACCTTCAATTCCCGTTGGCTTTATTACCTGTTTTAGTCTACAGCGAAGAGTAATACGAGAATTTTATTCTATTTTGCACATGCTTACTTTAATTTCACTAGAAAATGTCACCAGTGAATGCTAAAAATGCCGAAAGTTTCCTCAAAGCAGGGCAGCGGGGAAGACGGCTCCATTAAAATGTAAACAAATGGCGCGCCCCCTGGCTTCACAGACCCCTTCTATCACGATTTTTACGCTCTAACGGCACAGATGTCCGCCCCCCTATGAACACAAAAACAGGGTCCCTAGTCACTAACATGGAGTTTTTTCTTATTATTGGACCTCCTACCGCGTTAATAGCATGACAACCGACGTAAATTGACCTGCCGAGTTCGAATTTGGCCTTAGTTTTGGTCGAAATCTAGTTTTTCCACAATTTATACTTTATCGCGAAAAATGCTTAAAAGTAGAGTATGCGTAAAATCGGGACGAGTTACGAAGAAAATGATATTATTTTTGACATCAGCGTCTCAAATACTATGGAGTAGCACAATTTTCATGTAATGAACAAGAAAATTCATTGAAATACATTAAAATTTAGTTAAAAAGAACACAGGTGTTTGGTGCTTGTCGCGGAAAGTTATGCCGCTAAAGAGACCTACTTCTTCTTCATTTTCACAGCAGCCAATCAGAGAAGGAACCTCGTATGGCGAGTCTCTTTCATACACGGGAACTCTGCTTACACTCAGTGCTCATTAAGGTGATTCTATGGCAAACTCCCGAAAATTTTAATCCGATAGATGGCGTTACTTGTCGCTGGCTCCGAAAAGAGCCGTTTTTTGACGGTTTTCGGCTGTTTTCTCTGAACACACGAATAAGAGACGAAAAATTGGAATGTCAGCACCTGCTTAATTTTTGCTTGATTTTTTGAGCCATAAATGGGCCAAATTGGTTCTAAAATAAAGGTGAAAGTATGCAAAGAAAAAATCCTGTGTAATTTGGAGTTGTATCAGTAAAGATTACAGGTGAAACAGAAACCTGTAATCTTTACTGATACAACTCCAAATTACACGTGGTTTTTTCTTTGCATACTTTCGCCTTTATTTTAGAACCAATTTGGCCCGTTTATGGCTCAAAAAATCAAGCAAAAAATTAAGCAGGTGCTGACATTCCGATTTTTCGTCTCTTATTTGTCTGTTCAGAGAAATCAGCCGAAAACCGTCAAAAAACGGCTATTTTCGGAGCCAGCGACATGTAACGCCATCTATCGGATTAAAATTTTCGGGAGTTTGCCATAGAATCACCTTAATCAGTTTTTTTCTTCACGGGTCTCCGCCCTTACCTTGCATGAACCAAGTCGTTTCATTCACGGCGCTAAGTAGTTAACTATTCGTACGTGTTTGTGTTGTTTTTGCATACCCTCCTGAATGAAGGCGAACAGATACGTGTAAGTGAGCTTGACTGCGCGCCGGGTTGGGTGTATCCGGTATCGTCCACCTAATTTTTGCTCACTCGCAAGCGTCGTCGTTGCCACTTGCTGATTACGTCAGGTCACAGTAACCATGTAAGACAGTCATCAATAAATACGTAATTACTTATTTTGATTTTCCAAAAACTCGTCAAAATAAAGAAACACTGTCCGTAATGAAGTCACTGAAGATAAATTATTTTACTTGGGTTTAAACGGAGAGAATTCGTCAATGCCACCGCTGATAACGTCAGGTCACAGTTATCTCGTAAAAATAGACAGCCATGCCTCAGCAAATTACTTCATCACCTTTATTTGATCCTGTCCAAGCGCTGGTCAAAATATTTAACCACTGTCCGTGCGCCGACCATATTGGCAATTCGCCACTCACTTCTATACGTTTTCTTTCATTTTTTTCTTCTTTTTTTTTTTACTATGTTAGATTGATCACTCTTCCGCACAGCCTTTTCAGTATCTGCTCATATCTTGGCTCTCTTTACCTCATCTCATCCCGCCCCATCACACTCCCTTCCTTACGAAAATCAACCCCCCCCCTTTCCACGAAACCCAGGGCACCTTCCCTAATTCCATCTGTCCGCGCGGTCACCCCTTCTACTTCACCTCTAACCTTCCCGATTCCAATTTCCATTTTTTTTTTTTTATCTTTCTCTCTCTACCGCTCTCCTGACTTCTAAGTAGTGTGCACGAACTACGGTCTCTCGTTTCTATTGATCCTGGTGTTGCGAAATTTGGCGGGACATTTAAAACAAATTACATTTAGTTGAATGAGTAAGACGGTAGGTGCGTATGAGTGTACGCAAAATAGCGGCCTTGGTTGATCCCTAATTTAAGAAGGCAAAATTTCTCTAGTCACAGTCTACTCATTAATACGACTGGTAAAAAAAGTTTCAATTAAACACTAAAAGTAGAAGAAAGATAGACAGAAAGATAGCAAACAAAGGCAAAATTTCTCTAGTCACAGTCTACTCATTAATACGACTGGTAAAAAAAGTTTCAATTAAACACTAAAAGTAGAAGAAAGAGAGACAGAAAGATAGCAAACAAACCCAAAGGACAACGAAACAAAAGTCGAGGTAAAGGATGGTCCTTTTGTCAGAATTTCTAGTGTTTCTACCATATTATTCAAGAAAGTTGTGAGGAAATTCTGGTACTTAACCATATTCTGATTGGAACAACAGAATTTTCTGGTAAAACTACCAAGTTCTCCGCGATTCACATATCGATGTGCTTCTGGTAAATTATTAGAATTTAAGAATTATTTTTCTCACTGAAACATTGTTTAATCATCTGACCAATGAAATTGAAATAACCTTTATTAGTATGTTAACTAAAACCGACTCAAGAAGCAATGATCAGGTCACTCAAAGAATAAAAATAGTATTTGGAAATAAACCAACTAGGCAGGAAAGAAACCATGAATGACTATGTAGCAACAACTAAATCCGGTAATGAATCTTCTAATAATTATGACACTTTTAACAACGATCACGATAGCCAATTAGTTTCTATTTTTAATTTGAATGTTACAAGTGGGTGCCGTAGAGAGAATCCATTAAAACTGGAACTCGACAGAATTTCGAATTCGTTAGACTTTATCCATACATATCACGGAATCCTGGTGCTCGGTCCTGATGTGAGCAATCAGAGAGGAACACGGGTTCCCTAATACGCCACTGGTGCAAAATGAGGTAGTTTCAAAAGAGTCTGAACTTTGGTGTTTTATAAATAAAATGAAAGAACTTTGATGTGCAGCGAGGAAAGATACCTTGGTTTTTTCCAGATAGTCCCGGTTTCGGAGATACAGTTGTGCCACGGAAAAAAAAAAACGATAGTCATGGTACCAGATTCTAGTCATCAGCAGCGCACCGAGAGTTTCTTCATCTCTCTCTTTTCTCCATTAAGAAACGTATGTTAGACAAGGATGGACAAGGGGATAAAACCCCCTCCTTCTGTCCTTTTCCTACTCATACATTCAAATGGGAAATGAGAGAGATGGAAGATATCCTGGTTGCGCCAGTGCTAGTCATATTACCAGAGGCACAACGATAAGTGAACGACAGGAAGTCAAGGACTTTAGCCAGAAAATGGATATGTTGCAAACTTTTGCTACACGCTTATTAATAGTTGATTGAGGGGGAAACCCCTGTAAAAATAACGATTTTCGCATACTAAAAAATCACGAAATCCACTCCTAAAATCACAAGATGCTTTTAAACGGGAGACCGTAATTGCGGCCGAGGCCGTCCAAATCTAATGGCAATTGTATGCTTCTTCTTCTTCTTTGGTGTTGCGAGAACACCTCGTGTAGATGGCGCTGATTGGAGATAGGCAAACCCAATGCAAACCGCGACCCCGGCCGCCATAACGGTCTCGCCTTTAGAAGCATTTTGTGAGTTTAGGAGTGGATGTCGTGTTTTTTTAGTGCGCTAGTCTTTATTTTTAATGGGGTTTACCCAATTATCAACTACTAATAAGCCTGTAGCAAAAGTTTGCAACAGCTCCATTCTGATGTTGCTTTCAGAGTATAGTCGTAGCATTAGAATTTCCTAAAAAAAATTAAGAACTATGCAGTGGCGTAGCGTGCAATTGGGTCACATTGTGTTAAGTCCATTTAAACTCAGATAAAAGGTCGAACGCGAAGGTGTTCAGCGAACTCCCAATAGTTCGATCTTTTTCGTGGGTTTAAATGGACAAACTGCAATGTTGCCAAATTACACGCTTCACCATTGGAACTATGGTACAAACATTAGACTTCTTTCTCGTATTGTCATGCTTCTGGTAATCTGTTTTTCAGTGACGTAAACTTGCAAGAAGTCGTGCGTGTTGTGACGTCACAACGCAGAACTCCCTTCAGAACAATGTATTTTGGGCCAAAATTGCAACTAGAGAACTATAAAACCTGGTTGGAGATCATGCGTATTTGTTTTCAGTTAAACCGAATACTGTCATTTGATTACTAAAAAAACGCCAACATATAGACAATTGCAACTACCCCATTAACACTAACATACATACATAACATTCACTTAAATTGAGCGTTGGTTATTTGTCTGCACTATCTCCATTTGCTTACAAAAAAAAACCACAAAAATTCAGACAATTGTAACTGCCCCATACGTACTAACATACAAACATAACTTTCACTTAAACTGAGCGTTGGGTATTTGACTGCACTATCTGACAATCATGTATAGACCACGAGCGGAAACGTGAATAGGTTTCAAACGTTGCGAAAATCATTTTACCATTTTACCATTCGCCTTCTCACTAGTCACGAGCGCAGTCCAGGGCCCGGCTCCTCTCGACACATTCAACTTCGTTGATGGGTCACAAAACAGAGTCAGTCTTAATCGAAAACGGATATTCGAATACAAAATGGCGTGAGTGAAATGAGGTGATCCAAAATGAAAGCGGAAAAAGGTGCAGTGGTCACTGGCGGACCCAAGACGCAAAGTATTCACTTGAACACTCTTTTAACGCTCTTTCCTCGAATAACCTTTTTCTCTCTCAACATTTAAAGTTAGCGGCGACTACTTTTTTTTTTAAATTATAACGGCTGATTCATCCTTAAAGAAGTTATGTTAAATTTCCAATTAGAACATTAACCATTTTTTAATTTGCCATCGCAATGACACTTTTGATTCTGTTTTATATAAATATGTTTCCTTGCAATTTGATTATATATGCACGATAAAAATGTGCTAACTTTGATTCTGTTTTTGGATCAGTGTGAGCTTTTTGATCGTTTTAACGGGAATTTCCGAATTTCTTCGATGGCAAGTTTTGGCGTTTTACCGTCATCAAGATCGACCATTTCCTGAGGTGCCTAACCACAATGACCATCAAACGCTGAAACTCGTCATCGACAAAAAAACAGAAATGAATGTCTAAAAACGACTATAAAGCTCATAGTCCAGGCAATAGAGAATTTATGAAGGAAAGTTCTATAGAAGTTCTGTTTTACGTCGAATCCTATGTATTTTGGGTCGCTGAATCCGAATTTGATGTTGTCCACCAAAATTTCCTGGAGCTTTTTACGGAAATAACGGAAAACTGCAAAAATTTCAGGATTTTGGCGGTTTTTTCATTGTAACTTGGTTATCATCGATAAAAATGAAAAAATACCTATTTACAAAATTAAAGAAGATGAAATTTCCTATAAAAATGATGCGACTCTTATTTTTGTGTCATCAAAATTAACGGAGCTGGAGCGCACGGAAAAAAGTCGCGGCGCACAGTGCTTTGACCTTATGGGAGATACGGACAAAAGTCATAACTTTTTAACGAAAGCAGATAAAGACTTGAAACTTGGGAAAAATGTAGGTAATTTATTAAGCTAAACTCTAGGAAAGTTACAATTATGAATGGTATCTCGAAGGGGGGCAGGAGTGCCGCAGAATCACCAAGAATCTACAATCATTATTTTGACGCCTTTTTCTGTCATAGTAAAATACCTTTTTTTTCTATCGGTTTACTTGACGAATTGGTGGGATGGTATTAAAAATATATTTAGGCTAAGACAATAAAATACTACACATATATACATTATTTTTCTCGAAAGAGGGATGATCATATGGCCTAGAAAAGTCTCACGGTACCTCCTGCCAATGTACATGCCACTTCAATCTGGGAAACATTGTTGAATTGCAACTCCTTTTTTTTTTCTTTTTTTCTTTTTTTCTCTTTTCTCTGTCGGACTGACAACAAATAAAAACTGTACTACTAGTTATCAAAAATCAGATATCCTTGTTGAGGATGCAACTGGACTATTTATTAGATAAAACATAATGTGAGCTTGGTAGTAAAACAACAAGCTCAAAAAAAAAAAAAAAAAAAAAAAAAAAAAAAAAAAAAAAAAAAAAACCTCACCAAATAAGTTTGATAACAACGATAAAAATATGTTAAGTATTAAAAAAACGTGAACAAAGCGTAAACGACTTCTCTAATTATTAAGGAAAGTAAAATTTAGTCTTCCTCAAAAGATATTGAAACAAATTATGTAATAAAAATATATTGATTCAATTGTAGCGAGAGTGTTGAGGCGCGAACGTGGAAGTATGTGGCGAGGCGACTGTAATCACACAACTTCAACCTTCACCTATTGAGTTTCACCACTGCGGCAATGCATTGTCAAATGAAATTAAAGGGTTTTTTTACGGCCTTTTCTCAGGCAGTAGAGTGAAATAATTCTCTTCTAGATTAATCCGTATTTATGCTAAAAGTATCAAAATGTCAAACATATTATAGATAGTTTCCATTTTGCATCCTCCTTTTCAATTGCAAAAATACCTCTAAGTTGCCAAAATATAACACTTGTAAATTCGTGACTTAATTATTATAGCATGTCATCGTTAAATCCTGAAGATGTTCATTCTGCTTTATTTACTCGTTAAGTTCAGTTTTGTAATGCTGCATTAATTATTTCAGTCTCCAGTAGGCTGTTTATTAGGTACCTAGCCAAGATGTTTCGAAGAAAATACTCTGCCTCTTCTCTTATTTCTATCAGTTCTTTATTCTGATTTAAGAACATTCACTTCGCAATTTAAAGAAATGAGAATCACAAAAGGGATTATGAAGCAATAGAATCATACAAAACGACTTTGTTACTACAACTCATTGTTTCATTAAGGTCTCAAGCCCTTATTGCTCTCTATACCAACTACTTCAGAAGAATTATGAATATTACCATGAGCTCAGGTTAAACACGATTTTAAGGGAGTATGGTAAAACCGGCACATTTCAAACTATCACTGTGAGATTATGCGCAAGTTTGCGCAAAATCTGAAAAAATATTCTGAATCCTCACAGTTTGGGCTACAAAATATGTGAAAATGGGGGCGTTATAATTCGTTATATTTTTTATACACGTCTCCAAACATTTTGAATAATTAAAAAAACCGGCAAATTTTAAACCCTTTTTTTCCAAAATAGCCTTAATAAGCGAACTATTTCAACTAAATAAGTGAACAAACTTATTTTCTTGAAAAAACAACTTATCCGAAGTGGAGAAATCCATAGTTGTTGTTATTCCGACATTTGTCTTCGTGATCTGACTCATCTAGGGTAGCGCCAATGCGTAACTCAAATGCGCGTCGCCGAATCTGAAGCGTCGATCTCTTATCTTCTCATTGACGCCACAGCCGTTGATTTTGCAATTAAAGAAAACCAATGCCGGAAACTTACCTATTGGTTACCCCCTTTCCATTAGAAAAGTCCAAAAAACCCTACAAGATGGTCGGTTTTTTGACTTTTGTCCACAGGTCGCTGCACTGTGCGGCGCGCGAATCAGCAACATTACGTGTCTTACGGGGCCATATAGCGATTAGGCGCGCCGCGCGACGGTGCACTGACGGTCGCTTTGCTTGCAATACTCCTTAACCCCCCCCCCCCCACCCAGCAGGAGGGGGGATGAACCCCATATTATTATCCATTATAATTCTCCCCCCCCCCGCCAATGCAAACTTACAAAATCATTGAATATCGATATTTAAACGCAATTACCGTACATTAATTAATATTTGTTCTTGGTTTCTCGTCAGTTTTGTTTCTTTCCACTGATTTACATGTATCTTCAGTTATTATTCGCTCATTTTATTAGACTTTTTTTATTTCAAAAGGAACTGATAGCATCGCACGATTAGTATAATATCATTATTATTATATTCCGTCAATAAACTGGTCAGGAACCATTACATTTATAGGTTTCAAACATTGAATACCTCCCATATTGCATGAAATGTGTGCAATCCATCGATTTTTTGAGAGTTATGATTGGCGTTATCAAATATGAACTGAAAAAATTAATAACCCTGAGCACCCAGTAGAGAGTTCATAATTGCAGAAAGTTCAAAGTAAACCGTATCGGTCCGTTGCGCAAAGGCCGGAAGATTCTAAAGTCTCTATCAGTGAAGTAGCGTGCAATTTGGCAACGTTGTTTTGTGTCCATTTAAACTCATGTAAAAATTCGAATGCGAAGGTGTTCAACGAACATCCAATAGTTCGATCTTTTTCGTGGGATTAAATGGACAAACTGCAACGTTGCAAAATCGCACGCCACGTCACTGGTCTCTATCAGTCAACGAGAGCCAATTCTTAAAAATAAAAGTATTGAAATATGAAGCCTAACCCACGAAATAAAAGACCTAGGCTGAGCAGTTGCAATTAAATAGTGAGCAAACGTCACGCATCCCCCTCATTTATCTAAATTACCCTGTTTGTGCTTAGTTGCAATTTTCTCTCAAAAAATCGTTAGACTTTTGCCACTTGATCACATTAGATTCGGCGCTCTGAAAAAAAAAATGATCGCTTGCACATAGGATATTTCAGCTTGTCATAAATGCTGTAGAATGGATATCCTCTCTCTAGAATAATAGCCGCCGTCTCTTCAACAATAAGCGCGCTCTCGTTGTCCCCGCTGATCTGAAATTTTTTGGAATAAAAAGAATCTGAGAGAACTTTATGCCCATTATTTAAATAAGAAACAACGGTAGACTTCTTCCAAGCTGGAGAAATAAATAAATATATCATCGCCATATTTAGTAAGTATAATTGCGCTTTGAAAGTTTTTACGTTGTGTAATTACCTGTGATTTGATCGATTAATTCTGAAAGAGAAAATTGGCACTATTTTTCTTTTTCGTCGAGAGGACAGTACATTTTTCGCGAAGATTTGGCAAGTTCCGCGGCAAAAGGGGCATTTTTTTCGTATCGCCTACACTTGATCCTTCTACAGGAGGCAAGTAAAGTTTTTGCAGGTTTAAACTCGCCGATTTTGAGGCTTTTTTTTTATGGCCGCTCAAAATTGCCTTGGACACTTCATCCCCGCACGAAAAGCAACACTTTTTAAACACAAAAGTTGACGTTTTAGAGACAGGATAACTTGGTATTTGTTTTTGTTTCTTTCAAAATGATTTCTCATTAACTTTTTTTTTACACTGATGCGATGATGTACGATTATATGGATTCACAGTCCACGAAATAAGTTGTTTTTTGTATTTTCTCTTAATGTCAATTTGCAGTCCAGAACAACACTTCACTCCCTTTCCATATCACTTTTGACGTTGCGTTCTTATCTGGCGTGTTTACGCTCATAAAAACCGTAGTATTTCACATCCCCACCAAGCGAGCAATAAAGTATCAATATCAAAAATAATAATTCAAAATAATATACTAAAAGAAAGCATCACATTCTGATTTATTTTGATCGATTATCAGTGGAACATCGAAAGAAACGAAAGCTATTGGCACTTTGAAAGTAAACTGCAAGTACAAAAAGAGACTTCAAGCAAATCCTGCAGCGTTTTGCCTCAAGTTATGATTTTTGAACAATTTGACTTTTACGACAGTTTAGCCACTTGAAATAGACGCTGAGGCGACGACCCCTAGTTTCAACCAAGGGACCCGATAGTGTGCGTGGCCGAAGTTAAGATCTCAGGTTTGTGTATGATTCACTGCGTAGACAAAATGTGCCGAATCAAAACTACACACTATTTTTAGCAAATCACAATAATTATGAAGTAGAGTCGTTGTAAATCTATGAGATAAAATATAGTTAATTCGACTATTTTCCTACGATTATAAAGATCGATATTCATTGATTACATAAGTTTTCATTAGGGGGGGGGATTATGGTGGATAATTACATTGGGTTCATCCCCCCTCCTGCTGGGTGGGGGGGGGAGGGTTAAGGAGTATTGCAAGCAAAGCGACCGCCAGTGCACCGTCGCGCGGCGCGCCTAATGGCCGTTCCGTAAGACATGTAATGTTGCTGATCCGCGCGCCGCGACTTTTTTCCGTGCGCTCCAGCTCCGTTAATTTTGATGACACAAAAATAAGAGTCGCATCATTTCTATAGGAAATTTTATCTTCTTTAACTTTGTCAATAGGCATTTTTGCATTTTTATCGATGATAACCAAGTTACAATGAAAAAACCGCCAAAATCCTGAAATTTTTGCAGTTTTCCGTAATTTCCGTAAAAAGCTCCAGGAAATTTTGGTGGACAACATCAAATTCGGATTCAGCGACCCAAAATACATAGGAATCGACATAAAACAGAACTTCTATAGAACTTTCCTTCATAAGCTCTTTTTTGGTCTCTATTGCCTGGACTATCATAGTGGTCCAAAAACGGAATAAAAACACGAAAATTTCGAGCATGCAAATAAAATTAAAATACGGCAAAACATAACTATGCAAAAAACAATAATCAAAGTCACCATCGCGATGACAAAGCAAAATACAGCTAATCTAGTCGGGGTACTACTTCGAAACGTCCGTCTGCAAGCCGCGTGTGTTAATTCGGCGGCATCGTGACGCAACAGTCCTTCAGAATACGTAATTCGAGCATCCAATTCACCGAAAACGTATCATTCATCAGTTTCACCGCAGCTCAGATTTATGTTTCGGCCCGCGACCCTCGACTCTCGCCCGTAACCCTGTAATTAGCGGACGCCGTTTTCAACACAGTGTTGTCACGTCGAGGAAGGAATGTTAATTAGCTGTAAACCAGAATGTTTTCCTTGGAAACGCAATTCACAAGGGACGTTTAATGTTTACGCATCGATGAAATAGATGCCCGCCCAAAATGTTTGAAAAGTATGTTTCTAAGAATGATTAGACCTTCGGCGCTGTCCGAAATAATTCAGATTCTATGTGTCTAGCAATTTTCAGTTTTCTAATTCCCTGATATTTCTATGATGACTCAGGATTTTTCCGACGATGAAGAGCAGTAATTTGTTATGGCATCAGTGATGCCGATGCATCTTGCTATTTTGCTTGAAAATCATAAAATCAATTGAAGTGATGACTTTTCGATGGAAACAACTGAAAGTCATAAATTTATGTAATTAGGTACATTAATTTATTCATAATTAAATACAATTAATTTGGCATTGCGCCCTCTTTACGTGTAGTTATGTACCTACTTCATTTTTTCCACACATTTTTTTAGATTTGCGGATTCCCCTCTGTTTGAATTGATGTTTGTGCTCTCTGATTCTTTATTTTGATTTCAAACTTCTTGTTGTCCGTTATTTTTATTATTATTATTTTTATGTCGCGTTTATTTTTGCCCATCTTCGGACTTTGAATGAATGTGTCATACGGATGTAGCTAAAGTACACAGTAGACCATTTCTCAATCTTCCGCAAGTCTCACATTGTAAAGCCGAGGTTTAGATAGAAGGTTGAAGGAGCTTAACCGCGAGGCCCGTCCCGCCTCTCCTTAACTTGAAGGGCTCTATGTTCTGAGATCCGGTTACAACCCCCTCTACTTCCGAATTAATTAGCTCCAGTGAGGACTATGTTTGCAGGTATCAAATCTCCACGCGAGATTTGCGGGAGGGGGCGGGGCGTGAGAAGAGGGGGGAGGAGGTGGTTGGGCAGAAGTCTGGTTTTGGCTCTGTTTTCCAATGCACAATTCAATTGTTCAATAACGGCGTTCTGTAATTACTGACCAGATCCCTCACCAGATAAGCAAAGGCCGCATGCTGGCGGAGTTAAGCTTTGTTGTCAGATTTACCAGAAACTCAAGAGCTGCCGTTTTGTGTATAATCAATGCTATGTATCAATTCACCGAAAATTCCACCGATTGGAGAAAGGATTACACAGTTCAGTTCAGTGTATATGACTGTACTGCTCGAAAATACTCTGATCTGTAATCTTTCCTCAATCGGTGGAAACGCCGTTAGTTAGTTAAAATATCCGCAAGTTTTTTAAAGTCATCGACGACTCCACCGGTTGAGAAAAGATTACAGATGCGAGTATTTTAGTTCATTACAGTCATACAATGAACTTAATTTTGTAATCTCTTTTCAACCGATGAAACCATCGATGGATTGAAAAATTGCATTGATTCTACGCAAAACGGCAGCCCTGAGAAAATCTCAGATGATCAAGTAGGTCTTCTATGCGACCTGGGCCGTAACTCCCATAGGGCGCAGTCAGGACAATGCCCCCGGGGCACCGAATAATTTTTTGATTTTTTGATTTTTGTGGGAGTTCTCCTTACCCTTCCAGTAACCCTACTCAATAATAAGGGGGGGGGGGGTCCGGGGTCCCCAGTCTTCGTCATTTATTTTGCCACGGGGCCCCAAGAGGTGTAGTTACGGCTCTGGATGAAATCATAAAAAAGTAAGAAAAACTAAAAATTAATAACTAGCCAGTGGCGTCACGTGCCATTCGGCAACGTAGCATTTCGTCCATTCGATATCATGTATTACAACAGTTCGAGGGAGTGCGCACAGAAAAAACACTTCGGTAGCGCTGACAAAACCTTTGGTACAAAAATGACCCAGCAAAAGACTTTAGTTGGGCCAACCAAATTTGTTATTCACCCAGCAAAATCTCTTTAGTTAAGCGTAAAGATCCTTTGGTAGGCTCAACTAAAGTCTTTTGCTGGGTCATTTTTCTACCAAAGATTTCGTCAGCGCTACCAAAGTGTTTTTTTCTGTTTTTTCTGTGCGTTGAGCACTGTTCATTCCTAATGTTTCAACCCTTTTCGGATGGGTTTTGATGGACAAAATACAACGTTGCTAGGTTGCACGTGAAGTCATCTTAATCAGTGCATTTATGCATTTCATATTTATACAAGCTCCTTCAACCTTCTATCTAATCCTCGGCTTTACAATATGAGACTGACGGAAGATTGAGAAATGGTCTATTGCGTACTTTAGCTACATCCGTATGACACATTCATTCAAAGCCCAAAGATGGGCAAAAATCATTTTTTGAATAACCACGAATAATTAAATAAAATTATTCGCATTATTATTATGTTATTCCTAATGGTAAATCGAACATTGGCGTAGCGCTTAATTTGGCAACGTTGCGGTTTGTCTTTTTAAACACATGAAAAAATCGAAGTATTGAGTGTTCGGTGAACGCCTTCGCATTCGACTTTTTACATGGGTTTAACCCTTTACAGACCAGCTTTATTCAAAAGAAAGCCTCTCACCCATTTATAAGTATAAGAGAGGTAGTTAACTGTTCGTACTCGAAGGAGTTGGAATTGCATATACGATGAATCGAAGGCGCCCGACGAAATCTGATCTCTTAAGAGTCTACATCCAAAATCGCGTTTATTCGGATCCATGATACTGGAACAGTGTGAAATAGACTGGAGGAGGAAAACGAGATTATTCGGGCTTGACCCATACGAGGTTAAATGGATGAAATAAAACGTTGCCAATTTTCACGCAACGCCACTGATATTGAAGTGTTGGCACTACCAGCATTTTCATCTGTCACAAGATGAATGACTGGTAGTAATCTTTGATTTACTATTAGGAATATTCACGCTTTTCTGCTTGAACCGAAGATTTGGTTGGTTCAAATAAAGTTCTTTTGCTAGATTCACGGAGAAAAAGACTAGTATAATTTTATTTACCAACGTGATGGCTGATTTTGACCTCAACAAGAAATGATGGTAAATTATACCAGATTTTATGTTACCCTCTCCATCGATCAGGTGAAATTTACCATCATTTTTGCAGAAGTCAAAATCAGCCATCATGATGGTAAATTATACCAGTCTTTTTTCTCCGTGTTATATTCTACCAAGGTTTTGTCAGTGCTACCAAACTGATTTTTCTGTGCGGGTACGAACACCATCAAAACAAACGTCAAGGTTGATACGCAGACGTGCCTTCACATTTAGAATAAGAATGCACAAACTTGCAAAAAACAATTCTTAGAATTAACGTTAGAAAAAAGGAATAGCCCTAAAGCATTGTTTCCGTCGAATCAAAGGATATCATTCTAACGGTAATATGGGCGTGCCGAGGATAATTCATAATTCATCCAAAGTGAGCGCTTCAAGCGTAGTTCCGTACGAGTGTTATCCGAACTCAATTATTTTTCAACAGTAAAATCCGACGACTCGCTCTTGCTTGGCCTCTTGAATGACGTCAACGACAAATACGAGAGGAGAAGAAGGATCCAGAAACAGTTAATTGCGCCCCTTCTTCCCTGCGAGATGCAACAAACATTCACCTCGCGCTATGAAGTGCAGCGAACTAATATCGGCGTGTCTCGTTGTTGCGGAGACCTCCTCATTCCGCCCTCAACAACTCCACGCACTTCCCCACACGGTTGCCATGTCAATCAGAAGGAAATTATATCCATCACAGCCCGTCTTTGAATGACTTGTACCAGAGAATACTCTAATCAAAGCTATGCCGATAGCCCACGTATATGTGGCTGGCAAATTTATAGATTTTGTATTTGTAAGTATAAAATAAATAAAAAAAGCTGTTGAAAAAAAGAACGAAAACTAATTCATTTTGCAACGTTCTTTACTTGGGACCGCCATGTTCGAAAGTGAGCTTTTTCGGCAAATGCCCGGGTTTTGATTGGTTGTGCGTCAACTCTAATTGTAACCTGAATAAACTGATATAACCTGAAAAAGCACGTCCGCCATCTTGAGAATAAGCAGGCCCAGTTGCCAGTTAGTGCAGGTAAATTCCAAGTCTTGTTTCCATTGGTTCTTATGGAAGTTTCCGTTCTGATTAGAGTATTCTGTGCTGGTACTATCAATTGACACCAATAAACAAGATTCCCCCTTCAATTTCAAAGTTAACTTAGAACCACCTTGAAATTTTCAAGCATTGCAGTGTTTAGTGTAGTATATTATTCTAGAGTAAGCTGAAAAGTAACCTGAACTTTTCCAAAAGGTTTGTAGCAAAGTTTGGCAGCAGAGTTATAGAGGATGGATATTGGATACCTGTGTACAATCGCGTGTGACCATAACATTGAAAACATCAAACAGTCTCAAAAGACTAAAGGGACTAAGGATTATGTTAAGGTATTCATATTATCGGCGTTTGATGGTCATCGTGGTTGGGCACCTCAGGATATGGTAAACAGCAATGACCATCAAACACCGAAACTTGCCATCGAAGAAATTCAAAACTTGCCGTTTAAATGTAACTAAAAATGATCATAAAGGTTCAAAAACACACGCGAAATAAGCACAATTTGAGCTTGCGAAAAGAATGAAAATCCAACCAAACATATTCACGTTTGCGGAAAAAAAGAGACAGGTAGACTTTACCATCTGCATAGCTGATTTTGACGTCTGCTATCAAGGATGGTAAATTTTACCACCATAAAGTAAATGCGGCGTACGTTTTGGTAAATTAAGATGACTTGTTGGTACATTTCATCACAAGGTACTATCGACGAATCAAAGATTGTCGCGAGATTTCACGAGACAAGTTTCGCCTTCAAGGTTCCGGCTCGGCCACTCTTCATACTTCTCACACCATGCAGGCGAGAGGACAGTGTGGGAGGGGTGGAGAAGCTGTTACAGATCAGTCCCAAACTCACACCTATAACTGAACATGTGTAAAAATCTCGCGACAATATTTAATTCGTCAATAGTACATTGCATTTAATATATGATGGTAAAATTTACCATACTTGATAGCAGACTCCGAAATCAGTTAAACGGATGGTAAATTCTACCAGTCTTTTTTTTCCCATGTATAAAATGATCAAAATCACCATCGCGATGGTAAAGCAAAATACACCTGATATTATTTAAAGAAAAAAAAGAAAAAACAAAAAACAAAAACAAAGTGCATTGCCATTTCGTCCCCCATTTGGCAACTCCGCTTCCAGCTTCCCGCAAGCAAGACAGGTGCATGGAAGAGCGATTCGCGGCCGCGTGCGCCCTCTCACAAGTTCACAGACGCAGAAAGAGACGAGATATAAAGACGAGAAAATGCGGGTTATCGTTTTCAAAGCAACACCCCCCTCCTCCTCATATCCACCACCAACCAACACCCACGTCTCTCCAGCCTTCCTCCTTCTCACCCTCACCCCGCCACAGCTTTGCCCCGCGACAACTACGCCTTCCCCACTATGCAACCCGCAAAACTGAACCGCCACCACCGCGCAACGTCGCGTCGCGTCGCCCCCTTTAGCATTCTGAAAGCCTTGTTTTGGGGCGAGAAGGAGAGGGGGGGAGAATGGGGGGGGGGGGTGGAATAAGAGCAGACACTCGAAACGTATGTCAATGTGGGGGGGGGATCGGGGGGATTCGAATTTCGATGAATGAAAACTTTCTCGTGTTGCTGTCGGGTTCCGACAAACGATACCGCGGTTAAATTAGAAAATACCGCGCTTTTTAGGATTCAACGCCTGATCAAAGATTTGTAATTTAATACATTTGTGGACGAAAGGCACTTTGAACAACAGGTGTGCTCTTCAGGAAAAACCTCAATGTGCTTACAATGCACAGTATTCAGGAGAAGCACGTCCATTGTTTTATGAGCCTTTTGAAAGGAAATGTTCTCAGTTTGAAGGAACATTCTCCTTTCAATAGCCACTGTTTAGTTGAAGGTTTAGTCTTCAAATTGTACCCGAAATTTTAGTTTCCTGCTTCAAGATTTTTTGTGTTTGACGGACGACTACATGTGTTTGACGGAGACCATTTTTACTAGATATAGGATAACGCTAGTTACTAGTTGAAATTTCATGAGAAAATTTCTTGATTCAAAATGTGCAATGATAATCTTCAAAATGTGTTGATAAATCGGACGCGAACTCACGGTCACAGTGAGCTCAGAGTGGTTTCTTGGCGTAATGTCTGATTCACAAAGCGGCGAAATAGAGGGTTTGAATGAGAAATTAAACCAAGTGCGCAACAAAGTATCGGAATATCAGAACTCACACAAGAAGAAAGTTCCTTCCTAAGGAATACTGTGAAATGGTGAGGTTCAGAAAGGTCTCCAGTGATCTTACCTGCGAACAAAATAGTAATAATTCCAGGTCAGAAAAGTGTATTTACGGAATAAAAAATACATAAACATACATAAAGGGTGCGAGAAAAATAGGAGGAGCCGATGGACGGATGCGAGTTATGAAAAGCGCGAAACAAACGCTCCGTAAATATCGAATTGTTGCGCCCTTCCGACATCCCCCCTCCGTGGATACGTAGAAAAATACCTGCGGATGCGATGGCAGCCTAATTATTCTTTTCTTTCACCGTCAACCCCCCCAGAACAATTCATCGGAGAATGGGTCTGTTGCAAACTTTTGCTACAACGATAAAGAGTGTTTCATCGTACGTAAAATCGCCCGAAAAGTCCATTGATGGCATCAGAAAATCATAGCAAGCGATAATAAACTCACAAGAGACGTTTAACGAAATCCAAGATGGCGGTAAAATATCGAACAATCCGTATGCATGGATGTTTACGCTTTCACGACATAGGTGTCCGCCCCCAATGAATACAAAACAAGGGTCCCTAGACACAAACATGGGCTTTTTTCTTATCATTGGACTATACATCGCGTATACTATGACTTTTCCGATGTTAATTGACCTGCCGAGTTCGAATTTGGCCTTAGTTTGGATCGAAATATTCTAAATTTTCCACAATTTAAACTTTATCACGAGCATTTTTTAAAAGTAGAATATGCGTAAAATAGGGACGATTTAAGTAAAAAATTACATCATTTTTGAAATCAGCGTCCTAAATACTATTCATTAGCACACTATAAATGTATGCAGCATGAAAATTCATTGAAATACATTGGAATTTAGTTTAAAAAAACACTGATGTTTGGTGCTTTCGCGGACAGTTATGTCGTTAAAGAGGCCTACTTGTATGCATGCACCTTTAACATCCAAGGGTTGCCATCGCTGACAACCTCACAGCTTCAGAGGTTATGTGTTTATTTACGTTGTGATTGGGTGTGATCGATATTGTGAGGTTGCAGCTATCCTTGAATCTTCGTGGTGCATGCATACAGGTTGCTCGATATTTTAACGTCATCTTGGATTTATTAAACGTCTCTCGTGAGTTTCATACTGCATTTTATGACTTTCTGATGCCACCCTTGGCCTTTCCACGCGATTTTACAAGAGAGTGAACACTCTATAGCGCTACAGCAAAAGTTTGCAACACACCCATTGAAAAATTCCATAAACTATACGCAAAACGCCAGCTCTGATCGGAATGTGATGTATGTTTTTCGACTTGGACAGAACTTAAAGGACATACTGCATAAGACATACAATCGACAACCCTGCACTGCACACCCATCAGTCTCCAGTACTTCCTCGTTGCCTTTTACCTCAACGTGGAGCTTCGTAACGTTTCACTCCTAACACACTAAAAACTCCATGGGTGTGACGAATAAGAGTGAACCCGTATCGGAGACTTTCGAATCGCATACTGCACTTACTCAGATTGGGTAGCGCCTGACGAGGACTAGACGCAAAACGCACGAGGACACAGTCGCATAGACACATACAAAAAACACACACTCACACACAAAATATTCAACAAACACAGACGCACGAGACGAGGTGAATCTCGTTAAACAGTCAATCGTGACGACAACTCACTTCCTCGTTAGCGTTCGTTCGTTGCGTCTATTTCCTTTTACGCCAAAAAAAAAAAAAAAGTTGCGAAGGACGAGAGAACCTTCGTCTGAAACGGCTCGGTGCTTTGGCACTCTGAACTTTCCGATACGCGCGGGGTTAGACTTGACAAGAGTTGCGGAAATGGATGCAGCATCGATGTCAAATGGTGCACAACAATCCGCCAATTTTCCCTTGTCTTCTTTACTAACAATTTCAGGTTATCAGAAGAAATCAAAATTAAAACTAGCTCAAATTCAACGGATAGTTAAATATTCGTACTCAGTGGTGTTTATTTTGCCTATTCCAGTAATTGAAGGCAATCAATGTAACATTATTTTGCAAATGTTAATGATGTAAACGAGCTTTTATTATACCCCCGATCCTTCCTGTCCAATAGGAAAATATCACGTATTTTAGCTACTGAGTACTGATCACCAAGTAACAGCACGCCCGCCGAAGGAGCTGTGACCTGTCTGTCCTGTCACTCAGTGCCAAGTACGGAAGCTAAGGTTGCCTTTGCAGTAATTGTCAGAATACTCAGAATCATCTCTCACCATAGTTTTCTAATCTTTTCGGTTTGTATAACGTTTTTTCGGTTTTTCGTCGCTTTTTTCTGATTAATGATGTGACGTGTTATTTGCCCCTTTTCTACTGGTTTTTTTGATTGATTACTCACCCCCCCCCTTTTCGTGTGTGTAATTTTTTGTGTCTGTTCCTTTTTAGCCATGTCGAGTGAATCCGAAACGGAAGGGTCGCCGACGGCTCCCGCAGAAGTGTCAATTTCGTCGAGGGGAAGAAAAGAGTTATTTTCTCCATTGGTCCAAGTTGTCATTGATGGAACCTACTTTTCGCCGGTGCCCCTAAATCCGAACTCCGAGGTTCCGGAGGAAGTAAGCGTAGAAGTGTTGTGCCAGAAGTGCCTTCCAAAGGTAACATCGTTCATAAAAGGCTCGCCACGTAGTGCCACGAACCTTCGGGAGCACTTGCAACGGTTTGTATAACGTTTCTTCGGTTTTTTTGTCGTTTTTTTCTTATTAATGATCGATGTGCCGTGTTATCTTCCCCTTTTCTTCTGGTTTTTTTGGATTGATTGTCCCCCTCCCCATTTTGTGTGTGTAATTTTTTTTGACTGTTCTTTTTTAGCCATGTCGATTGAATCCGAAACGGAAGGGTCGCCCACGGCTCCCGCGGAAGTGACAATTTCCTCGAGGGGAAGAAAAGAGTTATTTTCTCCATTCGTTCAAGTCTTCATTGATGGAACCTACTTTTCGCTGGTGCCACGAGATCCGAACTCCGAGGTTCCGGAGGAAGTAAGCGTAAAAGTGTTGTGCCAGAAGTGCCTTCCAAAGGTAACATCGGTCATAAAAGGCTCGCCACGTAGTGCCACGAACCTTCGGGAGCACTTTCAACGGTTTGTATAACGTTTCTTCGGTTTTTTCTTATTAATGATGTGACGTGTTATCTTCCCATTTTCTTCTGGTTTTTTTGATTGATTATCCCACCCCCCCCCTTTTGTGTGTGTAATTTTTTTTGACTGTTCCTTTTTAGCCATGTCGATTGAATCCGAAACGGAAGGGTCGCCGACGGCTCCCGCGGAAGTGTCAATTTCATCGAGGGGAAGAAAAGAGTTATTTTCTCCATTGGTCCAAGTTGTCATTGATGGAACCTACTTTTCGCCGGTGCCCCTAAATCCGAACTCCGAGGTTCCGGAGGAAGTAAGCGTAGAAGTGTTGAGCCAGAAGTGCCTTCCGAAGGTAACATCGTTCATAAAAGGCTCACCGCGTACTGCCACGAACTTTCGGGAGCACTTGAAAAGAGTCCAAGGCGCCGCCACGGCAGAGGAATTCGACCATTACGCCAAAAGGAGGAAAAAGGAAGAAAAAGTGTTGGGAGGATTAACGACCAAAAGGGAGAGTGTCACCCAAGAAGGGTTCAAAGAACGGCTCGTAAGCGTCGAAGTGTTGTGCCAGAAGTGCCTTCCGAAGGTAACATCGTTCATAAAAGGCTCACCGCGTAGTGCCACGAACTTTCGGGAGCTCTTGAAAAGAGTCCAAGGCGCTGCCACGGCAGAGGAATTCGACCATTACACAAAAAGGAGGAAAAAGGAAGAAAAAGTGTTGGGAGGAGTAACGACCAAAAGGGAGAGTGTCACCCAAGAAGGGTTCAAAGAACGGCTCGTAAGCGTCGAAGTGTTGTGCCAGAAGTGCCTTCCGAAGGTAACATCGTTCATAAAAGGCTCGCCGCGTAGTGCCACGAACTTTCGTGAGCACTTGAAAAGAGTCCAAGGCGCTGCCACGGCAGAGGAATTCGACCATTACACAAAAAGGAGGAAAAAGGAAGAAAAAGTGTTGGGAGGAATAACGACCAAAAGGGAGAGTGTCACCAAAGAAGGGTTCAAAGAACGGCTCGTAAGCGTCGAAGTGTTGTGCCAGAAGTGCCTTCCGAAGGTAACATCGTTCATAAAAGGCTCGCCGCGTAGTGCCACGAACTTTCGGGAGCACTTGAAAAGAGTCCAAGGCGCTGCCACGGCAGAGGAATTCGACCATTACGCCAAAAGGAGGAAAAAGGAAGAAAAAGTGTTGGGAGGAGTAACGACCAAAAGGGAGAGTGTCACCCAAGAAGGGTTCAAAGAACGGCTCGTAAGCGTCGAAGTGTTGTGCCAGAAGTGCCTTCCGAAGGTAACATCGTTCATAAAAGGCTCGCCGCGTAGTGCCACGAACTTTCGGGAGCACTTGAAAAGAGTCCAAGGCGCCGCCACGGCAGAGGAATTCGACCATTACGCCAAAAGGAGGAAAAAGGGAGAAAAAGTGTTGGGAGGAGTAACGACCAAAAGGGAGAGTGTCACCCAAGAAGGGTTCAAAGAACGGCTCGTAAGCGTCGAAGTGTTGTGCCAGAAGTGCCTTCCGAAGGTAACATCGTTCATAAAAGGCTCGCCGCGTAGTGCCACGAACTTTCGGGAGCACTTGAAAAGAGTCCAAGGCGCCGCCACGGCAGAGGAATTCGACCATTACGCCAAAAGGAGGAAACGGGAAAAAAGTTGGGAGGAGTAACGACCAAAAGGAAGAGTGTCACCCAAGAAGGGTTCAAAGAACGGCTCGTAAGCGTCGAAGTGTTGTGCCAGAAGTGCCTTCCGAAGGTAACATCGTTCATAAAAGGCTCGCCGCGTAGTGCCACGAATTTTCGGGAGCACTTGAAAAGAGTCCAAGGCGCCGCCACGGCAGAGGAATTCGACCATTACAGAAAAAGGAAGAAAAAGTGTTGGGAGGAGTAACGACCAAAAGGGAGAGCGTCACCCAAGAAGGGTTCAAAGAACGGCTCGTGAGTGTCGAAGTGTTGTGCCACAAGTGCCTTCCGAAGGTAACATCGTTCATAAAAGGCTCGCCGCGTAGTGCCACGAACTTTCGGGAGCACTTAAAAAGAGTCCACAGCGCGGCGCCGCCACGGAAGAGGAGTTTGACCATTATGCAAAAAGAAGGAAAAAGGAAGAAAAAGTGTTGGGAGGAGTAACGACCAAAAGGGAGAGTGTCACCCAAGAAGGGTTCAAAGAGCGGCTTAAAAGGTAAGATCAATTGAAGTCATCAATATTAATGTTTTCCATGCCTTATTGTAGTTGCAGAGTGCTTTGAGCATATGAACAATTTATGAAAACTCATAAATTTTGAGCGAATGCCGATTGAAGTATGAAACTTGGAAAATCTTTAGGTCTTGACTAGTACTATCAAAATAATCCGGCAACTCCGTGATAAAGCATCTAGCTTCTCCGACACGCCGGCACATTCGGAGCAAATGCTCTTATGGCGCAGCAAACAGAATGTGGTGAGGAAAAAAAGTAATTTCTAAGAACAGTATCAATACATTAGTGTTTAGGAATAAATTGTGAATCTCAAAAAAAAAAATGATTGATGGTACCGTATGATCCAAATAGGATTTACATCATCAATGATTTTATTGTTTTTTACTATAAATTTTATGTTTGCAGAGGAATGTCATCTTAAAAAAGCACGTGGCCCTAGTCGAGAGAATCAAATAGAACATAGGGGAACCTAGCCCTCCGAACATAATAATTAGTTAAGCTCTGCAAATCAGTAAGAGAACAATCAGGTACACTCGTGCACGATCCAGCCTGGTTCTCAACCGGGACTGTCAGGTCTGAAAGTTATTGCCGGGGTTTTCAGGGTTTTCTGGAAACTGAGAATTTTTCGCTGTTAACAATGACTTCCTGGAATTTTCCTGGTCATTTCTGATCCCACTTAATTGTTTATTTTCTTTTCCTCAAAACCTGGTGATTTTTTGTGAAATTTAAGAAATCTGGTAAATTTTAAGAGGAAAAAGTCTGCCGATTTATCTTAGGATTTTTTTTTGATTTTTCGTTACACCTGCAGATTAATAAATAGAAATTCTTGGAATTTTTCCTGGAAGTTTTTACGCCAGATTCGATGATTTTTAATCACATTCACCTGGCAGCACTGTCCACAACGCTGCTGGAGCTCGTTTCAAAATGGTATGGTGAGGATTTCAGTCATTAGTGGTTTTTTTTTAAGCGTGCCGTATATATACGGTACGCTTTTTGTTTTCATTTTCATATCTAATATATAGGTTGCATGCTTTGCTTATGGCAAAACCTTGGCGGGAAAGGTTTGAAAAATTAAAAACGTGTTTTCTTAAAACTGGTTTCATTAATCGTTAATTTATTGCTGCAATCCAGGAGGTCTCGGCGTCTATTTTCTTAAAATTGTAAAAGTTTTGGTATTCCTGTTAATTTCAATAAGTTATTAAGCGTCAAAGTCGAATTCCTTTGAACGAGAATTCCATACAGGTCCAGCAACCTAAGTCATTTGTGCCAACCTATGAGTCAAAATTCCAAGGCAGGAGGGGGGTGGAAACATCCTTCACAGAAACCCTCTTTGCCCCTCGGTTTTGGGCTCCACCGGTCACGAGATTTCTTCACGGTTCATTAAGCGGAGAGATTTGTGAATGTGTGGGAGAGAGAGGGTGTTAGAGAGGCTTTGTGTCTCGGATCTCGGAGGGTCTGAGGACTCATAAAAGTGTCAACATCAGTTTGACGACGGTATCGAAAAGAAGTGTCGGCGAGGTATTGATGAAGAGCGGGGGGGGGGGGGGTATAGAAAAGAGAGGGGCTCATTCATATCCTTTAGTAGACCTGTTTAGTGATGACGTCACCATCAAAATAGGTTCCAAACAAATGCTCTATCTCGCTCACTCTCGTTGATTTACCTATAAGAAATCAGATCCAAATTTTCGAACGCATATTCATGCTAGTTAAAGCACAGTTTTCTCAAATTTTATTGCACCATTAGATTCCACGTACCTTAAAGTATTTTTCACTCTAACATAATTCCTAAAAGATCACAAGCGAATTTACAATTACAGTTATACCGAAAGATGTTCTACGTTTTGTCCTCGTCTTACTCACGGTCTCTTATGGGAGTATCACCGCCATGACACTCAATCATTCTAACTTCTCTTCGTATCGAAGCTATTGTTCGAGGTATAACACATGTCGTGATGGTGCTGATGAGCCTATATCCTAGAATGTTGTGCTCATAAGAAACTGTGAGTGTGACAAGGACAAAACATAGGACTTTCTTCGATATAGCTGTGATTGTGCATTGTTGCGCGATGTTTCAAAAAGTTTGTGGTAGCGAGCTCACATTTTATCACTGAGAAAAAAGTGGCTGTTAAAACTGTAAGAATAGAACCATAGATGTGTTTCGTCTTATTTCAATCATAAGACCTATCGTTGCTATAGTCAGCGCTCTTGAATCTACACGAATACCGATTGTCTCTATAAAATTTCGATTATTTTTATGGGAAATAAAGCGCGGGAATATATATCATATCGGAAAATTCATTGAAACAATCGGAAATTTTTATAAGGGACGTGGAACCCAATGGTGTGATAAACACAACTGGTGCAAAGAACTTGTTGTTTACTAGCACTTGTATTTGAAAATTTGGATCGTATTTCATATGGGAAAACCCACGAGAACGAGTGAGACGGAGCCTTTTTTTGGAACCAATTATTTTCATGACGTCACACTAAACAGGTCTTGGTCATTGGAAACATTTGAAATTCTGGGGGATCGGCAAATTGAAAACCCCTTAATGAGCGTCTATGCAATCAAAGGATTTTTGAGGAAATTTTGGGCGTTTTGTTGAAAAAAAGGTTTTTAAAATCCAGAACAAAGGGAGGGGGTTAAAATTCGCATTAATAGCTCTAAAAAGTGAGAGGGGCTGTCGCGTGTCTTCCACCCCTGGACAGCCTCCTCCCTGCGGCTATGGAATTGACTCTGGAATAACTTATTTACCTATCCTAAAAAGTTTGTCGCGTGTACAGTATTTTTTACTGGAAGCCTCTTCAAATTTTGGAAATTATAGGTCCATATGAAACTTTGCTTTTCCAAAACGAAAAATGATATCGACCCACGGCAACAGAAAAAAAAATCATATTACAATGCGTTATAGGCTTAGTTTTAACTGTAAACTTTCGATACTTTTCAACAAAATAAATGGGGAGAGGGGGAATTAAAATCCACAAACGTCTTAAACCTCCACACCTACTATAATCTATACCCCTAGAATGCTTGACGTGTAAAGGGCACCTGAAATGGTTAGTTCTGTATATTAAAGGATTATTTTTTCATGAATTCGCAAGTGTTCCATTTATACATATTACATATCTACATCGTGACAATCGCAACAAGTGCTGACAGCACCTAAAACGGAAAAAAGAAGAAAACAACTGTTTATTATTTAGAATCACGGCTTTTCCGAATATGACACTTTTTGACTTCAAAAGAACGCAACCTCATTTTTGATCCCTGAACAAGCCGTTTAAAAGGTGGAGGGATTTAGAAATATCTATTGTCTATACTTTATGTGGGTAAAAAAGATCGAGCCTTATCAAATAATTTTCTCTTTTCAGCTTTCAATGGGTTTGCTGCAAACTTTTGCTACAGCGCTATAGAGTTTTGATTTTTATGTAAAATCGCCTGAAAATTACATTGGCGGTATCAAATAGTCATAAAATCCATTAATAAACCCACAAAACGCATTATAAAGAAAGCCAAAATGGCAGTCGTAAAGCCGAACAATCTCTGCACGCGCATACGACGAACATCAAAGATAGGCGATCCATTTTCCCCTTTTTCGTTGAAAGGGGGGGGGAGGGGAAGAAAATATCTCTACAGTCAAACTGTGATTTTAAAAATTTGCATGGTCAAGATGTTGTGTTCTGTGAAGGGTGGCGGGGGGGGGGGAGCAAAATATCAAGAATATAGGGTGTTTCAAAACTTAAGTGCCAAACTTATGGAGTGTATTTTTGGGGTCAACACATATATAAGGCTTTATTTTCCTACACGAATATGTGCTGCAAATGTTTCTCTTCTGAGCTAGAGCCCTCCAAAGTTTTGAAAACAAAAATCAAAAAACGAACACAAAAAACAACGCCTTTGACTCATCTCCTTATAGATACATCTGATCTTTTATTTTTTTCATCATTTCTCACCAAATCAGCTCAATTGGACAGCACTTGTCACAAAAGAACTGAGTGACATTTTTGATAAAATTGAGTTATTGATTGATAGACCTAGCAATACTCAATCTCGAAGCAACAAGTGCTTCTTCTAATAACAACTATTTCCTCATTGAAGCCTCATTGAAGTCATTGTCCATGTGATGAAATAAAATGAGAACTTGGTTCCTTTTTCTTAAACCTTAATCCGAGTCACGTAAGGAACCAACTCCGACTTGGTTCCTTTTATAGAATTGGGAACGGACTTAAGTCCAGATTAACAGATTTTAAAATATCAACAGTGTAAACCAACTCTGCCGTTTGGTTTCTCTTAGAGATTTGTTTTTCGTGATTATGCCAAACAGAAAGAAGAAAGGAACCAAGTCACTTTAAACGCTAAAAATTAAGTAGGTACCTTTCCTGCATAGGAAATTCCTTTTTTCCGGTGTTGAAATGCAAAAACATAACACGGTAGTTGAATGAAATCAAAACGTAAGTAATTCCGCGTTTTTTGTTTAAATGCTAGCTCTTCAACTTTGGACTCAATTTTCTCGAGATCAGCTCCATGTCACATGGTTCCTCTTTGATGAATTATCATTGCTAGCAAAAGCATTAAAGCTGTTCAGACTTTAGTGGCACGCTTTTCCAACACCTGCGTGTTGGAATTTTCCCTGCTTGTTTTTTTTTTTTTTTTTTTTTCTTTTTTTTTTTACTATTTATTCTCTGTTCGCAGAATGACGTCATTTTGGAAAAACACGTAAGGATATTAAAAAGGATTAAGGAAAACGTAGGGGAGCCAAGCCATCCAAATAAAATTATCAACCATGCGCTGCAAATCGGGTAAGTGAACAATCATGATCAGGGGTTCTCGTTCACAACCGGAACGGCGGGACCGTCACGTCAGGGTTTTCTGAAGGTTGGGAGTTTCCCCCGTTATCTAGTACTTTCTGAAATTTTCCTGGTGATTTCTGATTCCAGTTAATTTTTTGCTTTTTTTAAATCCAAAACCTGTTGATTTTTTGTGGAATTTAGGAAATCTGGTGAATTTTCAGAGGAAAATTATGCCGATTTTTCTTAAGATTTTCTTGTACTTTTTCGTTACACCTGGAGATTATTAGATAGAAATTCTTGGAATTTATCCTGGAAGTTTTTACGCCAGATTCGGTGATTTTAAATCACATTCACCTGGCAACACTGTCCAAAACGCTGCTGGAGCTCGTTACAAAAGTGTAAGTGGACCCTGACCAATAATCTTCGGATTTGTTCAAACTTTATATTTTCTCTAGTTATTGCACCATGGCAACGAATGGAAAATGAATTTTCAATAAATAATTAATCCTTTGAAATCCAAACGAAAAATTCTCGGGTAAGTTTTGTTATGGTTTGAAGGAATAGAAATTGATACTTCGCCAAAAATTTCTGTTTTCGTTCAGTAATTGTAAGCTCTTTAAACAAGTATGATATTTGAATTATGCCTGTGACTTGAGCAATTCTCAAACTGCGAGGGCTGTTAACTATGCTTTTGTGAATTGTATGCAACTGTTGTAAAATGGAGCCAATTTTAAAACCTTAAAATAAAAATGAAAAGTGTCTTTTCCAATGAAAAATGAAAACCAGCACTTGTAGCATAAAATTTGATTTTTGGGCTCACAAAAATTGGTTGGTTATTTCAAAATTCTTGAACTACCGACTTCAACGATAAACGTACAGAGGATGAAAATAAGCCCCTAAACGCATGCATATGTACTGAATAGCCGATTTTGATTGAAAACGTGATTCCTGTTCAACCAACCGAAGATCGAGATGCTGCTGCTGCTTAATTTATTGATGGAATTACACATCACGCAACCAGCAGAAAGAACATCTAGTAAATATAACTTGATAATATAGTTTAGAATATCATATTAAATTCAACCAATATTATCGAAAAATCAATATTTCATAAAAAGTACTCAAGAACAGCAGTAAATGACAAAGACTTCTGGAGCAACCTCTCCAGCTTCTACGGAGTCCACATTCATTTTCTTCCAACAATCAAAGCCAGAACTTGCTTGGTCCAAAACTTCTCAGCGCCGTGATATGACAACATAGTGGCCGTTCGCTGATACCGAGGGAGAGATATAGATGTTACGATATTAATGGCTGTACAAGCTAATAAAATACCGTTTTACGACAGAGTCGGCGACGACGGAAATCGCTTAATGAAAATATAAAAAAAAATATTATTTATTACTCATCGAGACCGGAAACTTGTAAGACGACAGGGAATTTCCCGTGCACGTTGGGGGTGTCGATCGATCAATATTTCAATGAAAGGCGGGTGTGATCGTAGTTTCATCCTGGCGGGTCTCCTGGGTAACTTTCCTTGCTGAGACATGAAGTTGGGCCGAAAGTAAAAGGTTTAATCAAGTTTTAGTTACAAAAGCTTGATAGTGGAATTTAGTATGCAGTGGCTGAGGACTCATTAACTAGAGGCAAACCATCGGCATAGGCGGCGCGTCATGAGGACTAGGGAGACTAACCCCCCCCCCCCCCACAATGTGTCTGAAAATAGAGGGGCTGAAGGGGCTAAAGAAACTGAACCGAAGAGAGGAACATTGAACAAAAAAAATTATAGAGCGATTCGCGCACTCAAAACAGCCTACGACTACTTTTGTACAGACGGCGAATTAAAATATGTCAGTCGACTCGTTAGATTTTGGTTCAAGTAGGAAACTTGCAATACATATCATGAATCGAGGCAATGCTAGTGGCCTACCTTAGCTAAAATCTAAGGCGTCGACTGACATAATTTAATTCGCCGACTGTAACAGGTTATTAACAATTGGATGACCAATAAAAAAGGTTTCATTTTATTTTTTTTTAAGCCCCCCCCCGGTTTGACCCCCGCGCCGCTCATGTATGGGTGGATAAAGGAATTCGTCTTTCTCTCTTTCTCTCTCCTTCTATTAAAACACATGCGTTAGAAAAGGATAGCAGAGGGGGCCATCACGTGAATTTCGCTCCTATCTCCGTCTCTTTCTAACGCACGCGTTCCAACGAGAGGGTGGAGAGAGAGAGAGGAGGGAGGGAGGGGAGAGAATGAAAGAGAATTCATCTGTCCGCTCATGAGACAAACGCTCTACGTCAATTGCAAGCAACGGCACTCTCAAAAAAACAAAACAAAAACATCCGCAGCTTTTTCCAAATCAAACCAATCTGATATTCTAACGGAGACCCCTGTCAAAGATATCCTGGAGCAATTATTGAAATTGAGCGGAACAGTTCACAAGGATCTTACTGAATAGGCTAACAAACAAAGGTCGAACTATGACCTTAATTATCTTGGTCTCTGAGTGTTACATCTTGTACGGCTGTTTCATAATTTTCGGCTTTATTTTGAGTATTACAGCTTGTTCAATCCAATCATTGTTAAATAAAAATTATAGGTCTTTCTGCAACGGCTAGACCCTTACCCAGTGTTGGAATAATCATATTCCCTCAAAGAATGTTCGAGAAAGTTAGAAATTCGATACTTAAGGGATCTCCTTAAAAACTAAATAGGCAAACTTAGAAATAAAAGGAACGAAATGAAAATTTAATTAAAAAAGTACAATAAACGAGATAAAAACCCGAAACTGAGAAAAGGCAAATTAAAAAACAGACAACACAATTAACATTAGTGGGCATCGCGCTGGTTGATGGCCCGTCGGGGTGATTCCGAGTTGGCCCAAGCCGTTTTTTTGCCTCATATACCGAGTTGGTCCCTGTTTGGAAAAACAGCGTTTCCGAGTTGGCCCAAGAGACAACAAAAATAAATAAAAAAGAGAGCACTTGGCAACGTGGCATTTTTCGAACGAGGATAATCAGGGTTTGTCAACCGAATTTAAATTACAAGATTCAGAAATTAGCGCCGTTCTGAGGTATTTTTTTGGTTTACCACTTCTCCAACCATCTGAAGTTGAGGATATTGTTTTTGCGAGGATTTGATGTCTATAAAACCCTTAGGATCTGTATCTCTAGATAATTTTTTTGATTATGTGTTGGAAACGTACATTCAGCCTGATTGCGATTTCCCCCAAGGAATGTGGGCTTCTCATTCAACTTATGAAAATCAGATAACGAACGGTTGTGAATCTTTCCATGCCAAATTAAATGCCGAGTTCAGTTGTGCTCATCCAACTATTTTTTGTTTCATCAAAACTCTTCTAAAAATACAGGCTGACGCCTTCATTAAACTTGCTACCAAAATACCTCGTCCTACAACCAAACGACAGACGGAGAAGGAAGAGTTCCTACTTGAAGGTGTGGAGGAGTACGCGTCAACTCACTATCACCTTATCGCTTTCATTAGAAAAGTTTCCGGTAAATTTTTACCAACTTCTAAGAAAAAAGTGCATTGGCTATTTTTTTTCGGTGTGATATCAATTTTTTGACGCGACGAGCTTTATACACCCCAATGTGTTTCTTTTTTTCATTTTCATTTTCTACTTTTCGACGTGGCGGGCAATTTACACCCCCCTATTTTTTTTTTTTTTTTTTATGTTTTTCAAAATTTAAAACTTTTCAAAGCTCGACAATGTTTAGTGTGATTTTAAGTGATTTGTACATGTAAATAACTGTGTCGGTGTGATATCAATTTTTGGACGTGGTATCCTATCATAAAGGTAAGCGACGTTGCCACAATACATTTAAATACAATATTTTTATTTTTTCCATTGTTTTCGGCTTGGGCCAACTCGGACGAGTGTTTTTTAAGACGTGGGCCAACTCGGATTTGGCAATTTGGGCCAACTCGGATGCTCCCGCCCGTCGCGCGCCGTCCGAGAGGAAACCCATATGATGACTGATTAGGTAAGAATTAAGACGTTTACACGGTATTTCGCCAACAATCAGTTTACTCGTTGCCATGGTTACCTGGTCGGACCGTTTTCCTTGCATTTCTCGTCGTAAGCGCTCGGATCGTGCGTCGCGAACCAGCACATTTCTCTAATAATTTAGTAATCAATTGTTTTCTTTACCCATGGTGAGGGGGGGGGGGGGAGGATGTGACTGTCCGACAACGCCGCGATAAACGCTCCTCAATCGCGAGAATAAATTTCAGAAATACGAGGAAAGAATGGTATACAAAAGGAACGGGGGAAAGAGTCTTTTATCAAAAGAAAATTAAATAGAAAAACGGAATATTATTACGTTTTAATAATTCAAAAGCAGCTTAGAAATGTCGGGATTCCAACTTGGAATGCGATGTTTCGCAAACTTTAACATCGACACGATTTTCTCTCCCCCCCCCACCCTCTCTCCAATTCCTCTCTTCAGCCGTCTCTTATCCCCATTTTCATAACTCGGTCCATCCCTTCTTCCCCCTTCTTCCGCGTCTCTCTTTCCCGGGTCTTGAAAATGCATGTAGGAGAACCGCAATCGCCACGACTTCAAAGCAATGCGGCGTGGCAGTATCGGAGGGGGGGTTAAAGATAAGGGGGTGAAGTGGGGGAGGGGGGGCGAGCGTCTGCGAATATTCAAATTGATTCAGACATTTCCTTTCACCTCCACGCCCGTCACTCGCTGCAAGGGATAGAGAGATTTGCGGCGGAGCTAGTGAGGTGGTGGAGAGAACAGGCGAAAAAGAAACATGGAAATCGTCGTTCTGGAATCACTTTGCTTTCGAATACATATTTGGCAACAAAGGCGGATCTAGAGATCCGTCTTTCTCTCTCCTCCCGTGTTTACGCGTGTGTTAGAAAAGGATGGTGAGGGGCAATGGAATCACGTGATTGCCAATAATATTTCCATTTCTAACGCGTGTAGAATTGCCGTTTTGAGTATAATGGGGCTCTTGCGAACTTTTGCTACACGGGATTAAAGAGTTGTTTCTTGCGTGAAAACCTGTAAAAATGACGATGAGTGTACTAAAAAATCACGAAATTTACTCTCAGAATCGAGCTTAATGGCGGTTCGACGCAGGTATCATGGGAGATTCCTATCTAAATTGAGACATACCTCTGTGTTTCCAAAGAAAAAGTGGCATATTAGATAGGAATCTCTCATGGTACCTCCGTCGAACCGCCACTGCGATCTTGCCATTTATGAAGTTATTATGTAGGTTTAATACCGAATTTTAAACTTTCTCAGTGTGATTTTCGTGATTTTTGCTAGTTTTTACATCAGAATGGACTACTCATTTGCTCACATCAAAATTTTGCAAGAGCCCCATTAATGGCATTCACTCCACCGATGACTCCACCGCGGGTTTAGAAACGATTACACAGTTCAGTTCAACGTACGACTGCAATACACGAAAAAACTCGCATCTGTAATCTTTTCTCAACCGAAGGAGTTGTCGATGATTTTAAAAAAACTTGCGGATATTTTGATTAATTAACGGAGTTTCCCCCGATTTAGGAATGA
>VMOF01000379.1:41916467-41937291 GCA_011764245.1 Trialeurodes vaporariorum
TTTTAAAGGACGAGCGTCAATTTAAAAGATTTTTACCAATTTTCAGCTCATTTTCGGGAAAATTGGCTTGGAAATCGGTATTTTCCATCTTCTTGTGTGAAGAGGAGGGGGGGGGGGGGGGGGGTAACTGCCCTACTTGCACCGCCTTGCCCGTGATCCCACAAATATCAGCAGCATTGAAACAGAAGTTTAGGACGGACACAGAAGAAGATGTTCTTCAAAGGAAACGGAAATTCAATACGGCATGAGTTCTCCGCTGTGTAACCATTAGTTATTTATTGTATTCATAAAAGAGAATGAATAATTTATTAGAATGAACGTATTCATTTTTTATGGATAACGGAGAAAAAGTTCGATGAGGAGAGCACATAAACAGTCCACATCAAAACATCTGCTTTGAATACGTGTCGAGAGAAGGAGCGGGGTGGCCGGGGAACAGCGACCCCAGCGGAAGCGCAGAGAACTTAAAATGCGATTCGAAGCGTTTAATGGGATTTTTATTGGTTTCAGAGACACAGGCCGATGTTCACTCAACAAGAAATACCTCTCCAGTGGTCGGAGGCAACTATATCGCTGGTAAGAGCGGTATAAAAGCGTCACTGTCGCCGGATTTTCTGTCGGCACTCGTTGACCTTGAATGGTCTAGGAAAGATCCTGTTTGGAAGAATAACTCAAATTCTGTCAAAAGACGGCTAAATTAAGTTTAGTCACACAATATTTTTTACCAATAGTGGAGGCTAGTGCAATTTGGTGACAGCGTCTTTCCTCCATTTGATTACGTGTCAAATAATCGACTCTATTGATAAGCAAAGCTTCAAAAACAATCGATTATTTTACATAGATACAAATGGAGGAGAGACCTTGCTGTCACGGTCATATGTAATTTCCACACCGTTGCTCAGTCGACCTGTTGAGCCATGTGTAATTTCCACACCGTTGAAAAAAGGGTCATGTGTAATTTCCACACCGTTGAAAAAAGGGTCGTATGTAATTTCCACACCGAAGACCATGTACTTAACATATATACTAATGTCGAAGATTGTGTTAAATACTGTATGCCTGGTCTATCTGACGGAGTGAGGAGGTATTTACACGGATGTTATTGCACTACTTGTCAACGCAGCCCGAAATCTGCTTTGCAACATCCATATCACAGAACTTGAAGCGCATACCGATCGAGAGGATGTGTTGCGACTATTTCGGGCAGCGTTGACAAGTCGTTTGCTTGTTGACTTGTGTGTCGTCGTAATGTTAATTAAGTAAGTTATATGGGGGCACTTTTTGCTAGCATTACGGTGTAAACAGCAGCAGTCGCAGGGTTCGTTGCTCGATGTCAGAGGTCAGTTCGTTAGTATCAAAGCAGATTTCCGCGAGTTATACAGCACGTCCAGTTTTCAAAGATGACTAGCAACATCGCGGAAAGTAATCGCGGGAAAGATTTTTTCATTATACTTTTTCATTTTTTCATTTTCTCATATACTTTTGGAATTAGCTTTACATACTTTACATGGTCTTCGGTGTGGAAATCACATATGCTCTTTTCCAAACGGTGTGGAAATTACACATGCCCTTTTTTCAAACGGTGTGGAAATTACACATGCCCTTTTTTTCAAACGGTGTGGAAATTACACATTCCCTTTTTACAAACGGTGTGGAAATTACCTATAAAATCGAAAAAAGTGTGGAAATTACATTTCCCCGTTGTCACGTAGCACGAGGCCGCCGCTGATCACCATCTACTCTCAAATTAAGAGAGGGACACACCATAACTAGGATCCCGCAGATACTTCGCGAGAATTTTCCCCTGCAGGCATATTCTTCCCTTTTCCTTCCTTTCTTCCTTTTCGAGAAGAAAAAAGAAGGAAAACGCAGGAAGTCAAAGGGGAAGCATAAGTGTTTTTTTCTTTCTTTTTCTTTTTTTTTTTTTCCTTTTTTTCCTTTTTTTCACAGAGACTTTTTTCATGATAATTGGATGCGTTGAAATGAAACATCAAACACGAATTTAATAATCATAACAATGAAAGAAAAATTCGAGGAATAATCAAAACGGTAACCGACTCTTTCTTTCTCATCATCAAAGGGCTTTTGTTTTATGCAGCTGTATTTGCCGAGAAGTCTCGAGTTTTCTTTATAATAAGTTCAATGCACGATATGATTCCTTCGCGATTTATATCCTCAGTCGTAAAGAAAGAAAGAAAAAAAATAACTCCCAAGAATTGAAGCAAAGATAGAGATCTCTAAAGAAAGATACGGAATAAACTAAAGAAAAAAAAAAACTAAAAGAAATTACTCAAAAACTTTTAGAATTGTGCATGTTTCCGTCTTCTCTCACTTTTAAATACCACTCCATCATAACGGGAGCAACTACTTCTTTTTTTTTATCATCGCAATCTAAATGAAATGGCTGATGATAAATAAAAAAAAAAAAAAAAAAATGAAGAAAAATACGAGAAAAAGATGTAACTGTTCAAAATGAAGAATGTTTCCATCCCGCGAAGTTTTTTCATTTAAAATAAAAGCAAAATAGAAAGGTAGCTCACCCGGAAAGCGATTGTGCGGCTTTGGGAATGGGTTCAGAGTAAAGCTACTTACAATAATCGTTTAAAACAACGCAATCAAACTTTAAATCTTAGAAAGCTTCGAATTTTCTCTGAAGGAAAGACCGAGAAATCAAATCCGATGCGGCGGCAGCGCTCCCACCACAGAGAAGCACACTCTTTCAGTGTCGAATGATATCAACGTCATGGAATAGTTGACACCGTCCGCGTCATGATTTCGGTCGTGGCTGCATTACCTTGATTACGGCGATCCTCAGCTTCAAGTATATTAAAGTAGCTGAAAGTTGTTCGACAGTTCTTTTGCAGAACCTCCATTTTTTTTCTCTCTTTTTGACATGGTTTTTAATTAAAGTGGAAAAAGTGTGTTTACCTTTGCAGGATCGAGCTTTGAAAAAGAGCCAAAGGACAGATTTTGTTTGGTCCCGATGATACAGAAAGCGTATGTAAAAATGACTTTTACGCCTGAACAACATAGTGTGTCCGGCTGTTATGAACGTAAAACCGCAGGTTTTCTCGACCATCATGAGATACCTCTTTCTTACCCCTCAGACCACATTTTCATGTATTTAGACCGGCTGATTTCAAATTCGGCCTTAGCTTTTACTCAAAAATCAAACTTTTTTCAAAATTTCAAATTTTTAACTAAGCAAACCGTGATTTCGAATTTACGTAAAATGTAGGTCAGTCGAATGAAAACTGATAGCATTTTTGAAATCGGCGTCTCAACATACATGAGATAGCGATGATGAAGTAAAATTGTCGGCGTAGAATTGTTCTAAAACACTAAAAATTAGTAAAATTAACACTGATGGATGGTGAGTGTCGCGGACACAATAAGTCGTTTTTGATGCTTACTTTGTAAAAATGACGGATGTATCCTCACTTACGCCATAGATTTTTTTAGTGATGACGTCAAGATCAAAATTGGATTCAAACAAATGCTCTATCTCGCTCGCATTTGGCGCTCGTGGGATTACCCGTAAGAAATCAGATCCAAATTTTCGCATGCAAATTCATGCGAGTAAACCACCAGTTTCCTCAAATTTCATTGCATCATTAGATTTCACGTACCTAAAAGTATATTTCCTCCCCGACATAATTCAAGAAAGATCACAAGTTAATTTACAATCACAGTTATATCGGAAGATGTCCTATATGTTTTGACCTTGTCTTACTCACGGACTCTTAATGGCGTATCATCGCCATGACACTCAATCACGCTAATACTTCTCTTCGTATCGAAGCTTGTTCGAGGTATAAAGCCCATGCCACACCTAATCGAACGCGAACGCTACGAAAAAAATCCGCGCCACGTATTTCAATGCAAGTGGCCACACCAGAGAGAACGCGAACGTTTTGGCATTTCGCAAGGGATTCAAGGTGTTTCATCATTGATACGCGACTTCCACTTATGTAATGGGTAGATATTGACCGATGAATGTCCGTGCACCGTTTAGGCTGTAAAATAACTATTTTTTTGTATTTTCTGTGATAATTCAGAACCATAAATAACATAATAAACCAAGTAACGGTCCACTTTCTTTATTTAGGAATCAATTACATTATAAATATCAGAAAAAATAAGAGGACAGGTTTCTAATAGCTTTGACTATAAAATGATCACGTTTTTGGGAAAAAATAACATAAAATACATGGATTACAAATGGACAAAAGCGGGAAGATGTTCCGTGCAGGATGCGTAGCGTCGCGTCGCGTCGCAAAGCCGGGTCCACACCTGAGCATTTCGCTGCACCGCACGGAGGCGGCGTACCGTACATCATTCGCCCGAATGCGCGCCAATGTGGACGTCGCGCCGCACCGTATGAGCCATACTTGTTCGTCGAAATAAAAAAAATCTCCGCAAAGCCCACACCGCATGAGGATGCGGGCGAACGCTCATGCGCCATGTGGTGCGCCGAAATGCTCAGGTGTGGACCCGGCTCAAGGTATGTCACACCAAGGTATGCCGAACGCGAACGCGAACCAGCGTTCGCTTAGGTGTGGCACGGGCTTAACACGTGGTGTGATGGTGACAATGCGCCTATATCCTAAAGGGTTGCGCCCATAGGAAACTGTGAGTGAGACAAGGACAAAACATGGGAATTTCTTCGAAATAACTGGGATTGTAAATTGTATTAATACGAGACATTTCAAAAATTTTGTTGTAACGTGACTATCGTTTAAGGTACATGGAAACCAATGGTGTGATGAAATCTGATAGAAGTTGTTGTTTACTAGCACGAGTTTGCATTTGAAAATGTTGATCCTATTTCTTATGGGAAAACCCGCGAGAGCAAGGGAGATGGAGCATTTGTTTGGATCTATTTTTTGTGACGTCACATTAAACAGGTCTATTACGATCAAGCATTAAAAAGCATTTCAGAAGTTCGGCAGTGGATTTCGTAACTTTAAAGTGCTGCCATCTTTGCTTTTGGAGGTTTCTACATCTGATCACACCCTTACATTGCCTGTGTCAAAACTGAGCGACATGACAGCCCAATTTAACAGATTTTCTCGTAACACATGGCATCACCGCGCGATGTCCTCTACAAGAACTTTGCGTCACACGGATTAGGACATGCTTGCGACGGCCAAGTGATTCTTCGCGATCGAGCCGCGAGTCCCCGATACATCAAAGATGATTCCGAGCTTTCGAGTGGCGGACGAGCGCTATCTGAAGTGGCGATTCACAGGCTCAGTGACTTGAATCGGCTGTTGAGACAAAAAAGGTATCGAAAAACCTCTTCGCTACTCCCGTTTGTGCATTTGATGGAGCGCGCTATCTGTCACATGTTGCCAGAACTGTCAAGCACTTTTCCAGCTTATTTCATTGCATGTGTTTTTTTTTTTTTTTTTTTTTTTTTTTTTTTTTTTTTTTTTATTAATAATCTCTCTATAGCAACTTCTATTTGAAAATAATCAAGCTGTCGCATCAGAACAAAAAGGAACTCAAAAAAGAGCTGTCCTCTGTCGATATCTAAAATTAACAAAACTATAAAATCGTACTTGTGCAATGTGTAAGCCATATTATTATCAAATACTAGTTAAATAAACTAAATGTCACTATATTCTTACTAATTATTTACGTAACAAGAACTGTGTTAAAACCTCATTTTGATCGGCTTGATCCGTATAGGAAAAGTCTGTTCCAAACATTTTCTGCAGCCTTACGGAGGTTTCATACTACCTTAAAATTACGAAAAAATCACATTAAAAGCATCGAAAAGCCTCGAAATACAGTTATAAACCCACAAAAAGCGTTTTAAGGAAACCCTATAATGGCGGTTAAATGGGTGAATCGACTTTAAATGCACGTACCACGAGCACCAAAATATTACAGTTTTTTAATGTGAATAAACGACTCAATCCAGAAAAAACCGGGCAAGTACCATTTTTTTGCCAAATGCCGTTGTCGGCCATCTTTGCTGCCCGTGATACATGCAGGGAAGGTTTGTCCATCCGACCGCCAACCTATGCTTTCATTAACGCCTTCCGTGGGTTTAATAGTGGATTTTGAGAGTTTTTGATGCTTACAATGTTTTCCCTTTCACGATTTTACGTAGGTAGCGACCCTTCATAAAACTGCAGCAAAAGTTTGCAACGGACCCGTTAGAAAAAATCAACATGAAAATGAATGACCCACAGCCACAGTTCCTCTCCGAGCTGCCCTTTCGCGTATAAAATGACATTTTTCAATTCACCAATAATTCCACCGGTTGAGGAAAGATTACACAGTTCAGTTCAATGTATAACTGGTAATGCACGAAAATACTCAGTTCTGTAATATTTTCTCAATCCGTAGAAATACCGTTAATTAATTAAAATATCCGCTAGTTTTTTAAAGTCATCGACGACTCCGCCGGCTGAGAAAAGATTAAACAGATACGAGTACTTTCGTGCATTACAGTCACACATTGACCTGAACTGTGTAATTTTTTTTAATCAACCGGTGGAACTATCGGTGAATTGAAAAATATGATTAATTATTCGCAAAACGGCAGCTCTGGTTCCTCTACTATGAGTCCTATGACTATCACCACTTTTTGAGTCGTTTTGCTGAGATTAATTACATTAATTTCCTTTTCTCAAGGACTCCAGAAAATACATAAATCTAATTATTAAAAATACATGAATAAAAGAATCAAAGTATTCAGACGCGATGATCGCTATGAAAATACAAAGGGTGCAACTCACAGACTTCAATTCAGTGGCGGCTGGTGCAATGTGACATCGAGTTCTCTCCATTTGAGCCAATGTAAAATCATCGATCTTCAAGGAAACCACTGAATCCCTGATAAATCGATACTTTTGCACAGGTTTATATGGAAAAAAACAAGGTTGTTAAATAGCACGAGCCGCCACTGTTTCACATTGAGCCGCGCCTGCTTCCGAAATATCTTAAAGCGATTTGTGGAAAATAATTGCCTTATAAAAAAGTCCTATCTAGTGGCGGCTCGTGAATTGCGATATGTCGATGTCTACTCCATTTAAAACTATAGAAAAGTATCGATTACTTGGGGGTTCAATTGCACCCCCCTGACGATCGATACTGTTCTATAATTTTAAATGGAGTAGACATCGATAAATCGCATCGCACGAGCCGCTACTGGTCCTATCATAACACTATGGTCTGAGATCGTCAGTAAAAGGCCAAAAATCAGAAAGTACATTTCTTATCAGTTAATCAATAATAAACTTTCAAGACCAATTTTTTATCACACAGACCAATTTAAAGAAGTAATTTAGACCAATGAGCTATAACTTTAGAGTGGCACATCAAGGAACGTTCCGCTGGTTCATTGTTGTCACCTAGGGCGCCGCCATCTTGCCGTAAAAATCGATTTTGAGGTTAAGTTTTGTAGGTTGTTTCCGGTCGTTTCGTAAACAAACTCGGGCATCGCCGGAAACGACCTACGAATCTACCGTCCAAATTCCCGCCAAATTCCGAACGACCTACAAAATTTAACCTCAAAATTCGGAATCTGCCGTCCAAATTCCGCTTTTTCCCGGGATTCCTTCTACCCTGTGTGGCACAAGGTGGACCAGCCCGCTGCCACTCTAAAGTTATAGCTCATTGATTTAGACGTAGAAATGGCCTTGAAAAGTTTTCAATTAACCTTAAAAGGTCGAAAACGATGATTTTTTTATGTTGCTTTTTTTTTCACTGATCTGTTGCCACTTCTTTTCGATCTCAGGCCATAGTGCATCTGTAATAAATCCAGAAAACCTCTCTAGGGGATGAGTGAGGGGTTTGTCCCCAAACAATTATCCGGACTCATGTTTTTGGGGGAGAGGGAATAAAAATCTAAGGGAAATAAAACCAGTAGTGCTCGTGCCATTTGGCAACAATGTTTTTCCTCCATTTGAATCCATTTACAAAAATCGATTGTTGGTGAAGCGCTGCTTCACTATCGAATCGATTGTTTTACACAGAATCAAATGGAGGAGAAACATTGTTGTCAAATGGCACGAGCCGCCACTGGATAAAACTAGGTCGCAAGAGCTCAAGAGACAGTCTCACAGCATGATAAATTCGTAGCATTGTTTTCTCATGGTTGTTGAAACATTCATGTTCGAGCGAGAGAGAGAAAGAAAATATAAAATCAAAAATCTGATATTAAAAACGCCTCTCCGACAAAACGGGGGAAGGAGCATGTTGCGTTCTCGGGGCGATCCATTCATTTGAGTTCCATTGTTCCATGTGACCGACGACGTTTAAAACGCTTTTATCAACTTCCGTAATTTTCAATGTTGATATTATTTCATGACTGGAGCAGAGAATACACGCTCGTCTCTCAATAAAGTTACATCAAACTACAACAGACAACGGTCAACGGACGAGATGATGGGAGAAAGTGGGACGGAAGGAGCAAGAGGAGAGAGAGAGAGAGAGAGAGAGAGAGAGAGAGAGAGAGAGAGAGAGAGAGAGAGAGAGAGAGAGAGAAAAATATCAAGCTTCCGTCGAACCATTCAAGGAAGAAAAAGGACAGAGAATTTGCGTCCTAACCCTTAATACGAAAAATAAACTTCAAGGAATCAATTTTTTTTTTTTTTTTTTTACCCGAGTCCCACGCTTGCACGTGATGAATTTATCTTTTAAAAACTCAATTTCGCCGAGTGGAAGAGACAAGCGGGAACAAAGTAAACAATCTAGAACCAACACGCGGCCGCTAACCAAAAGATATTATTTAATAACTTCAGAGCGAAAGAGAGATGAAGAGAGCGAGGGTATAAAGTAAGAGAGGAGAGAGAAAAAAAGTAAAGTATTTCACGGTTGATGGAATAACTGAGTGGAGAAAAAGTAATGAGAGGATCCTCTCAAACGCTCTTGCTTCGACGTCGCGGAAATAGAAAATAGATAAATAAATTAATCTGCATCCTTCTAGTTTTTGAGTTGAAGGTGCGGGAAGAATCTCAGCGAAAAAAAAAAGGCTTTTCAGTTTTCAAACGACACGATCAATTCAAAACGGTGCTAACTTCAAAAGAGAACGAAACGCCAAATCAGTGGCGTCCCGTGCTGGTTGGCAAAGCAGCATTTCGGCTGTTTAGTGTTTAAACCCACGTGAAATATCGATCTGAGGGGATAAACTGGGCACCCCTAATAGTTCGACCTTTTTCACAAGTTTAAAAGAGAATGTTTCTAAATTCACGTGACGCCACTGGATTTTTACGCTTTAACGACATAGGTGAGGTGTCCGCCCCCAATGAATACCAAACAAGGGTCCCTAGACACAAAAATGGGCTTTTTTCTTGTAATTAGACCTCTAATCGCGTAGACTCGCCGAGTTCGAATTTAACCTTAGTTTTGATCGAAATATTCTAGATTTTCCACAATTTAAACTTTATCACGAACATTTTCTAAACGTAGAATAAGCGTAAAATTGGGACGAGTTAAGTAGAAAATGATATCGTTTATGAAATCAGCGTCCCAAATACTATTGATTAGCACACTATTAATGTATGTAACAAGAAAATGCATTGAAATACATTGACATTTAGTTTAAAATAACACTGATGTTTGGTGCTTTCGCGGACAGTTATGTCGTTAAAGAGGCCTGCTTGACGCCGCGCCACTGAGGGGAAAACGCGGTATTTCAGAAAAGTCAAATCTTTCGCCGTCATCCAACAGGCGGTGGCGTAGCGTGCAATTTGGCAACCTTGGATTATGTCCATTTGAACTCATGAAAAAGATCGAACTAATTCGTGTTCGGTGAACACCCTCTCGACCATTTAAATAGGGTTAAATAGACGAAATACAATGCCATATTGCACGCTACGCCACTCGCCACTGCCAACAGGATACTGAGGGGGTGAGGACTTCCAGGAAGTGAAATTGTGATAGACCTCGTCCTGTCTTGGGCTATCGACCATCAATCGTGCATAAGAATTTGATGGAATTCCCGGCTGAAAAGGTAACTCCCGGGTTTTTAGCAGGTTATTATCGTCTTCTTTTGCCCATTCATGCAGCTGTAATTACAAAAGTGGCTGACGAGTTTACTCGTTGTTGATAGTGACATAACAATGAATTAGGTTTAATTATTTGCAATCTCGTTCTGAGGCATTGCCGTTACATGGATTGAATTCATAAGTGCGAGAAAGAAGTTAAAAAATGTTTGTATCAATACAGCGGTCTTAAGCGGTCACGGCTCGAGGTGATCCATGAGATGCCGTTTTCAGTGTATAGTGAAATTAGGAGTTTAATGACTAAGTATAATACTTCTTATTTTACAGGTTGAGGCCGTATAGGGGACTTCAATGGGCTGCTAACTGACAGCAAAAGCCCAAGAAAACAATGCTCACCACAAAAAATAGTCCAAAGTTTTCCTAAGAAGCAGAAGGATCAAAAATGTAGGAGTGAGGGGACGTCTGATCATATTCGTGGTCACAACCCCATATACCTTAAATATTTTTATTTATTTTTAATCCTAGGATCTTGATACTACTCATTAGATAAATCTTGGAGGAGACCTCGATGAGGAATATCTCGTTGTGTCTAGCCAGACAAATGAAAATATGAACCAGCCCCGATTGCACTTTCGTTGCTAAACCAACGGAAGGCATTTCCTAAATTTTGTCTTTCATTAGAAAAGAAAGAAAAAAAAAGAAAAAAAAAAAAAGAAAAAAAACAGTTTTTCGATTGGATTTTTCTCGATGCTTCTGCGCAATTCGCTAATTATAACATTTTTAATTTAAATGTTCATTTTCCGCCTGAAATTCACCTTGAAGACGTGCACCTTAACATCAGTAATGACAGGAGTTTGAAAGCTCCGATGTATTACAATTTACGAACAGTATTGTGAACCACTGGCGAATCCAGAAATCTATCCTTCTCTCTCCTCTCCCATTAGAACGCGTAAGATAAGAAAGGACAGATTAAGGGCAGTCACGTGATTTTTGCCCCCTCTTCTATCCTTTGTTAACACATGCATTCGAATGGGAGAAGAGAGAGAAGGACAACAACTTGGATCCGCTAGTGTTGTGAACGGGTCAGCTACATAACCGTCCGCGTATCGAATGGGAGAAGAGAGAGAAGGACACTAACTTGGATCCGCTAGAGTTGTGAACGGGTCAGCTACATAACCGTCCGCGTACTCAGGTTGGGTCTTTGTTGGCTGTGGTGAAGCGGAATCTAAACGTCCCAGAAATTTCTCGAGATGCTGACAATTTTGCATTAGCGAAGTTGAAGAATGCTTCTTTAAAGACGTATTTCATTGTGAGTGATAATTTGGAGACGGTTAAAGAGTTTCAAAACAATCCTATTAGCCTAAACCCACGTTCGGTCAAGGGCGGATACAGGGAACTGTCTTTCTCTCTCTCCCTCCATTTGAACTTATGTGTTAGAAAAGGATAGCAGAGGGGGCCATCAGTCATCACGTGACTTTGGCCCCCTCTTCTGTCCTTTTCTAACGCACGTTTTCAAATGGAAGGAGAGAGAGAAAGACAATTCCCTGTATCCGCCCATGCGTTCGGTGACTGAGTGGAGTTGGACGCAGGCGTCGGGAATACTCGCTCAGACAGCATCTGAAAACCCCTTACATGAGATGAAACCTGATAAGTATGAATTTATGATCAAGACAAGTCAAATGTGCTATGATCCTTCTCCGCAGGTGTACAGGGAATGTTCCATTTTTTTCTAAATAAATAAATAAATAAATAAATAAATAAATGAAAAATAAATAAAATGATCGATTTCCAAAATTGATACAGGTGAACAAGATATAAAAAGATTCTAAACAAGCTATGTTGGCATGGTCGCTCCACGACAGGCATTTTTGCTAGATATTACGTCTACTATAACGACACATGTGTTCATTGTCTACAAATATTCAAAGCATTGCTCGGCGTGACAACAGAACACAACCACAAGAGTACCACTACCACCGTACTTCCGGCTTCCGCGTGGTCATCAATTTTTTTTTTCCCCCTTCTTCCAACGATGCCGGTACATTTAACACCAGGGGTACATTAGAACGCATTAAAACTCGGTTAAGTAACTTACAGAGACGACCGCAGACCGTCACACGCTGTCTTGCCGAGTCGCTGCACTCCTGAAATTGAGTAATAGGATCAGGAAACTCACCTGCACACAAAAGAGCAGAAAAAGGGCATGAGAAAAGAGTGAGAGAGAATAGCTTACGACGGGGGAGGGGAGAGGAGAGAGAGAGAGAGAGGGGAGAGAGAGAGAGAGAGAGAGAGAGAAAGTGTAAGAGAGAAACAGAAAATTGTACGAGGTGTAAACGCCGCGTGGCCGTAGACGAGATGTTGGGAGCAAGTGCGAGTAATTTCATGATAAATGAACTAATAATGCGATTTTCCTCCGTATACCGCAGCCGAGCCCGCCGCCTTCGTTGCTAGCAAACATGTTGCCAAGCAGAGCATTTACTAGAGTTCATGTGTGTAGAGGTCAATCCTTTCCAGCACGCATTTCGAAATTTGACTTTTTTTTAGATTTTTTAGACCGTTCAAAAGAGGACAATTTTCTAAGACTTTTGACGGGTCACACATGTATCTGCAAAATGTCCATTTAAATTCCATTGAAACCCATGTTACAGAAAATGGTACATACCGTACCACCTTGCTGGAAAGGATTAAGACAAGTGAGCTGACAACCTTTGATTGGCCGCAGAGTCTTAATCCTTTCACGGGAAGTGGTACACATGCGTACCATTTTATGTAACATGGGAATCAATTGAATTTAAATAGACATTTTGCAAAAAATTGTGAGACCCATTGAAATTCTTAAAAACTGTCCTCTTTTGAACGGTCCGAAAAATAATAAAAAAAAAAGAAGTCAAATCACTAAATTCGTGCATGAAAGGGTTAAGAGGTCTCTCCAACTGCGAATTTAAAAGGGCGTATAAACTAACGGGGCTGTTGCAAACTTTAGCAGCAGGCTCATTAATAGATGATTATTGGGTGAAACCCTGCAAAAATAACGATTAGCGCACTAAAAAATCACGAAGTCCACTCCCAAACTCATAAAATGCTTTCAAACGCGAGACCGTAAAGGCGGCCGTAGCCGCAGATTATATGGATGGGTTTCCCTATCTTCAATCAGCTCCATCTACACTACAAAGAAGAAGAAGCATATACAATTGCCATAAGATTTGATTGGCAACGGCCGCCATTACGGTCTCACGTTAGAAAGCATTGTATGAGTTAGGGAGTGGATTTCGTGATCTTTTAGTGCGCTAATCGTTATTTTTACAGAGTTTTACCCCATTTTCAACTATTCATATGCCTGAAGCAAAAGTTTGCAACATCTCCATTGAGCCAACGAGCTGCCTTGAAGTAGATAGGTTGAGTCCGATATATCGACAACAAAGAAGCTCATTGGCTCAACTCAAGCAGTCAATTCGGGTTTTTAATTTCGTAGGTGGAGAGACCCCTTTGTGCTTTACAGGCGCCATTGGAGGCGATTGGCACATTCGTTTACATTCACACCATGTGGGCCTCTTCTAGAGATCATTAAATAAGGCTGGTAGACTGGATGAATGAAGTACTGCTATTGGTCCCTTTAAAATATGTATTTATAAAAGAAGAGCTCTTTGACCAATTCATCCGCTACTTTCGATAAGCTGTCGGCTGCTTGAAACAAGCCGATAAAAGCCAATAGCTTATTGAATGTAGCGGAGAAATACTTGGTTAAAGAGCTCGTCTTTTCGATAAACTCTTTAAAAGGACCAATAACAGCCCCCCATTTATTCAGTCTACCAGCCTTATGAATTGATTTCAAAGATCGGCTAGCAGCAGGCTGATTTTTGAAATCATTGGATAAGCCTGGTAGACTAAATAAATGAAGGGCTGATGTGCCCCATCTGGAATGTTAATCGAAAAGTAGAGCTCTGTAGTTATAAGTATCCCTCAGCTACATTCGATAAAATATCGGCAGCTGACGGCTAATCGTATGAAAGCGGAGGGATACTTGGTTAAAAGCTCTTCTCTTCAATAGACACTTTACAGCGACCAATGGTAATCCTCCATTCAGCCAATCCACCCGTCTTATCCAATGATTTCGAAGATCGGCTCGCAGAGGTCCCACGGTGTTTTTCGGATAAAATTAAAATACAGGGTGTCCCAAAATTTATAGTAAATATTTTTACCACGTATTTTTTGGGGCCAAAATAAGACTTTTTTTTCCCTATAAACACGTGTCCGAAAATGCCCCCCCCTCCGAGCTACAGTCCCCCAAAGTTTAAAAAAAAAATTGGTTTTTTTTTCGATTCTAGCAACGGATCTCCGTAAAAGTGGATGAAAATTGGTTTCCATGGGTAATTTTAGGCGTTCTTTCCGATTCCGGGGTCGAAAATTTCCAAAAGTGTCAAGAAAGGGGGGTTCGAGGGGGGGTTTAAATTTTAAATTGAATAATTTTTTAGTGCTGCGTAAGAAAATGAGAAAAATAACTAAAGAATCTAATGGAACAAGACAAAAGGAACATTTTTGATCTCTTGTGTTTTTTTCATAAGACACACGGAAAACGAGTAAAATCGATTTTTTGCCGGGAGCGCACAGCCCGATAGCGCTGTTTTCAGTGCCGCGTTGCGTCGAGTCGATCGTTGAGTCAGTTGAGTGCACTGAGCAGTGAGCAGCGCTATCGGGCTGTGCGCTCCCGGCGAAAAATCGATTTTACTCGTTTTCCGTGGATCTTATGAAAAAAACACGAGAGATCAAAAATGTTCCTTTTGTCTTGTTCCCATTAGATTCTTTAGTTATTTTTCTCATTTTCTTACGCAGCACTAAAAAATTATTCAATTTAAAATTTAAACCCCCCCTCGAACCCCCCTTTCTTGACACTTTTGGAAATTTTCGACCCCGGAATCGGAAAGAACGCCTAAAATTACCCATGGAAACCAATTTTCATCCACTTTTACGGAGATCCGTTGCTAGAATCGAAAAAAAAACCAATTTTTTTTTTAAACTTTGGGGGACTGTAGCTCGGAGGGGGGGGCATTTTCGGACACGTGTTTATAGGGAAAAAAAAGTCTTATTTTGGCCCCAAAAATACGTGGTAAAAATATTTACTATCAATTTTGGGACACCCTGTATAATCTTCATCATGATGAGTCATAAGAATGACTTTAATTCACAGGAGAATTTACCGGGTGTCCCGTACCACCCATATAGGACATTTGTCTCTCGAACAGCTAATCCAAATGATAAGTAACCAAACAAGTTAGAAGTGGAAATGACCCCATATTTTTCATTACGATACTTTCGTACAAATGCCCCCGACAGCCCCTTGAACAACCTTTGAAAGGGAGGGGGTTCAAACACATTTTCCAAGCTTTCTCGAAAACCAATAAAAATAAAAATAAATCCATGGCACATCAATCAATAGGTCCTGACTTGTTCTTTGCAAACCTATCAAGATTTTTTTAAGAAATTCTTAAAAGGTTGGTCACGAGGGCCGATTCAAAAGTTTTCCAAAAAGCCCCTCTAACTTTAAAAATTGGGGGTTTTTAAAAAAAAAAAAAATTAAAGGAAAAAATGTGGTCCATTGCCTCTACTTTGCGGAAATCATATTTTTTTTATACTTTAAACGAGATGTTTTCGAGAAAACTTGAAAAACGTTTTAAACCTCTAGGGGGAATCGGGGTTTTTGAAACTATCAAAATGAAAGATTTGGAGTCAATTCCTCACAAGAATTTTTAGCATCAAATCATTTGGATCAGTCGCTGGCGAAAAAATGTCCTATCCGGGTGGTCTGGGACACCCTGTATAAAAGTGTCAATAGATGTCGATCAGCACTTCATTTCTTGTTCTGAAGCCATCATCACGTTTAAAGAGGTTAGGGTTCAACATCATAATCTAGCACCAAGCTCAAGAGGACGGTGTCGCATTTGGGCATCAGTGATGCCGAAACAGTGTTCCCAAACCTAAATGACGTAATTTACAGTCTTGCCTGATATTTAATGACGCGCGAAAGACTCAAAACTCCAACCGGGCTTTGTCAAGGCGTTTTATAACCTACTAGCGGGGTAAAATGCGGCAGAATCACGGTAGTACGCACGAGTCATTTTTCTCCGCGTGTATCGAATCGATTGTTTGACATACAAACAAATAGAGGGAAAACATTGTTGCCAAAGTGCACAAGCCGTGACGAACAAGTACACGCCTCCCCACCTTTGACCTCCAAGAAACAATCAAGACCAGGGCTGCCGTTTTGCGTATAATCAATGCTGTTTTTCAATTCATCGATGATTCCACCGGTTAAGAAAAGATCACACAGTTAAGTTCAGTGCATGACTGTAATAAACTAAAATACTCGCATCTGTAATCTTTTCTCAATCGGTGGAGTCGTCGATGACTTTAAAAAACTTGCGGATATTTTAATTAATCAACGGAGTCTCCACCGATTAAGGAAAGATTACAGATCAAAGTATTTTCGTGCATTACAGTCATATGCACTGAACTGGACTGTGTAATCTTTTCTCAACCGGTGGAATCATCGGTGAATAGAAAAATTGCATTGATTATACGCAAAACGGCAGCCCTGATCAAGACTGTAATAACAGGGAACCCAGAACCCCCTTCCTGACACCCACTCCTTCCACCCGATTTTTAATAGGAGTAAGGAGACGGCAACTGTGGATCGAGAAACATCGCCACTTAATAAGTACACACTACACAGGACCCTCGCAGTTTTCGCGGTCGCTTTTATTTTACCGCCGCGCGGCACCACTCTCAAGTCTCAACATAGCATCGGTTCCCTTTTCTTAATGAAACACGAAACATAATTCCAGGATGATTAACACGAGCACTTGAGTGCAGTTATGATTCGGAGCACGTGTTCTTAACGGGCTGTTATTTATCAGGAGGCGCTTATAGGCTCACCCCGGCTTGGAAAATGGGGAGATGGGTCCGCATGGCGCGACGGGTGGAATGAATGGGAGGGGGGGGGGGTTTAGAAAGAGGTCCGGGCGCTTTGAGCTTACGTCAGTGTTGCCAAGAAGATCTCATCTGTCAATAGAGAATAACACCCCCCCCCCCCCCCCCCCTTTTCCATTTCCGGTCCAGCTGCAACGAAATTTTCATTTTTTTTAAAGGCGAAATTTTATACGTTAGAAACTGCGAGAACCAGAGCTGCCGGTTTGCGTAGATATAATGACAATTTTAAATTCACCGATGATTCCACCGGTTGAGAAAAGAAACTGCGACAACCAGAGCTACCGGTTTGCGTAGATTTGATGAAATTTATAAATTCACCGATGATTCCACCGGTTGAGAAAAGAAACTGCGACAACCAGAGCTGCCGGTTTGCGTAGATTTGATGAATTTATAAATACAAACCCATGATTCCACCGGTTGAGAAAAGATTACATTGCTCAATTCGGTGTATGACTGTATTTCACAAAAATACTCTGATCTGTATAATCTTTTATCAATTGATGGAAACGCCATTGAGTAATTAAAATATCCTCAAGTTTTCAAAGTTATCGACGACTTTTTAAACCCGGGTTGAGAGAAGATAAAAGACGCTATAGTATTTTCGTGCATTACAGTCATACACTGAACTAAACTCTATAATCTTTTCTCAACCGGTGGAATCTTCGGTGAATTTCAAAATGTCATTAAATCTACGCAAATCGGCAGCTCTGGTAACAACTGTGACGTGGATATCTTAAAGGGTGTCCTTCATCGACGTAATAAGAATCTGTTTGGGGAGGACTGAACCCGATGTTTACGATTTGACGACAACGGTGTCCGCCCCCAGTGAGCACCAAATAGGGGGCCCTAGGTATAAAAATATGGTTTTTCCTATTGATTAGACCTTCCTTCGGGGTGTTTCAAGTCATATCCTTAGTAAATTAACCCGCCAAGTTTAAATTTGGCTTAGTTTTGATCGAAATATCCTTTTTTTTTCACAATTTTACCTTTATCGCAAAAAATGCAAAAAAGTAGAATAGGCCACTGCCATTGGCGCACATTAAATAAAATTAATGAGAAAAATCATTGTAATATATTAAAATTTAAAATTTAAAAAATAACACTGATGCGCCTGGTGCTTTTCACGGACAGATAAGCCGCTAAGGAGGCCTACTTACTGAACCCTGTGGAGACATAAACTGTTGATTTTCTCTTCTTTTTTAATTTCAATTGTGTGGTTACATTGTGTCTTAAATTTTAGTATTGTAGTACGTAGAGAAAGATTCTATTCAAATTCACAATTTGAGGCGTTTTGTTTTAGATTTAATCGACCAGGATCTTTAATATGAACACAGTCAGTCAACACAGTCAAATTCAGAAAATTTCCAACAGACGAACAGTACACCTTATGACACGCGAGGCACAGACAATTTTCAGCAGGCATTCACGGAACCAAACTCAATTATTTTATGAATCACAGAAACCCCGGAGAAAATCAACCACCAGTTCAAAGACCTGAGACTCGTGATCTCTATGGATTTTTTTGCTGCTATTCCAGTAACAGAATATCTTTGCTGGAATAGCAAGTAACATGAAATAAAAACTCCCGTTGGGGTTAGACTGCGTCTGAGATTAATTTAGTGGGATGATATCTGCACTGAAAGTCACATTCAATGCAAAGGACAAGAGTGTGTTTTTTTAAAATAAAGAGCGGCTTCAAGAATAAGTATGAAATGATAATTCGGGGGCCTAGGCCAGCCTCTAAATACAAGTCTTATTTAGATCAGCATTATTAGAATAGAGCTGAGAAGTGGGCTATGTGTTATCGGAACTTTCCACACGCAAATGTGGAAACTACAGGCAGTGTTGCAAGATTGGGGTGAAAAAGCCGTACGTTTTACATTGATTTAAATGGGGACGAAACGGCTTTTACCCTCGATCTGGCAACACTGACTACACGACACTTCGAGTCCTTCCTCAGTCATCTAAAGTTAAATTTCATGAAAGGAAAACGAATAAAACACTTAATGATTTGATGGAGCTCCTCTATGAAGGCGCGTTGATAGAGTGGGAAAAATTAAAGAGAGAAGCGTAGAGAGGCACTGCTCGTTTTTTTTTTTCGTTTTTTTTTTTAGACTTTCATAAAAAATCGTTTTTCACCCTTGATGAATTTTTTTACATAACTTCCAGCCTCTACTATGAACTATACTATGAAGAGTTCCACCGCAAATGTAAACTTTTTGCTCGGGAAAAAAGTTCAAGAACCGACAGTTTAGCATTTTAACATGGGAGGTATAGGAAGTACTTTCAACGAATGTATCGTCCACATCTACTCAATTTTGGCTCCCATATTACATCGGCTGAACCCGGGGGAAAGGCAGCCGAATTTACTACATCACCGAGTCTGGAGAAAAATTACATCATTACAAGGTTCCCATAGAGTATTTTAAGTTAAATTCAGATTGAAATACCCATGGAATCGGAGTAACACTCTCAAGTCTGTACGACCCCTAAGAAACTAGCCCACCCCCTCCCCCTCCAGGACCGCTGTTATTGAAACATCCCGGAGAGCTGTTATGTAGAGGTTGGCTACCTGCGACACGAAGTATGGACGGAAAGCGGTCGACATCCGAATACTAATGAAATCATCGGTCTCTCGCAAAAAAGGGGCTATTTGCTTGTTTACGATTTTTCACACCCCACATTTACCGACTGACTGACTGACCTGATCAGTTCTCTGTTCTCTGTCTGTCACTCACAGTCAACCTCGATTAATGTTTGCATGCTAAGATTGTGTTAAGTGTAAATGCATGTCGCATTGCAAGTTCGATTTTCATCGAATTTTTCTTCTTTCTTACGGATTTTCTTTTTTTTTAGCGTTTCGGTGGTGGATCATCATTTAATCGCAATTTTTATTCAGTTTTTCGGATTTTTCGTGTTTTCCTCTTTTTATTTAATTAAGTGTCGCAATTTTGAGGTGGTGTCTAGTTTGTAATATTGTAGAAGTGTTCGGACCTTTTTTTGCTTTTCTTGTTCTGTGTTTCGTTTTTATATTTATTTTTTAATTTGAATCGTTTCACTCCAATTTTTTTAAACTCTTTTTCATTTCGGTTTTTTTTTGCGTCCTTAATTCAGTTCTTAGATAGTTAGATTCATCCTTTTTTTTTGCTAATCCTTTACTTTTAAAGATGGAGTATCCGATACGCGCGCTTGAAAGGTATAAAGACAGTTTTACGGGGGAGGTTCCAGTCGAATTTATTAAAGATATCACGCCCCCGTTTATTAAAACTAAAGTATACGAAGATTTTTGGAGTCCGAACCCGACCGAAACACCCTCGACGCTCATGAAAAGCAGAAATGAGATTATAAACGTGGATTACATGAGGAGCAAGGCGAACCCGAAGGAGCGCGAAAAATTCGATTGAATGCTGGGATATTATAACGCAAAAATTTTAACTATCGAATCAGAGGTAATGTGTGTTTAGAAAATTTTAATCAGTGTGTCCCTTTCTCTCTATTCATTTTTCCCGGAAAAAAAGTGAAGTTGAGGGTGTTAAATTCTTGTAACATAAAGTAGTTTCGCACGTATGTAGCACCAATTGGTGGTGAGGTCTTTAAGTATCCACAATTTAGTTTATACTGGGGGCTACTTAAAAAATATTATACCTCCTTATATGACAAAGGTGTTGTTTTGCTTATTAGTAATAACTGGGAGCTACTTAACCAACATATTTTCGAGTTTTTCTTTCTTTCCTGTTTATTTTTTTTTTTGTTTAGCATAAACGAGGAAAAATATCTCTTCCGTTTGCTTGATTTATTTTATTTCATTTTTTTACAAGGAACTGGTTTTATCCCCTGAAAAAAGAGCATAAATACCACAAATTTTTCAAACGCTAAAC